>JBBBDQ010001522.1:220000-410000 GCA_037127315.1 Ascarosepion bandense
CCTTTGAAGATTGTTTATAGGCGCCTTTTTGCCTCTGCTCGTAATGAGTGCAAGAGGATCCTAAATGATGCTAAGCTGTTCTTTGCTGAAAGAATGAAACAGTGCATAGCATCCAGCAAGTTCGCAAAAACTATTGGTTGCTCCGTAAAAATCCCTCATTTAATCGATGAATTTGTGGTTCTCAAACCTTCAGCGAACAAAGCCGAATGCTTTGCTCGGAGTTTTTTCAGCAATTCAACTGGGGTCTCCGCATCCGACTTCCCACCTAGAACCGAGGCTCAACTGAATGACCTTCACATTACCCCCTCGCTGGTCTCTAACATAATTTCTGGCTCTCGATCGGCAAATCTCGAGATGTTGCAGCAGATATCTCTAAAGCATTTGACAGAGTTTGACATTTGGCCTTCTACGCAAACTATAGGTCTATGGTATAACTAAACGCTTGTTTGACTTAATCCATTAATAATTGCGTAATAAGGTAGCATTGAATGGGCATGCTTCTAGATACTATAATACGTACACGGGTGTCAGTCTAGGCTCTATTCTAGATCCTACACTTTTTTCTGATCTTCATCAATGTGATCAGATCGTAGTCATCTATGCAGACGACACACTATTTACTCCTGCCTAGATAAGAATTATGCTGAGGCTGACAAAGCAAACCGCACAGATGATCTTAAAAAAAACCTCCAATCTGTGATGGACTTTAATAAGAAATGGCTCGTAAATTTAAATGCTTTCAAAGCAAAGCTGATATCCATTAACAATCACAGTGATTTCTCACCGACGCAATGTGACTTCTTTCTATCTCTTCTACAAATACTTTCAAGACTTTTATTCAATGAGCTTAGCTCGCTAGTGCCTCCCCTGCATGAATTTATTCGAGCTACTAGACTAGCAACTACGTTCCACCATTTTAGAGTAAAACCGAACAAATGTAACTGCAACTTCTACTCTAACAGCTTCTTTTCTCGCACTTCCCGCTTGTGGAATTCCCTTCTATATACTTGCTTCTCTGACAGCTATAATTTCCAAGATTTTAAATGCAATCTCAATTGACATCTCTTATCTCCTTGACTCGCATCCTTTCTTGACAACCGTTGTATCATGTTATTCTCCATTTCAACTCCACACTTATGCAGCCCTCTTTACAGCAGTGTTCTCATCCTTCTCTCATGCATTCTGTAACATCCCCGTAACTTTTCCCTCTTTCTGATCACTTACCTCTTATGTAAACATTAGCAACAGTGGCAGTATTACCCTGCCTAAGGTCAAAAGGTTATATATATATATATATATATATATATATATATATATATATATATATATATATATATATATATATATATATATATATATATATATATATATATACTTTTCCGCTATTGTACGCCGATAGCTTAATGGTAAAATCTCCGACCGATAAGAAATCGGTTGGGTTTCAATCCTGGCTGGAAGCAATCAGATGTGTAACCCTGCTAATGATCTGTAGTACAGCTAAACATGACTCTCTGTGGATGACTATATATATATATATATATATATTATTAAAACAGTGCCCATGGTAACATAAAAGATCTATTAAATATATATTAATAAAAAAAATATTATCCTACTTCTATAGCACGACTTAATAGTTTCATGATGTGTGCAATCAACTTGTGCATTTTAGGAACTGACCGTTCTGAGATTTGAATTTCTGTTTCTTGCGCTGTTTACGTTAGATCTGTATTATAATACTGAGATGCTATTTTTTTTTTCATTTGTATAATTTGATATGATTCAAACAAACTTGAAATTGAAAAGTAAATACTTAATATTGAATAATTAACGGGAAGTGTTCTAGGGTAGAAAGTATATCGTTTATGCGTATGGGTCAATGGGATAACTTGTTGGAATTTAAGAGTAAAAAGAAATTAATAATAATGGTGTAGAAAGGTCTATACAGTAAAATTTTCATTATTCTAGGTTAATGTATTTGAGCAGTTATTTATTTCTATGTTTAAATGTAATCATTATTTCACTTCTTTTGTTTTAGCAAATTAGTTTTCCCAGGCGCAAATAAAAACCCCAAAAGGCACGATGAGAAGGATTTTGAATGATAATTAATATTTGGCCGTTTGAGCTAGACCCCCACCTCTCAGGTAGTGATGGTTGGGGTCGTTCACACAAACCAAAAAGGAGATGGGTTTGATCAGGTAACCAAAGGGTGAACTCTAATTTGTTGTTCGGGTGAATGCTACTATACCCAGATAACGTCATATTACACCACCGCTGGATACGGACTTCAAATAAGCTGGATATTTTAAAAAGCAAAGTGACTGATTTAGCGCGGGCTGACCGGCTTCTGTCACCCATCTTTTACTGGAAAGATTCAACGTGAAAAGGTTAACTAAGATACCTAGCGGAGAATAGACTAGAGAAACTCGGCGTGGACCAGTGAAGAGGTGAATGTATAAATCCAGCGGAGACGACAAATAGAGAATGCATACCAAAGAACGGTGTGTGCAGACCTGAAAGTCAGACCGTAGACCGGAAAGACGACAGAAAAAGTGCAGATATACGCCAACAAAGACGATAGACCAAAAAACAGTGTATGCAGACCAGAGAGATCCGGCGAAGACAAGATATAAGACAAAGAGAGATAAGACAAAGACTGGTAGAGGCCAGATAGCAAAGGTAGGCTGGAGATGGGAGACTAGGCAAACACTTCGTCTGATCTGATGTGATTGCAGCCCTTAAGCTTTGTTCCAGAAGTCTCGTTAAAAACCAAGACAACAACCACTGTGTCACGATAATCGGGAAGGATCGATAGTTATTGCATGGAGAATATAGTCCTGTTTGTGCCATCAATAAATGTACTTGTATATTGTATATAAATACCTTTCTTTCATCCAAGATTTTTTTTTTCGTGTGAGTTTACTCTGGCCGGACCAAACCAAGTCATCGGTTCCCATCGACCATTCGGACGAAGCCAGTCTTACTATCAATCAACACAACGTTGGGTGAGACGAAGTTTGCGCTTAAGCGATCAACTCAACGATCAGCCGAGGGGACCAAGTTTGTGTATGGACCGGCCGCGCTGTGAACGCATAAAAATGTTAAACAGAAGCAAATAAAAATTCTCAAAAAAAAAAAAAAACTCCGTCGAAACGGAAAAAATAAATACAAAAACTGCAGAAAGAAATTTTTTGTATCCAAAAATTAATACTGTGGCTGTAAAATTGCAACTAAACATTGGTAGTGATATCACAATACTCAACGAGGACACATTGAAAGCAAACAGAAAACATTAATAACGATAAACGAATTCAACAAATTCCTATGCTTCATTTTGTAACAAGTGGTTAAAAACTAAGGCTTATATATTAAAAATAATACCAACTCATTGGGTGCTGATTGGGTGGAATTACGCAAGTTACGGGATTTCCCTATAGATATTTTTTCCAAAGTATAAGTGGACAAGTCAATTGACTTGGTGTATTGTCGAATGAGTTAGGTTGGTGTTCCAAAGTTAAAGCAAAACTCAAGTGAAAAAAATGGTCGACGACGGTATTTAAAACAAAACGTAGTGTGCCGTTCGCAGCCTTGGGTCAAATCAATGAAGAATTAGACAGGCTTTAAAAAGAGGATCTAAATGAAAAAAGTTACCATTCAAAATGAGCTTCACTAACGGAGTAGGTAAAGAAAAATATAATAACATTTGTGTTTGTACTGATTTTTTTGCATAAATACCTGTTGTAGTGCAGTGGATATCGACTCAGAATGACAAATTGAGAAGCCGAGTATGAATTCCAGTTGAATTCCTCGCATTCACTTAGGCACAAATACCCTTGGGAAAGATATTAATCCGTCTCTTCCCTACAGTTATGGATTATATAATAGGGCACATTTGATTCTATAGCCTTGGTTGGCATAATCTTTTACCCAGTCAGTCATGTCTCTTACGAGACATGATCGCCCAAAGCGTGTACCACATGTGGCACTTAACTGACTAACTGATCTACCATCAAGACTAAAGGAAACGTTTACGAAATTAAATGGTAGATTTTTTTTTTCGAAGCTGAATCTTTCTGAAGCGTATTTACAAATACAAGTTGAAGAAGAATGTTCTGAGTTAATAACGAAAAATACGCACAAGTTCATTGCATAAGTTCAACCGAATACCTTCGGAAAAAAATGTGGATCCAGCCAAATTTCTCTAATCTTAGACACTATGCTTACAGATTGTTATTTCACAGTTGCTTATCTAGATGATATATTGATTAAAACTATATTTAAAGGAACAACATATCGATCATGTAAAAAGATTTTTGAAAGAAATACGAGAGTACGATTTTAACCCTCTAGGGCCATTCGTATCATATTTGATACAGTATTTCCCTATAAGGAAACATTTGGTATTTCCCTATCAGGAAACATTTGGTATTCATTGACTGAGCAGTCAGTACTGCTTTCATTTGAAATTTATAAAATATTTCTCTTAAAAATTTTTTCAGGAAAATATTTCTTTCAAGGCTTGTTTTCATACTGTATCAAATATGATACGAATGGCCCTAGAGGGTTAAACTCAGTGAGGAAAAGTGCAAATTGTTTTCACCTAAAACCTATTATCTAGGACAAATTATTGACAAAAATTTTCGTCAACCAGATGCGTGGAAAGGAAGTGTAATTAAGAATATGCCTTCTCTAAAAAACATTACAAGGCTACAATCATTTCTAGAACAAGCAAATTATTAATCAAATCTATACATTTAATATACAGAATTTGAACAATTTGTGTAAAAAGGTGTATAGTGGAAATGAAATAATATACCTTAAAAAGGCGTTTAAAGAAATCAATACAAACGTCAAACTTATTAGCGCACTACAGCCTGTAAGATGAAATCGTATTGGTATCAGATGCTAGTGATTATGGTATAGGAGAGTTAATTCTACATAAAGATGATGACGTTACGCATGCTTTAAGTTCACTAGTATCAGCGGAAAAACACACAGTGAAATAGAAAAAGGGCGGCTAGCGATACTATTTGAAATGAACCAACTTTCACAAATTTATACATGGAATAACTTTTTGTTTAAAAACAGATCTTAAATGTTTGCTCTCACTTTTTGGTTAGAAAAAAGGATTTCTTACGCATATAGTAAATAGATTATAACGCTGCATTACCATCTTATTAAGTTATGATTTTAGAATGGAACACAAACTGTCCTAAATATTTAGAACATGCGGATGGTTCATCAAGACGCATACCAAAAATAATGCATCGTTTTAATACATTCTGATTGCTGCATTAGAAAGTAAAATGGAAATTAAAAATATATTATGCTATGCAATATAGTACAGAAACCACCAGCTACCCTGGAAGAGGTAAAAGTAAATGCCGAACAAGACATGTTTATTTCTAAAATAAAGACGACTAAAAGAAAGTAAGAAATATAGACGAATTTTAGAACCAAATCCAGACTTGAATACTTACTCGCTATGTGATGAAGTACTCATTGCTGCACTAAGTCTAGTCATAACTATCATATTACAAAGCGGGCTACCATTCGTCCGTGTATTGAATACTGCTGCCACATCTGGTCGGGTGCCCCTGCTATTCACCTCGGGGTTCTTGACAAAATACAACGGAGAATCTGTAATATGATCGATACCGAATTGGCAGCTCGGCTGCAGTCGCTCTCTCACCGGCGTGACGATTTATCCCTGTGCCTCTTCTACAAATACTTTCACGGCTTCTGAAACTTAGATTACTGGTGCCCCCTAGGTATGAATTTACACGAGCTACTAGATTAGCAACTAGGTCCCACCTTTTTACAGTGAAACCGATAAAATGTAACCGCAATTTATACTCTAACATCTTCTTTCCTCGCACTTCCCGCCTGTGGAATCCCCTTCCATACAGTTGCTTCCTCGATAGCAACAATCTCCAGGAATTTAAATGTAAGGTCAATAGACATTTCTTATCACATTAACTCACATCCATTCTCTCAAACTCTTTTCCCATCTACTCCATCCCCATCTTTGTTATCCTCATGCGTCTATTACCCTCCTCCTGAAATTTCCTATAACTAACTCCTCTCTCTCATCACTTTCCCATATGTAACGCCCTGCGCAACAGTGGCAGTAGAATGTCTTGTTTGGAGTGAGATGATTAAAAAAATTAAATGCAGTTACTAGTGAACATCCAGTAATTTCAAGGATGAAATCTTTTATGAAAAGTCACGTGAAACTAACAGAAGTAGATCAAGACTTTGAAAAATTAGTAAAAGCCTGCAGAGAATGTGTTCTGGCAGAAAAATTACCTACAATGAATTTACAACCTAAACCAAAGACTGATACTTCATAGTCAAAATTTTACATGGATTTTGCAGGCCCAATAAATGATTCGGATTATCTGGTGGTAGTCGATAGCTTTACTAAGTGGCCAGAAATTTGTAAGTGCCAAAAATTAATTTCCATGGTTACAGTAACATCTTTACATAAACCCTCTATAAGATTTGTATTTACGCATGTTCTACGCTCGGATAGCGGTACACAATTCACTGTTTACGCATTTAAAGAATTTTGTAAAATGTTCTCGATTGACAATATTGTTGAAGTTTTTGGTACCCTTGTATACTAGTGATCAGCCATGAGCAGACTCCTTTGATAGTTTACCAATAGGACGGTTAACCAATCAGAAAGCTCAAAATATTCAATGCGACGTGTATAAAGGCGACCATATTTTCCCGAGTATTGGCGATATAGTCAGATTCAGTAGAGTGTCTGAGTCGTGAGTGCTATTTTTTGACGTTGTTTCATTGAACAGATTACGTACTCCGCTGTATTCTATATTCATAAACTATGAAAATATGGTGGACATGGTCAACAAATATTACCGGCAGTATCATCCAAGGTCAAACGGACAAGTTGAATGGTTTGTAGGTATTTTTAAAAGTTCTTTGGAAAAACCATAAAATTAGAAATTATTGAAGAAACACTACAAAAACTATTGAAGTATAACGGATAACGCGGAATTCCAATACATAGACAAGCATAAAACCGGTAAAACTGACAAATTATATCGGTGTTCGACAAGTTGTTACCCGGTCAAAAAAGAATAGGAACGGATTATTAAAAAGACACAATTTTTTTTAAATGAACGAAAGAAAAAAAATTTTTTTCCGGGTATATAAAAATGAAAAAGAAATGTGAGAAGATTGCGTATCCAGGTTACAAATTGGAAACATGATTTATACGGCGAAAGAAAAAATGGGAACACAAAAAGCACTGGAATGAGTTCAATAAAATGGCTTCTGAAAAAAGGTCAGTACAAAAGGAAGAATTTATATGACATAACAACACCAATGATCAATGAATTCTTATTTGTTGAACATACAAGTATGAGTAACAATAAAGAGAAACATGAAGTCGTGGAGAACTGATTAAGGTCCATTTGATTCGGCCTTGTGTCATACTTAACCGAACTCCCTACAGCTTACACGTTTTCTCCAGAATTATCATCAGAAGGTTTTCATCAGAAGGTTGGAATGAGTGAAATAGTGGAATAGTGTGGAATAGTGGAAATGTAGCTATATGGAGCTGGTTAATGTTTCTTTGATTCGGCCTTGTGTCATACTTAACCGAACTCCCTACAGCTTACAAGTTTTATCCAGAATTATCATCAGAATGTTTTTCATCATCAGAAGTTTTTCATCCAAATTATCATCAGGTTTTATCATCGTTATCAGAAGGTTGGTTGTCGACAGGTTGGAATATGTGAAATTGTGTGGAATAGTGTAAGAATAAAAAATATATTTTGCATTTTCAAATATAAATTTATTAAAAGGAAAGATTAACAATAAGTTGTAGGAGTTAATGTGAAAGTAACATTATTATGAATTTAATGGTAGAGTTCGTGTTCAATAATAAAGTTACGGGTATCAAGATTTGTAGAAAATGTTCGTAGTAGTAATTGTTGAAAGAATATATGCGTATTTACGTATGTATGTATGTATTAAGTAGGAATGACTTTAGATGGAGAAGAAGAGTTAAAAGTAATCAGTACACGAGAAATAAGGAGTGCGACCTAACCTTATCTCCTGGTTGATTTGAAGTTGAAGTTACATTTTAGTTTTGTCTTTCTCGCTGCTTTCATCTGACTGATTAACGCTGATGAAGGCGTTTTATTGTAATCTAGATTTTTTACACTAACTCGCGAAATCATTTTTGGTCTTGCAAGTTGCTCTCATTGGTCAAAAATCAATTTAACACCTACTTGCGAATTATGGTTTCGACTTTTTCTTAAAGCACATAGTCAATCCATTTTTTTTATTTGGGAAAAACCAGGATTTCACACACCATTGTGAATTTTTGTGAAAGTGAAGAAGAAGGTTGATTTTAATTCTTAATTTTTTATTCACTACAAACATTCCGAAAAACAAGTTGTTGACCCAAAACAAAAGAAATACAAAATCTGAATGTGGCGAACATGCCAGGAAGTTGTAAGCAGTAAGTAATAAAACCAAATATTCAAGGAAATAAAATATCTCAAAAGTATATATGTTGTGTAGTAACTATGACATCCTGGGTAATACAGATTAATTAGGCAAGATGCCTTAAATAAAGAACTCAGAGTTCAGAATCACAGATTCGAGTAGAGCTCGCAATTGTCAAGCTCTCTCTTCGGGCAGAGTACGATCCAGTCACCGCTCTGTCTACTGACGGAGATTCGTCTGGAAAAAATAGAAATTCAAAGTGGACGATCCATTGGTTATGAATAAATTTGAAAATTGTCCCGGGTGTAGGCTCTCAGTTTCCCTATGTTAAACCCGATATTGTGTCATATAACGTCTCAGTGGGGAAAAGAGTTATGCAAGATGACGTAATTATCAATCTCTATGCTTTCGAGCAGTCTGGGTTCTGTATATGAACAAAAACTCAGTTGAGAAAATTAGACAATGAAAATATGTCCGATTCCGCGGTTACGGATGCTGAATAATTTTTTTACCGTTATCTCTTTTGTACACTCTCTGGGTCTCCACATTAATTTTCGTCTCAGTGTAAAGATTTTGGGTATTATCTAGTGTGCCGAGAATGTTCTCAATCGTCAAACTATTTGTTTTCGCACAGGGTAAGACTCAATCGAAGCACTGTCCAGATTGACAATGCGAAATGCCTGACCCCATCATTGCTAGGTCGGGGTAAAATTTAATTTCTGGCCCTATTGTACGTTAAATCCGTCTTTGTGTCAAATCCCGTCTCAGAAGGAAGACTTAACTACCCAGAGTTCCGAGTGAGCTAGAAATAAGACAAGCTCTCTGTCTTCGGGCAGTGGGTGATTCAATCTGAGTTCTATCTGCGGACGAAAACTCAGCTGACAAAAATCGAAAATGCAAATGTGCCCGATCCCATCGCTGCGGGAGCTGAGTATTCTTGGCCCGAGTCTACGCTCTCAGCTTCACCACTTTAAAGCCAACGTTATGTTATATTCCATATATTTGGAGACATTTCGTAAATACCCCTGCTTCCAAGAGAGTTCTGAAAGAGTTTGCCTTGGAGTAACTTTGGTGTCACTCGAGGCATAATATTACAACTGTAAGTAGCGTGTTATAATAGATAGATAGATAGATAGATAGATAGATAGATAGATAGATAGATAATGTAAAAAGATTAAAATAGAAAGATATATAGATAATGTAAAAAGACCAAGATAGATAGATAAAAAGAAAATTAATGTGAGGACAATATTCAAGAAAAAGAAAGTTGTAACAAAGTTATATTAAATATAGATATTATATATAAACATTGAAAATACATAGAATATATGCGGATGAATATATATATATATATATATATATATATATATATATATATATAGCGAGAGAGAATAAGAGCAAGAAATAGATAGAGAACGAGAAAAGCAAAAATAAACAAATCTGATTTATATATCCATATGGATTCCATTTATGTCGGAAAACCATTGTTTTGAATATCTACTTTTGCCAGTTAAATATAGGAACATAGATTGAATGTAATTCCATGAAAGGATAATGCGTCCATCTCGCCTTTTGCTTGGCAAGACAGATATTGTACACTTGCGGAAGAAATACACAGCCTTGCTTGTAGTGTTAGATAGGAGTGCATCTCTGTGCCTGAAAACATACATGGATTTGATACATTCTATGTGTGTTGCAATCTAACATTTTCATATACACTGTTATTATATGTTTTCTTCTATTAATGTAAAGTAGGGATTCACTTTTATCAAGTGTGTATGTGAATATCTCTTCTCATTCAATATATATATATATATATATATATATATATATATATATGTATGTATCAGTCAGTTAAGTGCCATACGTGAAACACGCTTGGGCGATCATGTCTCGAAAGAGACATGACTGACTGGGCAGGAGATTATCCCGCAGTAAGATGCCATTGCTTTCTGCGGTAGATTGGTTGCCAGCTAAGGCTATAGAACCCAATCTGTCCTGTGATTTGACCTATAACTGGAAGAAAGAGACGGATTAATACCTTTCCCAGGGGTATTTGCGAGTAAGTGAATGCAATGAATTCAACTGGAATTTGAACTTGGCTCCCCGATTTCTCGGTTCCGAGCCAATATCCACTGTACCACAAACACATAGATAGATAGATAGATAGATAGATAGATAGATAGATAGATAGATAGATAGATAGATAGATAGATAGAAAGAGATAGATAATAAAATAATGTTCAAACAAATCATTTCCAATTGTCGGTTGTTTATAACCAAGTTTCGTTAATCTTCGTCAATTTGCGTAACATGTTTTCATTTGTTGACGTTACTATACATTTCAGAGCAGATATGGTTATTGCGATGAATCGAAAATTATGTTATATAGGCTTCATTAAAACCTCGTTTAGACTAATGGTTATTCGTTTTCGCGAGGTCTACCAGATCACATGGTAGCTGCCCCTATGTTGATAGGGGTCGCAGGTTCGAATTCTGCCGGATGGCACACATTTCGTAATAAAAATTTATCGTAAATAATCAGGCCGGTAGATATAAATATACAATACTGTTTGATTAAAAAGAGAATATCTACTTAAATATGAGTATCGATCAAGAATAATTTTCAAACAAATCATTTCATCTATACTACCGGACTTAATTATTAGAGCAACCAAATGTTTTAAAAAATTATGCACTTCATATTATTTTTTAGTATTTATTGCCAAGTGATAGCACGTAATCTGATAATTGTAGATAAAAATAGAATGGTTCTTTTGTTAATACTGCACAATAACTTGTGCATACAAATGAATTTATATATATTTAATAATTATCTACATTGTAGTTTCATCAAGGAAAGAATGAAGAAAATTTAGGGTGATTCGGCCAGGTTTAACTTTGTGTCCTTGCCTTGTAAAATTTTGCAAGTAATATTAACAAAAGAACCATTCTGTTTTCATTTAGAATTATCCACTTGGCAATACATACCAAAAATAGTATGAAATACATCATTTTCTTTTAAACTGAAGTGGTCTAATAACTATGGCTGGTAGTATATATATATATATATATATATATATATATATATATATATATATATATATATATATTTGCATGCAATTTTGTGTAGATAGATAGATAGATAGATAGATAGATAGATAGATAGATAGATATAAAGCGACTGAGATAGATATAAAGCGACTGAGATAGATAGATAGATAGATAGATAGATAGATAGATAGATAGATAGATAGATAGATAGATAGATGAGATGAAGATGAGATAGATAGATAGATAGATAGATAGATAGATAGATAGATAGATAGATAGATATGAAAAGACTGATAGATAGATATGAAGCGACTGAGATAGATAGATAGATAGATAGATAGATAGATAGATAGATAGATAGATAGATATGAAAAGACTGATAGATAGATATGAAGCGACTGAGATAGATAGATAGATAGATAGATAGATAGATAGATAGATAGATATGAAGAGACTGAGATAGATAGATAGATAGATAGATAGATAGATAGATAGATATGACGACTGAAGATAGATAGAGATAGATAGATAGATAGATAGATAGATAGATAGATAGATAGATATGAAGCGACTGAGATAGATAGATAGATAGATAGATAGATAGATAGATAGATAGATATGATAAGACGATAGATGAGATAGATAGATAGATAGATAGATAGATAGATAGATAGATAGATAGATATGAAGCGACTGAGATAGATAGATAGATAGATAGATAGATAGATAGATAGATAGATAGATAGATAGATAGAAGGAAGAGAGCGGAGAGAGACCTGCATAAAATATGAACAATTACTTCGTTTGCTAATAATCTCGTTTCTATATGAATACAGATTAATATTCTACTTTGCACATATGGATTCCATATACTCCTTGTGCCTGATTTATTTTGGAAGACCTCAGAAGATTATGTCTAAGACTTTAATGTGTTTGTGTGGCCACCAGCCAATTTGAAATGTACTTAAGTGCTGTGACTTAAGTCCGGAAATGAAAGCGATTGCCATCGACCCATAAACAGGAGATTCAACCAGAGTGACATAAGGCGATTGGCGTCTGTCACCGAAGATGTCCACGAACACTTAGTAAACAACAATGGTGGAATTTAAACAATGTTTCTCCTGAATATTAATGTGACTATCCACCGTCAGAGGATCACTTAGTATTGCAGAAATATTCGCGTAAAGGAAAGAGAATTATAATTCAGTAACTATGAATCCGATGAAGGTCTGAAACATCTCCCAGTCAGAATATTATTGGGATTAGTAAGGCGATGGATATCTTCTCTTTTCTAGTGTTTATTGCACGAAGGTCTATCAAAAGAACGGTTTTATAGTCGTTATTTCTGTACAATTAGATTCAGTTAGACTGGTGATAACGGTGAGTGCCTCAGATCGTTAGTGTTATATCAGAAAAACCTTCTCTTTAACTGATTTTTTCTTGACGAACAAAGTTCATTTACTCTGGTTTAGAATTAGGTTGTTTTCTTGTCTTTTTCCATGGTATACGGAAGAAGAGAATTTGAATAAAAGTATATTATACATGCACAATCTTTTATATCCAAAAATATTATGTTTGTAAGTCTGTCAGAAAATCATTTTGAATACAAAAATATTCATATTTTATGTACAGATATGTGCGTACCGCGTATGCGTGTAAGTGTTGGGTTGGCAATTCTTAATGACAATTTTAAAAAGGCTGTGTAAGTGTCCAAGATAAATTCATATTTGCTTAAATAACCGATACCTCTTTTCGAAAAAAATTATTTTATAGTTCATGTAATTATATATTTGACTTTAACTTCTCATACTAACTTCATAAATGTTAGAAATTGAAATTTATAAATTGAGTAACACGACATCAAAAGATGTGAAAAAGATTTTTTCACTAGAAAATAAATCAACAAGTCTATTTGGTAAAAGAAAAAAGCGCCCCAAGAAATGTATACATTTTTATGAGGTCAATGTTTTTATAAAGCAAAATATTTCAAAATACATTTCCTGCAAATACAAATATATTTGTTTGAATGTTTACAATGCAAAATCACTTCTAGATATAATAACAGCTACAGAAAGTACAATAACCTTCTTCTTCTATGTGCCTTGTCCCTTCAGGACGTAGGCGATCATGGCCTTCCGCTTTTCCCTATCTCTAGTGGCTCTGAGCACGCCTTCTCCTATTACACCATGCAATTCTCGTTCTGTCATCCACCTGATTAGTTCCTGCAAATATGCTATCCGTTGTATTCCCCTGTCTCTTTTTCCTTCTATCTGGCCTGTTAGCATTAGATTCTCCAAGCCCTCCTTCCTCATTGCGTGTCCAAGGAACTTCAGCTGTCTCTTCCTGATGATCAGTATTAATTTCCGTTTTGTTTCCATCCTTTCCAAGACCTTATCGTTGCTCACATGCTCGATCCATGATATTCGCAGCATCCTTCTGTAGAACCACATTTCAGTTGCTTCAAGTTTTTCCTTCACTTTGATAGTATCGTCCAGCATTCACTGCTATATTTAAGGGCAGTCAGTACGTAGCAATCAAGTATTCTCTTCCTAGTTTCTAGCAAAATTGTCCTGTTTCTTAATACTTTACTCAACTTCTGGAATACTTCCTTCGCCATGCCAATTCGCCTTCGGATCTCTGTGTCGCACTTTCCGTCTTCTGTTAGGACACTTCCCAGGTATTTAAATTTTTGTACCTGCTTGATTCTGATATCCCCGACCTGTATTTGGTATTTTGGGCTGCCTTTTTTACTGATGACCATGCATTCGATTTTCGTGCAGTTTATTTCTTGTTCATTCTTGTTACTTTCTTCGGCTACCTTCTGTAGGAGGTCTTGTAGTTTCCTTTCTGTGTCTGCTATCAGCACTGTATCATCTGCTTACCTTAGGTTGTTTAAATTGTGGCCTCCGATTACGAATCTAGGTATAACTTCTAGGGTCCTCAAAATATTTTCGCTGTACAAGTTGAACAGATCCGGTGAAAAGACACATCCCTGTCTTACGCCCCTTTCTATCTTTTTATATCTACCCAATTCATTACCTGTCCGTATGCAAGCGGTTTGCTGCTAGTAAAGATTCTTGATTACTCTCAAATCTTTCCCAAATATGTCCAGGCTGCCGAGCATCTCCATCGGTTCCTTGTAGCGTATTTTGTCAAACGCCTTCGCATAATGAATAAAGCACAGGTATAAGTCCTTCTTCATTTGTATTGCCCTTTCGGAGAGCATCCTAATCATAATTACGGCATTCCTTGTTTCCGTGTCTTTAACGAAACCACACTGTTGTTGACCTATCTCTGGCCTGATTTTGCGTCTCGCTTTGTTCATCAGGATTCGGACGATCAGTTTTGTTATATTAAACTGATGGTTCTGTGGAGTTCGCACTCATTTGCTCCTGGCTTCTTAGATAGTGCTGTGACGATAGACTTGCTGAGATCATCTGGTATAACCCCACGATTATAAAATCATTTATTATTTCAGTAATACTTCCTATACCAAATTCTTCCAGGGTTATCAGCAGCTCTATGACTATGCCATCTGTTTCCGCTGCTTTGTTTCTATTCAGTTTGGCTGCTGCAGATTCCACTTCAGATTTTAATACTTCTGCACATTTGTCATTGAGCCATTTCTCTTTAGCCTGTCTACGTTTTCTTCTTATTTCCTTGTATAGTTCCCTGTATTCCATTCCATGTCTTGATATCATTTTCTGCCTCCTTTGCATAATTTCCAGAATCTCTTCCGTTATCCACTCGTTTTTCTTTCTGCACCTATTTTCTTTTGGGGCAATGTTTTTTGCTGATGTCAGCATTGCTTCCTTTAGCCAGTCCTATTTTGAGTTTCCTTTCCTAGTTGGTTCTTCGTATGTGGTATTCACGCTGTTAGTGTATTCTTTCTGTAATTTGAGGTCATCCACAAGTACATTGTATATCAGCTTTGGTACTCCATTCGGCTTCTTTTATCTCCTGAGTTTCACTTTTAATTTGCAGAGGACTGGCATGTGGTCGCTTCCACAGTCAGCACCTGGGTAGTCTTTGCTTTGAACCACTGCATTTCTGAATCCGCTGTTAATGGTTATATAGTCTATCTGGTTTTGTTTTTTTTTTGCGGGAGGGGGTTGTCACCTCCTGGGCTTCTCCATGTCCATAGACGTCGTGGGTGTTCTTGAAACCAGGTGTTAGTTATTACCTGGTCATTTGCCAAGCACCATTGCACCCTTTTTTCCTCGTTCGTTGCGGATTCCTAAACCAAAGTTTCCAGTTGTCATACCTTCCCTCTCCCATCATTTCTTGGCTTTTACTTTGAGCCTTGGCCTTCTCTTGTGTGGAGTAAAAGATTATATTTCTTCCTCGGTGCTTTGGGTTGTTGGTGCATATATGACTACAATTGCTATGTTGAACGGTCTCTCTTTCAGTTTGACCAGGAGAACTCTTTCAGAGAACTGGTAATATCCCAAAACACATTTCTTCATTTACTTGTCCAGTATTATGCCGATTCTTTTTTCATTATTTTTGCCTCCAGCGTATATTATCCTATGGTTCTCGCTGTTGAAGTAGCCATTATTTGGTCATCTGGTTTCGCATATTCCTAGAATATTGATTTTTAGTCTGTTCATTTCCTGCTTGACATTCTCTAGTTGTCCTCAGCTGTTTAACGTCCTGACGTTCCAGGTCCCCAAGGTGATCATTTCTTTGTTGCGCACAGTCACAGGGTAATGGTCCAGAGACACGTGTTGCTCATGTCGTTCCTTCCCGGGCGAGGGACATATTTTCGGAAAGACTGTCCCCTTTACGCCATTGTTGCTAACAGTCGCCGGATGACGGTCAGGTGACACCTGTTGCCCATGTCTTTCCTTACCGGGCGAGGAATTGCTCCTTCTGGGAGCAACCCCCTTCACGCCATTAGGTTTAATATATATTTGTTGTATAGCCATGATTTTACGCAGGATAGAGAAATTGGAGTGGTATCCTGTTGCCTTCTCCACGGTGATTTATTGAGACACCAAATCTAGTTAACTTTCCGTTGACTCATTACGAGTTCCTCCGCCCTTTGTAGTTTATTTTTATTTTACCGGGTTGCTAACATCCAGTATATATATTAAAAAAAGAGAAGTGGAAGAAATAACACATATTAAAATATTAAGTATACACTTAGTATAAGTTCAAAGAAGTAGTCTTGTAAAACAAGTCAGTTCCCCTAGTTCCCCAACAACAACTTACTAAATCTGAAAGGAAAAAATATTAAAACAAAGCAAAGAATATGGCCAAGAAACAGAGATCATTTTTTTTCTGATTTCAAAATTAGTCTAACAGGGAGACTAGTGGTGCCAAAGCTATAGATTAACATTACCTGTAAAAAGGAGATTGAAATTTCTTTGAATTTTTCGAACTTCTCAAAGACTGGACTTCTGTTTCTATTGAATAATTTGATTCGTCTATACTTTACAAGACACCAGCCAAATAAAAGTGTACCATTTGGATTCACAGGAAGAGAGAGAGAGAGAGAGACAGAGAGAGAGAGGGTAAAATAACTGAGATATTATATTTCAAATTTCAAATTTTAAAGTACACATATTATAAACTGTAACAACTATTACTAATAATCGTACTCCTACTACTACTACTAATAATAATAATAACAGCAAGAAGTCACTAAATCTGAAAGGAAAAATATTAAAACAAAGCAAAGAATATGGCCAAGAAACAGAGCTCATATATTTTGTTTCTTGTTTCAAAATTAGTCTAACAAACTACTAGAGTTGCGAAAGCTATAGCTTCTGGTATATACAATTATTATATACGTCCGAATTTCTTTATAGGAATTTATACGTACGAGCCGGAATATATATATATATATATATATTTCGAAATATTACAGAAATTATAAAATGGAGTTAACCAACATATTTTTAAATTTATTTCTTTGAATATTATTTTAATAGATATTCAAGTTTAAGTAGATTGTTTGTTTTTATAATTAATATATATATATTCGGTCGGGTTTCAATTCTAGCTAAAAGCAATGGGATATTTAACTGATTAGCTGTCATACAGCAAAACAGATCTGTCTGCAGATGACTATATATATATATATATATAGTCATCCGCAGACAGATCTGTTTCGCTGTACCACAGGTCATCAGTACAGTTAGACACCGATCGCTTTTTAACCCAGGATTGGCATCAGTCGGCAATTCTACCTCTGGTCTATGGGCGCTCAGTAGAAGAAGGCAAATGTTTTAGCGTATATATTATCATTATACACGCCTAATAGCGAGAGTGCTCTAATTCAGTATGGATTGAGCGATACGTACATGCCAGAGTAGCTACTGTTTTTCAAAGTCTACCATTCTTTCAGGGTGTGAGAGCGTAAATAATATATATATATATATATATATATATATATATATATATATATATATATATATTAATGCAGGTTTCATTGAATAATATAGACAAGTTTTGTCTATTAATTTTGTGTAGGATCCGTTCATACCGTCTGATATACTTGATGGTGATGTCGTTAAAAGACAACAAAAAATCACAGTATTTGTTGAATTTTTTACCGGGTCTAAGCTTTCGGCTCACATAAGCCATTATCAAAGAGTAAATAATAACACACAGTAAACATAGAACATTTAAGCTATTAACAATAAAGATAATTGAATTGAAAATATAAGTCCATCCCTACCGTGGCGGATGGCCGAAGACAGTGACAAAATAGTGGTGTTGTGGTCCCTGGTCTGATTACAGACATTTGAGTACGTTGTTGGAAATATCGAAATTGATTGTATTCAAACCAGGTTTAAACTGTTTAATGTAGAGTGCTTCGAGGATTTTTAGATTCAAATATATTCCGTCATTTAGAACAACACGGTTATCAACGCACACTTCTGAGAAAAACGCTTGTTGATAACACGTACATACTCAAACAAGAAAATAATAAGCAGAAACTAAAAATCCTCGAAGCACTCTACATTAAACAGTTTAAACCTGGTTTGAATACAATCAATTTCGATATTTCCAACAACGTACTCAAATGTCTGTAATCAGACCAGGGACCACAACACCACTATTTTGTCACTGTCTTCGGCCATCCGCCACGGTAGGGATGGACTTATATTTTCAATTCAATTATCTTTATTGTTAATAGCTTAAATGTTCTATGTTTACTGTGTGTTATTATTTACTCTTTGATAATGGCTTATGTGAGCCGAAAGCTTAGACCCGATAAAAAATTCAACAAATACTGTGATTTTTTGTTGTCTTTTAACGACATCACCATCAAGTATATCAGACGGTATGAACGGATCCTACACAAAATGAATAGACAAAACTTGTCTATATTATTCAATGAAACCTGCATTAATGAAAAAAATGCTGCCAAAATACACACAATATATATATATATATATATATATATATATATATATATATATATATATATTAGAAAACATTTTAGATATTCTATAATTTCATGGATAGTAAGTATTTCGCCGCTGCTGACCTTGCGGCTCGTCAGACCCAAATAATACAACAGTTAATCTTCAAAATATTCCTGTAAAACCATTACACGCAGACGATCACGAGTCCGTATTGAGAGTAGACATTTATAACGGTCATTTACAAAAAAACAATTCTTCACGTATTAAAAAAAAACAGAGAGAGTAAAGGAAAAATATACAAAATTGTTAAAAAGAAAGAAGAGAAAGAAATAGAAAAAGAACGAAGAGTATACAGAGAAATGAAAGCTAACGTCATATATTGACAAAGCGTCTATTGCAACCCATCTGCTTTCTTAGAAAAACATGACATGGAAATTTAACATTGAAATTTAGTTTTAAATATAATGGAATATACTTACGGTAAAAAATAAAATAAATTGTAAATCATAATTTTAATACAAATTAAAATATAACCACTATTAGTATTATTCTATAATTACAGTTAAAATAGTTGAAACTTATAAATGAAAACAAAAATTATAATTAGATCGTGCAAAAATAGAAAAACTAGAAACATTATAAACGTAAAAAAGAGAAAAAAGCGAAGAAATAGAATGAGAACGAACAGTATAGATAGAAATGTATTTAAAATAAACGTCTTAGATCGACACCAACGTCTTTACAATTATCTGCATTCTTAAAAAAGCATGACATAGAAATTTAACATTAAATTTAGTTATACTTACAATGGGATATATTTACGGAAAAATGAATTATAAATCATACATCCTAATACAAATTACAATATAACCACATGGGGCAATATATTATATAAATATAGTTAAAATAGTTAACGCTTAATAAGAAGATTAATAAAATATTGAAATACAATCTTATAAAATATGTTAGATAATAATAATAAATAATAATAATAATAATATAAATAATTATCTATATATACATAAATTTAAACACTAATAATAATAAAAATAATATTAATGATATAAAAAAGAAAAAGGATCTTAAATAATATTATTCAAAAATAAAATAATATTAATAATAATAATAATAATAAATACATATATAAAAAATGTTGACACTAATCATAAAATAATAATAATAATAATATTATTAGAAAAATATATATCCTAAAAATGCTAATAAAGTAATATTATGAAAATAATAATAATAATAAAATTAAAAATAAAAATACAATATATATATATATATATGAAACAAAATATTAACACCAATAATAATAATAATAATAATAATAATAATAATAATAATAATAATAAAAATTGAATATCAAAATAAAAACAATGCAGTCTCGCAGACATGAAGATCCACCTTGGAAAAGAAAAATAGAAAAAGAAATCGAACAACTTAGAAGTGAACTATCAGTACTGGATGAACTGAGTAGAGGAATAAATGTAAGAACTAGGAAAAGCAGAAGAGCCGAAAGAAAATATAACATTAGGAATGAAAATGAAGTCTTATCAAATAAAGAAAAAATAAAGCAAAAAATCCAACTGAAGGCTCAAAGAATAAGACGCTATGAAAAAAGAGATTTTACAGACAAAACAAGATTTTTCAGACTGATACAAAGAGATTTTACAGGGAAATAGGTAAAAAAAGAATTGAAGTGACAGTCCCCCCCCCCAGAATGGAAGAAGTCACACAGTTCTGGGAAAAGATATGGGCTTGCCCTAAAGAACATAGCAAGGAAGTACATTGGATTGCGCAAGAGATAGAACGAATCAAAAATAAACCAGAACAGACATGGTCTGGAATTACAGAAGATGATGTTAAATTTGCACTAAAAAATGCACACAATTGGAAAATTCCCAGGTATAGATAAAATTCCTAACTTTTGGCTATATTATTTAAATGCAGCACATAAAAAACTAGCCAAAGAACTTCAAGAAATGGTTGACGATCCCACTAAAATTCCTGCATGGATGACCAAAGGAATTACATTTCTTCTACCCAAGAATGGTGACACAAACAACCCGAAAAACTACAGACCAATTACATGTTTTCCGACAACATATAAACTATTAACATCTATTTTAACAAAACAGACATATTTATTCTTAGAAAGAAATGACATGATACCGCTTGAACAAAAAGGGTGCAAACGTGGCTGTTATGGTTGTAAAGACCAATTGCTAATTAACAAAATGATCCTGGAAAACTGCTACAGTACAAAGAAAAATCTTAGTACTGCCTGGATAGATTATCGAAAGGCATTCGATAGTGTGCCACATTCCTGGATTTTAAAGACTTTAAATATATACAAGATATCACCCGTCATCATCAATTTCATCAAACAGTGCATGTCTATATGGAAGACAACCCTTTACCTCAATCATGTAAATGGAACCTGTAAGTCTGATGAAATAAACATCAAAAGAGGTATATTTCAAGGTGATTCTTTATCTCCCTTACTATTCTGCATATCATTAATAGCACTAGCCAGTCAACTTAATAAGACAGAATGTGGTTATAAAATAGGCCAAAAGAAAATAAGCCATCTATTTTACATAAAAGTTATATGCTAAGAATGATAATGAGCTGGAAGGTCTTCTGCAAACTGTAAAATGTTTCAGCGAAGACATTGGAATGAAATTTAATTTAAATAAATGTGCTAAAGCTACAGTTTTACGTGGATCAATACAAGAAACATCTTCAATTAGCTTAGACCCTGCTGTAACAATAAAAGAATTGAAAAACATCTGAAAACAGAAGTATACATAACCCATATATTTTTCTTTAATAGGTAAATATATATATACACACCCACATACATACATACATCCACATTCACAAACATATACACATATACACCACACATGCAAACACATATATAAACATATATATGTATATATTTATATCTACACATATATATATATACATATATACACATATATACATACACACCTACACACATACACACATATATGCACATATACAGATACATACCCACACATTTATCTGCACAATATACATACAATATTACAATCCTAAATATTATAAAAATCAATACAATATTATAAACATAATCATTATAAAACTAAATAAAAAATATTTTGTGGTAAAATGTTTCCAACGGTAAATTCCAAATTTTTCTCCAAAAGAAACCACCATTTTAAGTTAACTTAATTTGATGTAATTTAATTTAAATTAATTTAAATTACCATTTAGATCTAGCTAGATTAATTTATATTTATGTTTATACCTGCATTTAAATATCAATTCGTTACGTTGATTAAGGAGATCCTTTGGATTACTGTATTTGGTAATAATCAATTTCTCCTCCAGGCATAAATTAAACCTATCCCTGAAGTTGCTGGGAGTGTTAGCGTGTTTTATAATCCTCCATTTGGTCAATGGAGTAAGTCCTCCGTCCTTCATATTGTTTAGACAGGGCAGTTTGATGTTTCAAGGAAGTGTTGGAAAACGAGTGTCATTGGTTCTAAAGTCTCTGTTTCCAACTACCTGCAGATATTCCTATATAAACTCTTTTTCTGCTAGGGTCCTCTTCTGGAAAAATAGTGGATTCAGAAACAGATTTTTCAGAATTACACCTGCCATCAACGGGACAGTTGGTTTTATTGATGCAATTGCAGGATAGTTTATTTTCCAGAGGTTTGTTATAAAAATCTTTGAGTAATTTAATATTATGAGAATTAATTATGTTTTGCATGTTATTGGCAGTTGAATAACTAATTTAAGAATTTCTCTGTTGAATAATTTACTTATAGGGTTGTGTTAGTGGAAGTGTTTGCTAATTAAATTAAAAAAATATTTACCTATGTTTACATTGGACAACTTTCAGAAAGGAGAGTTGAA
This sequence comes from Ascarosepion bandense, assembly GCA_037127315.1. Lineage (NCBI taxonomy): Eukaryota > Metazoa > Mollusca > Cephalopoda > Sepiida > Sepiidae > Ascarosepion > Ascarosepion bandense. The sequence continues at coordinate 242,833 of JBBBDQ010001522.1, forward strand.
CTATACTATTTTTCTTTTTCCAATTTTGCTTTTGTTTCCATTTCTAGTTTCATCTTTCAATTTTTCTTCATATGATATTTCATCTTTAAAATTACTCTTCTTAAAAGCTTTATTGTATATCGTTTTATTCTCGTTGAATATTTCTTTATGAGATGATAATTTATTAATTCTCATCTTAACTATTTTAGGTATTTATTTAATGCTATATTTAGGATTATTAGAATTAACATTAATATAGATATGGGATCGATTAATTTTTTTGATATGGTTAAAATGGTTAATGTTTAATTGGACAGATTAAAGCTAATGTCTAAAAAATTTACAATTCTGAGATTGGATGAAATTTTGATTTTGAAGTCCAAAATATTAAATACTCTATTAACCTTTTAAGAAATCCTTGATGTAAGGGGGGCCATTACTGTCAGGGATATAGATAATGCCATCATCTCGGTAGATACCTACTTGATTGGGATCAACATTTCTACCGAGAGTATATAATATATAAATCTTTATCAGATCAGCGATTTGAGCTGAACCATAAGCCCCCATTCGAACATCAAAACTATTGTTACTCCTTTTAGTCCAGGAAGAATCATAGTATACTAGTAGAGAATCTCTAGAAATTAAAATTATATCCACTTCATTATTGGAAATACCGGTAATGTTTTTAACATAGTTTAAACTATTAACTAATAAATCATACTAAATAGAAGGGTAAAAATATGTTATATCAAATAGTAAAAAAAAAAAGATTTTTCTTATCAGGAATATTTTGGAATCATGTAATGGTATCAGACAAATCTTTCCAACACTTTCTATGGAGACTCTCTTGTATGGATAGTATAATCTTCTTAATTATATTGCTAGAAATTAAACCTAATTCCGTTTTGGAGAGATTTATTAGTCTAGTTTGTAGGTCATTTTCAAAATTAGGTTTGTGGTCTTTAACGATTAAATATGCGTTTTTAGTTTGAGTATTTCCCATTCTATCTGCAACATCTAGTTTATTGGCAAATGCAACAGTTTTTTTTATTAATTGTGGACATCACGTAATCATTATTATCTTTTTTATATGTAGTGGAGATTTTTTGTGGATGAGTTTATGATACTCAGAGGGTTCTATTTTATATATATTATTCGACTTATCAGCGTTAATCCAAATCTTATTAGTGTTTTTAGTCATTTTAATGTCTTTTTTTAGAAGAAACTAGAATTGGTTAAATTGTTTTTAAAATTTTATTTTTTAATTAACTCAAACATGTCAGTTTCAAAAGAATCGAGAAGTTTATTGCCTAGTGGGGATTTTTGAGATCTCATATTTCGCCTTGTTTTCATTCAAAGTATTCCGTGGATTGAAGTAAAAACATGTTTTCTCTCCTAATATTTTAATGAATTCAATTATATTTTTCGTGAGATCCAGAGTGAAGGAATGTAGTAAGGGATAAGGAATATTCTTCAGTGAATATTCAGGATTAAATTTATCCATTCTGCTGTACACAATATTAGAAATGTAATATTATCCGAAAAAGAAACTTTCTAAAATGAGCTCGATTTATTATAAAGAAGGAGCAAATTGCAACGTAGAGTACTTGGTATATTAGTCAAGTAAATTCTGATAGAGACGAACTCCAAACAACTCAATGTGAAATTCATTTATTTAATTTAACAAAGTAATGTAATTTAGAAATTGTTTTAGATATTCTATAACTTCGTGGGTAATACGTAACCTGTGAGCCCTTCGAAACCAAGTGGAAATATAAATTCAATGAATTAAAAGGGATTTCCGGAACGAAGTAACTGTTAAAGTAGAAGTAAAGCGAGTTCAGCAGCAGTAATACTTGTAAAATCTAGATGCATAAATTCATGTAGTCAGGGTACCAGGAAAAAGGCTTTTTAGTAACATTTGCTATGAAAATATTTGTAAAAAAAAAAAACGGAGGGAAGCCACGTCATGTCGGTAAGAAAGTGACCAATATCGAGATGCCAGATCGCTTACAATTCTTTGGATTTTTCAAAAATCTTAAGACTACTGATTGTCAGCTCAGGCACACAATAGATAGAAGAAGAATACTTAAGTTAATAATTCCCTTTCAACAAACATTGTGACCTTCTCTCAAAACACTATATATATTTGTATTTGTTTATTTGAACATTATTTTTGAACGATACGCGTATTTTATTAGATATTCTGTTTATAATCAAACAGTACATAAATATGTTAGGGAAGTTAACGAAGATTAACGAAACTTGGTTATAAACAACCGACAATTTGAAAGAATATGTTTGAACATTATTTTTCATCGATATTCGTATTTAAGTAGATATTCGGTTTATAATCCAACAGTATATAAATATGTTAGGGAAATTAACGAAGATTAACAAAACATGGTTATAAAAAACCGACTATTTGAAATGATTTGTTTGAACATTATTTTTGATCGATACTCGTATTTAAATAGATATTCTGTTTATAATCAAACAATATATATATTTATTTCTACCGGCCGAATTATTTACCATAATTTTTTGTTACGAAAATCTGTGTCATTCGGCAGGATTCGAACCTGCGACGCCTATCAACATAAGGGGAAGCCACCAATTGATTTGGTGGGTCTTAGACGACTCGACCACGAATTACCAGCAGTCTAAATAAAGTCAAATCAAGCCTATATAACACAATTTCGATTCTATATAAATAAACATCTCTGCTCTGAAATGTATCGTAATGTCAACAAATGTAAACTTACAATGTTACGGAAATTCACGAAGAATAACGAAATGGTTAAATAACAACTGACAATTTGAATTATTCTGAAAAATATTCAAACAAATAATTTCATTTTTATAGGTGAATAATAAGGAAATAGTACTCAACGAGAACAATCGACAATTTTCCTCAGTAAAAACACAGGAATCAACGCTAAATTTTCAGTCATTTTCATTTTCTTTCTATCTATCTATCTATCTATCTATCTATCTATCTATCTATCCCAGTCTCTTCATATCTATCTATCTATCTATCTATCTATCTATCTATCTATCTATCTGAGTTTGTTCATATCTATCTATCTATCTATCTATCTATCTATCTATCTATCTATCTATCTATCTATCTGAGTCGGTTCATATCTATCTATCTCTCTCTCTCTATCTCAGTCTGTTCGTATCTATCTATCTGAGTCTGTTCATATCTATCTATCTCTCTCTCTCTATCTCAGTCTGTTCGTATCTATCTATCTGAGTCTGTTCATATCTATCTATCTCTCTCTCTCTATCTCAGTCTGTTCGTATCTATCTATCTATCTATCTATCTATCTATCTATCTATCTATCTATCTGAGTCTGTTCATATCTATCAGTCTGTTCATATCTATCTATCTATCTATCTATCTATCTATATATATATATATATATATATATATATATATAGGGTGACCTCACTCGAATCTACTGACCACCAATACATATGTCTCCGCTTGTCTCTCCTCAGTTCGGTTAGCTACCTATTCTTCCTTTACCGTTCTCCCTCCTCTCCTGACTGCTCCCTACTAGATAGCATTGCCGACGACATAGATAAGGCTATTTCCTATCACCCATTTGCCCACATATTTGTATTTGGAGACCTCAATGCCCATCACTCTGAGTGGCTTGAAAACGCTGTTACTGATTCGCCGTGAACTTTGCTATTTCCCAATCCCTTACGCAAGTGGTGGACTTCCCCACTCGCTTCCCAAGCACACCCTCGGGTCATTCCTCACTGCTAGATATATGTTTCACCTCTGCGCCCGACGCCTGTCAAGTCTCGCAGCTTTGCCCTCTCGGCAACTCCGACCACGCTGTAGTCTCCCTCAGTATTTCTTTCCAATCTCACTCCCCCCAGGATCCCCCTACTCATAGAACCTCCTACCTCTACCAAAAAGCTGACTGGGATGCCTTTCGCGATTTCCTCTGCGACGTCCCCTGGGGAAAAGTGTTTGACCTATCAGTTGATGACTGTGCCTCTGAGGTCTCGTCATGGGTGAAAGCTGGCATTGATGCCTTCATACCCACCAGGAAGTATTGCTTAAAACCTCATTCCTCTCCGTGGTTCTCTCCGGCCTGCTCAGCCGCCATTGCCCACAGGAACCATTACTTCCATCTATTCCAGAGACAGCCAACTGATCACAATAGGCGCCTGTTCACATCCGCTCGCAGTGAGTGCAAGAGAACCCTAAATGACGCCAAACAGTTGTTTGCGGAGAGAATGCGACAGCACATAGCTGACCGCAAGTTCGGCTCCAAGGACTATTGGAGGATTTGTAAACGGGTGCTCAACAATAGGAAATCCTCAATACCTCCCTTAATCCATGGATTTGACGTTCTCACGTCATCTGCTGAGAAAGCTGAGTGCTTTGCCCGCAGATTCTCATCCAACTCCACACTCGACTCGTCCGGAGTGCACCCACCCGACTTCCCTATTAGAACTGAGGCCAAACTGCATGACGTATATATTACCCCGACAATAGTATCCAGAGTAATTTCAAAACTCGACCCCCATAAGGCGTGTGGAGACGATGGAATCCCGGTGATAGTCCTTAAGAGGTGTGTCCCTGAACTTTCCCCTGTCCTCTCTAAACTGTTTAACTACTGCCTTTCTGCTTCCTGCTTTCCTGCATGCTGGAAATTCTCCTCAGTCGTTCCTGTCTTTAAGAACTGTGGTGAACCCTCGGACCCATCCAACTATCGCCCGATCAGTCTTCTACCAATATTCGGGAAAGTGTTCGAGGCTATAATAAATGCTGAAATAGTTCATCATCTCACCGCCCACAAACTGTTCTCCGACAGGCAATATGGATTCCGATTTGACAGGTCCACAGCCGACCTGCTAACTACTGTAACGGAGTACATGCTACAGGCCCTTGATGAGTCTGACGAGGCTCGCGCGGTTGCTCTGGATATCTCCAAGGCTTTCGACAGGGTTTGGCACCCTGGCCTCCTATGCAAACTACGCGGTTATGGTATTACCGGTCGCCTGCTTGACCTAATCCAATCTTTCTTAAATAACCGCAAAATGAAGGTCGTTCTGAATGGGCGTGCCTCTTCGTCCTACAGCACGAATGCTGGTGTCCCACAAGGCTCTATCCTGGGCCCAACGCTCTTCCTTATTTTCATCAACGACCTCCCAGATGAGATCAGGTCCCAAGTAGGCATCTACGCAGATGACACTACAATATACTCCCGCTCCAGTAAGAAACCTGTCGTGGCGGACAGACAAAATCTCGCTGCTGACCTTGAGCGGGATCTACACTCTGTGGTGAACTGGGGCAAGAAGTGGCTTGTCAACTTCAATTCCTCGAAGACCAAGCTGTTGTCTGTCAACCATTACAGGCAACCTCTTCTGCCTCCCATAAGCATGGACCAGATGATTCTCCCGGAGAGTAATACACTACGCCTCCTCGGACTTACCCTGTCCTCAGACCTCAAATGGAAGCACTATATTGAATCCATAGCAAAATCTACTGCTAAGAAGATTGGGTCACTATGTCGATCCAGGATGTTTTTTCCACCTGAATCCATCCTGCATATATACAAGTCAACCATCCGTCCGTGCATGGAGTACTGCTGCCATTTATGGTCAGGTGCCCCTGCCGTTCTCCTCAGTGTTCTCGACAAGCTCCAAAGGAGAGTCTGTAATGTGATAGGTTCTGATCTGGCGACTCGTCTGCAGCCACTTTCCCATCGTCGAAATGTGGCCTCCCTCTGTCTCTTCTATAAATACCTTCATGGCTTCTGCTCGGATGAGCTTAAGTCACTGATGCCTCCTCAACAGGTGTTTACCCGTTCAACCAGACTGGCAACTGGGTCCCACCCATTCACAGTCAGGTTAGCCAAACGCAGACGACAATTCTACTCCAGCAGCTTCCTCTCTCGCACTTCCCGCCTGTGGAACTCACTCCCGTATTCTTGCTTTCCTGACGGCTACGACCTCCAGAAATTTAAAAGCAAAGTTAATACTCACCTACTAACCACTGGCCTCTAGCTCTCTCCCCTCCCCTGTATAACCTTCCCTTTCTCTCCGTCCATGTACCTGTCATTGCACCTGCTTTCTCAGTTTTCTATTGTTCCTTTCTAACTAGCTTGTACTCCTCACTCTTTTCTAATTAATCTTTCTACATTTATGTAACCCCCTGCACATCAGTGGCGTTTCTGCCTTGCTCGGGGTGAAATGATTAAAAAAAAAAAAAAAAAAAAAAAAAAAAAAAATATATATATCAAACTATTCATTATCTATCTATCTATCTATCTATCTATCTATCTATCTATCTCAGTCTGTTCATATCTATCTATCTATCTATCTATCTATCTATCTATCTATCTATCTCAAACTGTTCATTATCTATCTATCTATCTATCTATCTATCTATCTATCTATCTATCTATCTGTCTGTCTTATTTTCTGCATATTCTTCTCAATAGTAAAGTTTCTTCCTAAAGAGAAAGCCCTCGATTTTGCCGTTACCGATCTGCCCTCCTGTTCCCTAGAAATCAACGCAAATGTCTCCCAGCGGTCCCTTCTAGATTCAATTTTGTTTACTTTGCAGAAATAATCTTCATAAAAGTCTATTCATATAATTTTAAAATATCCATGCCGATTATACACCTTCGAAACACGTGATTAGCAGAAACCGGCAGTAGATCGTTTATCTGGTCATGCTCTAATATATCAGTTAAAAAACACAACAAAAACAATGGCACGTTACATTCAATGCCGTGAACACTAAACAAGCTAGATTGAACCACTTACTAAAACTATTCGCGATGAATGGATATCTCGTCGGGGAGGTTTCATGCCTTTAGTGACTGCTAGCCCTTAAACTTAAACAGATTTCAAGTGACACGCGTACATTACGAAAAGTGAAAGAAAAATAATCACTTCTCCTTAGCGGTTCACTAACTACCTGACGCCTATGCTGAAGATTTACAAGTGCCAAATCAGCTTATAATTGAGTACTGGTGCCATATTTGGGCAGCATATGCTCAGGCCTCACTTTCCAGTCACAATAGAGTCTAAAATGTCTCAGCCTCCTTGTCGGGATCTAATTAATTTCTTTATCCTGCTTTGGCTATCTCACAGACGTGATGTGGCAAGCCTCTCACTGATCTATTGCTAATTTTATGGAAAGTGCTTAGATCATCAAATCTATTCCTTGGTTCCTTTTTTTTTTAGCGTTCACAGCCAGGGTATACACGTCACATTATCGAAATACATCCTCATTGCCTCCGTATTCTAATAGTGATAAGTTCCACTCTATCAACGGGAATTACTGCTCTGTGAAACCGATTCCCAAGAGAATGTTACTCCGTTCATTGAAGTCCTAATTAAATTGTCCAAGTTTAGAATCAACCATTATCTTCTCCGCGTATCTGTATAAGCCATACCTGTACAAAAAACTAGTACTATTCTGTGACTTAAGTATGATACGTGATATATTGAGCGATAATATCTCAAAATAGACAAGACTGAGTAGGCAGAACATTTTCCCGCTGTAGATTGACATTACAGTAAGCTGGTTGCCAACCAAGACTATAGAACCGAATCTGGGCTTCTATTTAACCAATAACTGGAGACAGAAGCGACGTATTAAATATCTTTTCCGAGTTCGAATTCATCTGGAATTCGAACTCGGCTTTCCGATTTCTTGTTTCGAAACGATGTCAACTGAACCACATCACACACACGGAATTTTTTTTTTTAATCATTTCACCCCAAGCAAGACAGTTTTACTGCCTCTGTTTCGCAGGGTTTACATAGAAAGAAAGTGATGAGAAAGAGGAGTAGGTCACAGTGGGTTACAGGAGGAGGGTATTAGAAGAATAAGAACACTGGTGTGATGGGGTGGGGTGGAGTGGGGTGGATAGAGAAAAGAGCATGAGAGAAAGGATACGAGTTAGTGAGATAGGAAATGACTACTGACCTTACATTTAAATTCTTGGAGATTTTAGATGTCAGGGAATCAAGTATAAGGAAGGAAATTTCACAGGCGGAAACCGCGAGCAAAGAAGCTGTAGAGTAGAAGTTGCGGTTACATTTGATTATTTTTAATGTAAAAGGCTGGGAATTAGTTGCTAGTCTAGTAGCTCGAGTAAATTCATATATAGATGGCACCAGTGAGCTATGTTCATAAGAGCAGAAGCCGTGAAAGTATTTATAGAAGAGACACAGGGAAGCCACATCAGCTGCGAAGTCGGGATCGATCACATCGCAGAATCTCCGTTGGATTCTGTCAAGAACTCCAAGGTGAATAGCAGGGATACCCGACCAGATGTAGCCGCAGTATTCAATACACGGGCGGATGGTAGATTTATATATGTGCAAGTTGGATTCAGACGGGAAAAACTTCCTGGCCCTACACAGTGAACCGACCTTTTCAGCAATGAATTTTATATAGTCATTCCACTTGAGGTCTGCTGAGAGAGTTAGGCCAAGGAGGCGCAGTGTTTTGTTCTCATGGAGGTTAGCCTGTTCCATTTTAATGGGTAGGTACGAGCGATTGTCTATGATGGTTAACAGATAACAGCTTAATATTAATACTAATCTCATAGTATTATTACTAGTACTAGTACGACTATTAATAATAAAAATAAACCCTCGCCTGGAGGATACGCATTGCAATCATGACAGCATTATTTTAAAAAAAGAAATTGAGTCATCAGTAGTTGCGGATCAGTGGATTGAAGCCACAAACAGAGGCGTTTATCTGAACTACGTTTATTCAAACCTGCCAACAAAAACCTACAGCGGTCATATTTGAACAACTTTAGTAGATACAAAATGTCGCTCATATTTGAATAACAGATACAAAATGTTGCTGGTCCTGGGCATGACGGTAAAATGCATCTGGCAGCAAGGCCTCTTATTGGGAGGTTGTGAGGAGCATGAAACCACCTCTTAATTGCTGTTGTTCTCAGGTCCACCCTGACCCGGAGTGGTAGCACCTGTTAGGGTCCCAGCTATAGGTAAATCGTTAACCCCAAGACTGGGGTCAAAACACTATGAAAGTTTAAAAATAAACTTTTATAGAAATATATAAATAAAAATAGACTTTTATAGAAAAATATATACTTTTGAAAGAAAAAGTTTACCTTTTTTTAAAAAACATACATTATTTAGATGCGGTTAGGACACATCATCAGTGATGTTCCCCTGGTTCATTGACGGTTTCGGTCCTTTAAAAACATCATACCTTCTCCCCAGGTTGACCCAGCCAAGGTTGATCAGGCCCCGGCCTGTGTCCTAATCTCTGCTTGCTACGTTATTGGAATGCAAGATGTTTTTGGTTGCACAGAAGAGGAAAGATTTCTAGAATAAGGTCGTCCACAAATAAATGAATGTCCAGATAATGTGTAACTGGTTCAAGTAAATATCCGGAAAAAAAATAAAAATAAAAAATAAATTGATTTTTCGTGATATTAATATTTTCCTTCAATAATGTGAACACATTTCTGAAGGAAAAAAATATTCTCAGCAAAACATTTTTGAATACAAAAGTAGAAGACATTTTCAGTTTTCTGAAATAAAAAAAAGAATACAAACGAAACATTTTCATTAAAATCTGACTTAATCAATCTTCCCATTATAACAGAATATTTCAAAATTACCTTAAAACCCCAACTTTTTGATTTAATTACCCACAGAGGTTGATATGCAATTAAACAAAATTCAAACAAAATGCAGTTGTATAAACACCGAGAAAACTATTGATAAATACTTAGTTGCTCTACTCTATCTCTCAATTAAAATAAATGGAAACAGGGAGGCTAGGAATATAACGACACTGGATTAGATGCATTATGAATTTTTACATGCACAAAATTGGGATGAACAGCACCACAAACAGAGCAGATGAAATAAGAAAAAAATTCAAAGAAACATTTTTTTTAATCATATCACCCCGAGCAAGGCGGTAACGCCACTTATGTGCAGGGGGCTACGTAATAGTGACAAGATTGGAGAAGAGAAAACCGGAAACCACATCCTAAGCAGGGAACAAGGGATGAGCCTCTTCACCTGTTCAATAGACATGGGTGGAGTGTGAACCGGGCGATAGTTTAGTCTATCTACTCCAGTTGAAAAAACAAATGAAAAGGAGTGAAAAGATTGGAAAAAAGAAAACCGGAAACCACATCCTAAGCAGGAAACAAGGGATGAGCCTCTTCACCTGTTCAATAGACGTGGGTGGAGTGTGAACCGGGCGATAGGGTATTAACTAATTTCCTGCCTTCCCATTTAGTCGTTATATTAATGTAAGCATATATTATGTGATAACCCTTAAGTGTATTCTTATCAGCTAACTTCGACCCCTCGGTCAACCTGCCTTCCCTTCCACTCCTATTTTAACTAGTGCTATTCTCTCTCTCTCTCTCTCTCTCTCTCTCTCTCATCTTCTAGGCCTATGCCTATTCCTTTTCTAACCTAACATTCTTTGCCTCTTCCTCTTCTAAACTAACCTTTATATCCGGTCACACTAGAATTTCTTCATTCTTGGATTAATAACGCAGATTCTTAGAACCTGTAGACAGAGCTATTTTCGAAATGTAAAGTAGTGAATTTACGTATGATATATATATATATAAACTTATGTCATACAATATAACCTTATGTTACTCAAAACATATAACCCATAATTTAACACATAAAACAATCCAACTGCAAAATAATTTAAATACTATTTCAAATATATATACATGCATAAATTAAAATATATATATACGTGCATAAATACTTGAATTCCAGTTGAATTCCTAGCATTCACTTAGGCGCAAATGCCCTTGGGAAAGGTATTAATCCGTCTCTTCCTTCCAGTTATAGGATAAATATCAGGACAGATTGGGTTATATAGTCTTGGCTGGCAACCAGTCTACCGCAGAAAACAATGGCAATCTACTGCGGGATAATCTTCTGCCTGTCAGTCATGTCTCTTTTGAGACATCATCGCCCAAGCGTATATCACGTATGGCAATTAACTGACAGACATAAATAGTACTAAATCACCTCACGTCCATAAACTTACCTGAACTGAATATTCATGAACACCTCTATACCAAAATCTTTGAAAAATCAAAATCTTTTTGCTCATATATATTTACACTACTTGTCCGAATCACCCTAAATTTTCTTCTTTCATTGATGAAAGTGCAGTATAGCTAATTATTAAATATTTATAAATTCATTTGATGCACATGTTATTGTGCACTATTAACAAAAGAACCATAGCATTTTCATTTAAATTTATTCTAAATACCAAAAAACTTTATGAAATACACCATTTTTTAAAAAACTGGGGTGGCCTAATAATTATGGCCGGTAGTGTATATATATATATATGTGTGTGTGTGTGTGTGTGTGTTTAAAAGTTAGAAAATTATCACTCTCTAGATAAAAGGAACTCTTATTTTAAACGACGCGTTTATTCCTTTGTGGGATGTGATCAAGACAAATATTATCAAATTTAGCTTGATAAAGTCCCCCAGCGAACGAACTGCGTAGATTAAGGTATGTTTTATTTTGTCTTTATTCATATATCAATAATTATACCTATACAGGAACATAATATTTATTCAGTAATTATAACATAAATATGTTATAATATCACGACAAAAGTAGCTATTTTCTTTCGACACTACTTGTGTCTTATCAAGTGATGAGGTTTAAATATCATCACTTAACACGACACAAGTAGTGTCGAAACAAAATAACTACTTTTGTAGTGATATTATAACATATTTATGTTATAATTTCTGAATAAATATCATTAGCTCTATTTTGTATTGAGCACTTTTTTTAAGAATAATGTCTCTATGGATACGGAATATTATTCCATCCATACCTACCCTATATTTGGATATACAAGAACATATATAAATTATTTTCTGGTGTTAAGAAAACTGTGCGCAAAATACTATAACAGATCTATTACGTATATATTAATAAACATATATATAATTCTACATATATAGCACAACTCGGAGTGTCATGCACTATGCAATCGTCAGTTGCATATTATGAACTGATCATTTCGGGATTTGAATTTCCGCTTCTCGCCCTGCTTGAGGTAGGTATTGATTATAAAGCTGACCTGCTATTTTTTAATTCTTTAATTATATAATTTGATTTAATTTCAACTTAATCTTAAAATTGAAATGTAAAATTTCAAAAATTGAATCAATAGAGAATATTTTTAGGGCGGAATGTTGTTTGTATGACTCAAGAGGGATTACTTGTTGTTTTAGTTTATGATATGTCCCGGAAAGTGATATCTATATTATTCGAAGTAGTTAAGTGGTTTTGGCAAATGTAACAGGGTAAGACAATCTAACAAGTAGTCGTAATGGACCGGTACTCGTCGTAGTCGTATGCAGTATGCAATAGGCGTAGTTAATAGGCACTCTAATAGGCGTAGTTAATAGGCACTCTAATAGGCGTAGTGCTAGGCGTCCCTGCCTTAGTCTGTATTTATGGCTGACACCAGCCAATCATATTATTGTGAGGGTTACCCAAGGTGTATGCATATTCATTACATCAGTTTAAGGGAAAAAAGAAATGAATACTAATAATGTAAATTGTTTATATAGAAAAAAATAATGTTAATCAGGGTCAACGTATCTGAGCAGATATTTATTTCTATTTTTGAAAGTAATTTCAATTCACTTCTTTTTTTCAGTAAAGTAACGAGCTGCATTGTGGGATATCGACTCGGAACGACAAATCGGAGAGAACTGAGTTCGAATTCCAGTTGAATTCCTTGCATTCACTTACGCACAAATACCCTTGGGAAAAGTATTAATCCGACTCTTCCCTCTAGTTATGGGTCAAATAATAGGACAGATTGGGTTCTTTAGCCTTAGTCGGCAACTACTGCGGGATAATCTCTTGCCCAGTCAGTCTTGTCTCCTTCGAGACATGATCGCTCAAAGCGTGTATCAGGTATGGCATTCAACTGACTGAAGGTTATTTAAGGTTTTTGCGAAAACAATTTCTTCTAAAAGGCATAAACTACCTCTATTCCCTTTTTCATTATAAGATTGGATTTGTTTTTGTTATTGTTTTTTAATTACCAGAAATATTTTGAACGGGCAGATATATTTTGAGATGGGTAGATATGAACAGCTTTAGATAGATAGATAGATAGATAGATAATGAACAATTTGAGATAGATAGATAGATAGATAGATAGATAGATAGATAGATAGATAGATAGATAGATAGATAATAAACAATTTGATAGATAGATAGATAGATAGATAGATAGATAGATAGATAGATAGATAGATAATGAATAAATTGAGATAGATAGATAGATAGATAGATAGATAGATAGATAGATAGATAGATATGAATAATTTTGAGAATATTTTGATAGATAGATAGATAGATAGATAGATAGATAGATAGATAGATAGATAATGAATATTTTGAGATAGATAGATAGATAGATAGATAGATAGATAGATAGATAGATAGATAGATAGATAGATAGATAGACAGATGATAAACAATTTAGATAGATAGATAGATAGATAGATAGATAGATAGATAGATAGATAGATAGATAGCTGTGTTGTGTATCTTAGTGTGTATGGCTAGGATGATGGTACTGTTATGAATGATATAACTGATTAAACAATCCTAAATACTAAAGATTACCAGATTGGTCATATCATTTTACAATTGTATTGGTAACTGATTCTAATAGTTTCTTCTCTCGTACTTCTTGACTGTGAAAAGCATTTCCGGCTAAATTGGCAAAATTCAAAAATCTGAATGCCATGTCAGTTGTTTTTTTTTTCTGTCTAACTAATTTCTGTTCTTTTTATTTGCCTCTTTTTTATTTTTTATTTTTTTCAGATTTTTCACACTCAGGCAGATGTGAAACCTTACTTGGGGTGAAATAATATAAAAATAGACTTGTCAATTTGAAAATATTCTCGGTGCCCATACTTGGTCACCTAGTATATCTAAACGGAGTAAAATGATGTTAAAGAAATACAATATATATATATATATATATGTGTGTGTGTGTGTGTGTGTGTGTTTGTGTGCTATTTATATCATATTATATATTAATTTATCTCTCTCTATATGTGTGTGTGAGAGAGACAGACAGACAGACAGAGAAATAAAACTATTGGATCAGTCACTCTTCAGAAATTGAAAATAAAAACGTTTAGATATTAACACCAAAAGTTTAATGGAAATTAATTCTTGCACAAGTGTTACCCAATACTCCGAAAATGAATAATAAAAAATATAATAAAGCAACATTTTGCTTTATTTAGATAGAAACATCTCATTTGTTTCTCGCATGATGAATTGTAAAGAAACATTTTAGTGCAAATTAGTCACTAGAAAAGGCAAATAAATCGGATGAGATCTCACCCTATGACAACTATCGCGAAAAATCATTAACGATAAAAGTTATGATGAGACATAAGACAAGAGTTCATGCCTCTGAAAAAATACCAGAGTAAAGAAATTAAAAGCAAACTCAACTGAATTCACTTTACGTGGTCACCTTTATACACGCAGGCACACTTACACTGACATATCTATCTATCTATCTATCTGTATATATATTTAGTGTATCGAGGCGGCAGATAATTTTCTAAACATATACTGTTAAATGTAAGAGACAATGAATGTCTATTATCATGAGCCGTTCTAAATATCGTATTTTGGGCTCAATTTCAGGTGAAAATAAAGAAAATATTCTTTAAAATTTGGACAGTTTTTTATTAAGTTGGTTCTAAGATTTTGGCTCACATGAGCTATCTTCAGAGAGGTTACAAGGACGTTAACATAATAACACCTACCATCAAAGACGATTTTATCTTATGTTGACATAAAACTCCGCTAAGCAACTATAACAGTTACAAAATATAGCAAACTCAGTTCGTAAATTTGTACTGCGGTTCTATGACGTCACACCGCGTGAGAACTCGAAATGATAATAGAACCATATATTTAAATGCAGGGTAATGTGTTATGACCAGAATTAAACGTGATTTTATTAAGTGCGCGTTGTTTGGATTTAATGTAGATGGCCTCCAAAATCTGAAGAATCTCTTTGCTGTGTGTATGAGTGAGGATTATTGTATTGTTGATTAAAATCTGTCTAATATTACCTACATGGCTATGTTTTTTCTAGGAAATGTTGTTTAATTGTACTCTGATCAGAAAGGTGACAGGTAAGTCTACGGGATTGCGTGGTTGTAGTAAAACCAATATATTTAGTGAGTTTATTTTTAGTACCCGCGATACAATCTCTGAACGGGCATGTAATTTGATAGACTACATTGGTTTTCTGTAGGGGATATACAACCAACTTAATAAAAAGTTATCCAAATGTTGGAGAATTTTTGTCTTTATTTTCACCTGAAATTAAAGCCAAAATACGATGTTTAGAACGGCTCATGGTTAAACATAATAGACATTTATTGTCTCTTATTTTTAACAGTATATATATATATATATATATATATATATATATATATATATATATATACACGTGTGTGTGTGTGTGTGTGTGTGTGTGTGTGTGTGTGTGAAACAAAACTCATTGGATCAGAACGTCTACTGCACAGAAGAATGTGAGGATTGTATTTGGACTTCCAATTAAGATGGTTGAAAAGTCTGATAATAGAAAATCAGACACATCATTTTTCTAAAAACAAAAGCAGTAAATCAATAACATTCCTGAAATATGAGAAACAGAAAGAATAATTGAGAAAGTTAGACGCCTAAAAAACAATTCAAGATGTTTTACGAGTGGTCGTTGGTGAATAAATTCTGTTTTTAAAAATGGTATCTGATAGACACTTAGTTTCGAGGTGACCAGACAGATGCTACTCAATGATTGGCCGATGTCAAAGTCGTCAACATCAAAGAGAAATTATCAACCAGAAAGATATTAAACTCTATATATATATATATTAAAATCTATGCATATATATATATATATATATATATATATATATATATATATAGGATGAGAGTTTACAAAATAATGTCAGTTTTTCGATATTTATAATAATCAGGTGATAAAACGCAGTGAATCAAAGAAACAGAATTGAGTTTATAATCGAAGAGGAATTGTTCCGTAAACAACACCAGAAGTTTATTGGAAATTAATTTTTGCACAAGTTTTACGTAATATTCCAAGAAAAAATATTTTTTCTATATAAAAAAACAAAAACTAAAATAAAGCAACATTTTGTTTTCTGTAGATATAACTAACATCTCATTGATTTCTCGCATTATGAATTTTAAAGAAACTTTTTTTTCACAGTAAATTAGTCATTACAAAAGGCACTAATACGAATGGTATCTTACCCTATAACAACTATCGGGAAGAAATTATTAACGGTAAAAGTTCTGATAAGATGACACGACATAACTCAAGTGAAAACTGAGTCCATTCTTTTTGAAAGAAGACTAAGTTAAAGGAATTCTAAGCAAACTTAACTGACCTCACTTAACGTGGTCACCATTATACTCACAGATACACATATCTATCTATCTATCTATCTATCTATCTATCTATCTATCTATCTATGTAAGTCTACAGAAATATATGTGAGTATGCGCGTGTATGTATGTGTATTTTACAGAATACATATATATGTTTAGTTTATGTCAACACAGATGACGGATGTTTTTGTGTTAACGTTCTTGTAACCACTCTGAAGATGGCTCATGTAAGCCGAAAGCTTAGAACCAAATTAATAAAAAATTATCCAAATGTTGGAGAATTTTTTTGTCCTTATTTTCACCTGAAATCAACGTCAAAATACGATGTTTAGAACGGCTCATAGTTAAACATAATATACATATTTAACAGTCTACAAGAAGGTGCTGAGGAGTATGGTGAAGTCCTGGATGGGCGAGATCACCCCTACATCTTTCAGCAGGACTCCGCTCCTGCACACAAGACCAAGACGAGCCAGGCGTGGCTGCCCAGTAATCTCCCCCACCACTGGTGGCCTGACCTCTGGCCGCCCTCCTCAACCGACTGCAACCCCCTTAACTATTTCTTCTGGTTCGTGATCAAGAGCAACAAGCACGCCCACATGGTCGATTCTCTGAAAACTGTCATCTTGGGAGCGGTCGCCGCTATGGACAAGGACATGGTCGCCAAAGGGTGTGACTCATTTTGCGCCCACTTTGAGATGCTCGTCGCTACCGGCGGAGGTTATATTGAAAAATAATGTAGCATGTAATTCTAACTTTTGCCGAACAAACTGTCGGGTCTTTGCAAAAACAACATTTGTTTTTATTGCCTATTTAGTTTTCATTTGTCACGTGTCGGATTTTGCTGAAATACCCTATACATGCGTTTAATCACTGGCATAAACCATTTTAACCAAGAATTCCTTGAAACTGTATTTACAGATGATACAGAGTTGATAAAAGATATTGAAAGGATACTACAAGAACTCCTACAGAAGGTACCTAAAAACGATAAAAGAAAAAACTTATCATAAACTACAATAAAACTGAATGTATGGTCATCAATAAAAGAGGAGCACAAAATGCCAACTACATTTCACTGAAAATTGTAATCAACCCGCTACAGAAATTTAAATACATGAGAAATGTTCAAAGAGAGGACAGAAAGGCACTGAGAACCGAAGGCGTGTTGGCATGGCCAAGGATGCATTATAAAAGCTGAGTAGAGTATTAAGAGAGAGGAAAATTTCGTTAGAAACAAAGAAGAGAGTACTGGATTGCTATGTGATGTCTGTCCTTCAATGTGGCAGTGAATGCTGGACAGTATCATTAAAGAAGAAGGAAAAACTTGAAGCAACTGAAATGTGGTTCTACAGAAGGATGCTGCGAATATCATGGATCGAGCATGTGAGCAATGATGAGGTTTTAGAAAGAATGAAAACGAAAAGGAAATTAATCCAGAGCATCAGAAAGAGACAGCTGAAGTTCTTGGAAAATTTGATGAGGAAGGAAGGCTTGGTGAATCCGATATTCACAGGTCAGATAGAAGGAAAGAGATACAGAGGAAAGCAGCGGATAACATATTCGAAGGCCTTAGCCGGTGGATGGCAGAGTGGGGTTCGGGTGGGCTAACAGGAGAAAACGTGCTAAGAGTTATCAGAGATAGGGAGACGTGGAAAGCCATGAACGTCCTGAAGGTGAATTGGCGTCGGCCAAGGATGTATTCCAGAAGCTGAGTAGAGTATTGAGAGACAGGAAAATTTCAAAGAAGATTTTGGGTTTGAGTTTTGTTTAACGGCATATCAACCTCTGTGGAATATTTAATGCGCAAATGTAGTGTTTAAAGATATTTTTTAATGTTCAGTTATGGCAAGAAGGTTGCTTTAGTCAGATTTTGATGAATTTTTTTTTTCATTTTATAAAACTGAAGATATCTTCTAAATTTGTATTCAAAAATGTGTTGCTAGTAATAATTTTTTTTCTTCAAAAATGTATGATAGCAATAATTTTTTCTTCAAAAAATGTATTGTTAGTAATATTTTTTCATTCAAAAACGTATATTTTTCTATAAAAGTATATATATATATATATATATATATAGAAAGAGAGAGAAAGAGAAAGAGACTTTTATAGAAAAATATACATTTCTGAATTAAAAATATTACTAACAATATATTTTTGTAGCTTCCCCGGCATATACGCATCGCTCATTCGATAATGAATTGGAGCACTTTAGCTATTGGGCGCTTTTATACGCGCTAAAAAGCCTGCCTTCTTCTGCCGGACGCTCGTGGCCTAGGGATAGAATCCCAGATTCGGTCGGGTTTCAATCCTGGGTTGGGAAGGGAAAGGAGTCTATGCCGTACTGATGAGCGGTAATACAGCGAAACAGATCTGTCTGCGGATGACTATAGTATATATATATATATATATTTCCATAATAGTGTTTTTTTCTACTTTCATAGTGTTTTGACTCCAGTTTATTTACTCATAGCTGGGACCCTAACAGGTGCTACTACTCCGGGTCATGGTTGACCTGAGAACAACTGCAATTAAAAACTGGTTCCATGCTCCTCACAACCTCCCAATCAGAGGTCTTGCTGCCAGATGCAGTTTACCGTCATACCCAGGACCAAACAAAGAAGAGAGTACTGGATTGTCATGTGATGTTTGTCCTTCTATATGGCAGCGAACGCTTGACAATCTCCTCTAAGATTAAGGAAATACGTAAAGCAATCGAAATGTGGTTCTACAGAAGGATGCTGAGGAAGCCGTGGAGTGAACATATGTGAATAGACGATGTTTTGAAGAGGATGAAAACGAAAAGGAAACTGATACTTAACATCAGGAAAAATAGCTGAAGTTTCAGGGATATGTAATGAGGAAGGTAGGCTTGGAGAATATGATACTCAGGACAGAGGGTAAGAGAGACAGAGGAAATCAACGCACCGCATACTTGATGGGCTTTTTTTTATGGTAGATCGGGTTTGGAATGAGTAGCGAGAGAAAGGGTGTTAAGAGCTACAAGGAACAGCGAGGTATGTTAAACCAAGTGGGAAAATTCTGTAGACGGAATTGTTTGGAAGCTGCCAGTGACTCTACTGGTAGAAAGTCACAACTCTTCATGACCGACGGTTTGAAATTACCGGGCTCTCCTCTCTTTTCTATCACCCTGAATTCCAACAATCTTTTATCTTTCTTGAACACCCCCTGTTCACTTCTCCCATGTCTCTCCCTCCCCCTCTCTCTCTCTCTCTCTCTCTCTTTATTTCCCTCTGTCCCGCCTTGCTTAGAGTGATATGATTTTTTTAAATGTGTGTGTGTGTGTGTGTGTGTGTGTGTGTGAATTATTTTCAAATAGAGTATGCTTAAATAAATAAAATCAATAGAAAAAATCAATCGGTAAAACTAGTTTTAGACGACGAGTTTAGTCTCCTGATGAACATTATATTTTACTAGCAGTACAGCCCGACACGCCCGAGGCGAATTATCTCCTTTTTATGTATTTATAAATTTTTCATCATCCGCCATTTCTGGAAACGCCTGATGACACTCGTCATCTAAAGTAGCTATAAATTATAATTCATTTCGATAAGCTCATAAACTCATCTCCTCCGACCACGATATTATTTGATATACCAAATAAAAATCGTGATCTGAGGAGATGAGCTTATTAGCTTTTCGAAATGAATTATAATTTATAACCACTTTATATGATGTGTTGATTTTTCATTAATATATATATATATATATATATATATACTAGCAGTATAACCCGGCGTTGCTCGGGTGTAATGAAAGCTTTAAAACTAATCCATGGTCCTGAAGCTCGGACTCTTTGGACGCTAGCACGAAAGGCTAAAAAGCAATAGTTGTCTCCAGTTAGAGCGAAACCGTAGACTGAAAGAGAAATGAATGAATGTAAGTCAAATTTTGATTTCTTGGTATCGATATCAAATAAGATTTTTTCGTCGTAAACTGTATTTTGAAGGCTAAATAAGTCCTCTGAGTAAATGGTATCATGGCTGAGATTAAGAACTATAATTATACCTACTTAGAGCCAAACCCGAAGCAAAAACTAAAATAAAATGGCTGAAAAAATACAAACATACATGCAGATAAACAGACGCACACACAAATATCTTACCTTTTATATATATATATATATTATCGATTTTCTGCACTATTGTAGGAACTGCAACCTTGAAACTTCTGAATATCGTTTCCTATGTCTTTGTCTATGAGTGTATCAAATTTGATTAAAATCGTACTACTCCTTCTATAACTCAATTTTTTCGATTATCGATTTTCTATATTTATCTGGTGTACCTTGACACAAAACCTAGCTAGAACACTCGCAGACGCTTATAGTACAATTGTGTAAATTTCCAAGAAAATCTCTTCCGTATACTTGCTTCCCTGAAATCTGCAATCTCCATGGATTTAAATGCAAAGTCAATTGCCATCTCTTATCTTCTTAACTCATATCCTTTCCCTGACAACCTTTGTATCATGTTCTTCCTTTCCACTGTACTTTTATGCAGCCCTCTTCACACCTGTATTCACTTCCTTTTCTTTCTCATTCTCTGACACTCCTGTACCCTGTTCCTTTTTCACATCACTCACCTCTTCTGTGAACCTTTGCGCGCCAGTAGCAGTTCTGCCTTGCCTGGAGTGAAATTATAAAAACTATTCTAATTCAAGAATGCTATTTAAAATTTCGGATTCAAAATCAAGTTTTTTCATGTTTAGATATGACTACAAGGAGCATGATGAAAAGAAAAAATATATTTAGTACCTTGTGAGTATCTAATTACATAATATCCAGTAATTCACAACGGTTAAACAATAAATAGAAACAATAAACTTTAAGGTGCCAATGAGCAGAATAAGAACAGAAACCTTCACACTCTAGAAACAACAACGATATCTATTTGATAACTTAGACAATAATATTTAAATAAATATCTTTCAATGGAATGATAGTCTAATATATGAAAATAAACTTTAGATGGAAGCAAGAGAATTTGTTGTCATCCAGTTGCATATATGTATAGATTAGGAAGAGCATTAGATAGATAGATAGATAGATAGATAGATAGATAGATAGATAGATAGATAGATAGATTAGGAAGAGCATAGATAGATAGATAGATAGATAGATAGATAGATAGATAGATAGATAGATAGATTAGGAAGAGCATTAAATAGATAGATAGATAGATAGATAGATAGATAGATAGATAGATAGATAGATAGATAGATAGATAGATAGATAGATTAGGAAGAGCATAGATAGATAGATAGATAGATAGATAGATAGATAGATAGATAGATAGATAGATAGATAATTGTATGTATGTGGGGCTAGAATATTCATATTGATAAAAGAATCTATGTCAAAAATCCTTTATCAAATGATATGAGATTAAAACATAGGGTGAAAAGAAGAGCGAATTTTGACGTTGTTTTGGAATCGGCATTAAGCTTAACACATGAGCTCTTGAAATCAAGAAATGGATCGGCGTGAGAATAGATTTGGAAGTTTTATTTTACATAATGAATGTTGTGTATTGGAAGTGAGATAAAAGGGAATGAGAATACACGGATGGAAAGAAAATCTGAATAGAAATGCTGAAGAAAGAGTAAAAAGTATGGAAGAATAGAAAAAACTAAAGAAAATGGCATAAAAAAGAGAACGAAAAAAAGAGACAGAAAAAAGGTAAACACATGAATAGCAATAAGAATGAATTTGGAAAAATAAAAAATATTTAAAAAAAGTAAGAAGAAAAAATAGAAATTTTTATGCTATTAAGAAAGAAAGAAAGAAAGAAAGAAAGAAAGAAAGAAAGAAAGAAAGAAAGAAAGAAGTGGTTGGATACTACATGAAAGAAAGACATAAAAAATGAAGAAAAATCGCTGGAAAAAAGATCAAAAGAAACCATTATAAAAAAGACAGAGAGAAAGAACGAGAATGTTTTTGTCATTAAGATGAGATGAAAGAAAGAAAGAAACAAACAAACAAACAAAAGATGTAGGAAAAAAGAGTTAAAGAAAGCAGGGAAGTTGAATAAATGATGAAAAGAGACTGCCTTAAAGAAAGAAAGAAAGAAAGAAAGAAAGAAAGAAAGAAAGAAAGAAAGAAAGAAATGGTTTAGGAATAAAGAGTTAAATAAAACAGGGAAGTTTAACAAATAATGAAAAGAGACTGCCTTAAAGAAAGAAAGAAAGAAAGAAAGAAAGAAAGAAAGAAAGAAAGAAAGAAAGAAATGGTTTAGGAATAAAGAGTTAAATAAAACAGGGAAGTTTAACAAATAATGAAAAGAGACTGCCTGAAAGAAAGAAAGAAAGAAAGAAAGAAAGAAAGAAAGAAAGAAATGGTTTAGGAATAAAGAGTTAAATAAAACAGGGAAGTTTAACAAATAATGAAAAGAGACTGCCTTAAAGAAAGAAAGAAAGAAAGAAAGAAAGAAAGAAAGAAGAGTCCTGATAAATAAAAAGGCAAAATAAAAAATAGCAATGGACAAAAAAATAATAATTTATTAAATGATTTGATATAAATCGAAAAGAAATGCGAACGAAGACAAAGATAACATCGGACGAAAACAGTTATAGAAAATAGAAAGAAATGAAGTGAGGAAACAATTTAAAGAACGAAAGACAAAGAGAACGAAAGTAAAATAAAACGTGAAAATTCAGAAAAGTAAAAGAAGAAAAACCAGGAATGAAAAATGAATTGAATAATAAAAGAACGAATGATATAATGAATAGAATGAAAAATAAAATCAAGAACATAAAGAAAGAATACTGGATGACAGGAAGCAAAGAACAATATATAATAAAGCAAAATGATGGAGTGGGGATAAAAGGAGAGAAGTTGAAAGTGGTTTTAATTTTGAATAGAAGAGAGAAAATGGGATATTCTTTCTCCGCCTTCGTCAAATGACTGACAGTTTTCAAGGCATCAGATTATGCCTGTTCTGCAAATGAGCGTGGAAAATGGCGACAGATGTCCGCGAGGCGTTCAGGCGGGAAAGATGCGAAAATGAAAAGTAGTCTAACGAGTGTCATCAGGCGTTTTCAGAAATGGCGGATGATGAAAAATTTATAAATACATAAAGGGGAGATAATTCGCCTCGGGCGTGTCGGGAAATTATGGTCATGAGCGCGACAAATATGAACTAAAAAGAAAATTTAGAATTATGTAAAAACCACTAATAATAAATGTTGAAAATTTCAAATGACAATGTCATTATCCGAATTTTTGACTGATCTAGGAAACCAAATAAGGAAGAATATTCAACTAGAAAAGCTTAAGTTAATAAATATTAATAGAGAGTATGAAAATATGAAATTCATATTATTAAGTAACACCGAATAAAATATCAATTATTAAATTTTAGTCACAATGATGAGGTTTCAATTTCTATTCTATTGTTGATAATCAGGGAGATCAATATAGCGTGGCACAGGGTCAAATATTTTGATCCCACAATGAGAATGTAACTCACTATGATACTACTAGAAAAATTAATTTTTTTATCTAAACTTTAGTAATTTTTTTCAGGCCAGCACATCTTCAGAATGAAAAATGCCCTTGTACCGATTTGATTCGGTATTTATTCTCTGTAGCATCAAATTTTTGTTCAAATCTTTTCGTTGTAGGTACCACAAAAATATTATTAGCGAACTCAATAATTCCATGAAGCTTTGGCATAAAGTTAATTCTCTCAGAGATAGGCACCTTTTCTTTCAGTCGCCTCTCTCATGTAGTGTTGCCGTTCCTTCATTTATTAAGCGAAAGTTTTTGTAAATCAAAACTGGATCCTGTTTTCAGACTGATGTTTGTATTCCTCCCACTAAAACAAATAAAGAAGAATTTTTTGTTGAGTTAGAACTTCTGTTATCACAGATAAACTAGCAAAAACCTCTTTCTTTAAATAAACTTTCTTTATGCAAGACTAGATGATCTGAACTGTCCAGTTAATATTCATCGCTTTCCGTTGTTCATGATTTTCTCGCTTAGCGGATTATCTATTCCAAGACTGTCAAGTCATTAAAAACCTAGAGAAATATTTATGTCACTAAACCTGAAAAAACGTTCAGGAGTTGTCACTTTTTAATAGTCAAGACAATATTGATAAAATGCTTCTTATTTTAAAAGGCACAGTTATTATTTTTTCGAATATTTTTAAACGATTCTTTTGTTTCAGAAATAAAAAGCTTTTAGCGTAACGTTTATTTGAATCGGCTAGCTTAGTTTGTAAGTTGAAAAATCACCACCCTACTCGAGACGACATTTATATTTAGTAAGAAAGACTTCACAGTGAAATTATTGAATTAGATGTTGAATGTTATTATTATCTCCCTTGAAAAACTATTTTCTTATTTACATTTCCTTTCAACGAATTCAGGACCACTACACAAAGGGGAACAATTACGGGGAAAAAGCTGAAGAGAATGTCGAAGAAATTATAAGAAAAGGATTGAAAACAAAGAGATAGAAAATGGCATTTTTATTGCTATTTGAATAAAAAAGACTATACAATTAAATCGTTCACATACAGTTGTATTTATTAATGCTAATACGAGGGTCATTCAATAAATAAGGTGAATCTTTCGGTATAAGAACTTCAAATACAGATTGAAGATTACTTTTTTTAATTCTTCAACCTAGTCTCCCAGCAGTATCACACACTTTTCCCATCTGTGCACAAGCTTCACTATTCCCTCAGCGTAAAATCTTTATACTGATGTCTCAACCAATCGCTCACAGCACTTCTGACTTCATCGTCACATCGTCTTTCGTGGACGCTTTCAATGGACCAAACAGATAAAAGTCTGAAGGGGCAAGGTCTGGGCTGTAAGGGAGATGTGGGAACAGTTTCCAGCCCAGCCCGTTAATGGTCTGCACCGTTTGGGCTGCTGTGTGAGGCCTTGAGTTGTGTTGATGCAAGACGACTCCATGTCACTGATGACCCCTGCGTCTGTTCAACTGATAGGTTCAAAGTCCTTGCAATGTCATCCACTGTCACCCTTCTGTCAGACTGAATGTGGTCATTGACTGATTCGATCACCTCAGGAGACCTCACTTCTCTAGGCCTCTCAGGCCAGTCTTCATCCTCAACACTCCGTCCTTCTTTAAACAATTTAACCCACTTGTAGAGATGTTTTTGGGTGAAACATGTGGCACCATACACAGTTGGCATCCCCCTGGTTTTCACCCTTCAGCAACCAAAAACTTGATAATTGACCCCTGTTCAATTCTGGAGCATGCTTCATGGTCGGCCATCTTTGATAATCTCCAAAACTCTCAAAGTTTTTTTCAATCTGTAAAAAAAATTAAATCCCTTTAAAAAGGAAGTAAAGGAAAAACTTCTAAAAAAAAATTAAGCTTCTATCTGTATTAGTAGTCCTTATACTGAAAAATTAACCTTATTTATTGAATGACCTTCGTAGAATTTATATATATATTAATTCAATTTTGGTTAGATAAAAATTACAGACATAATTCATTTTTTACTGTTAGTAGTATTTTAAGCGACAATGTATTTGATAAAATTACTTTAAGAGGAGCAACAAATAAATACGTATATAAACATAATAATATATAACCTGAGAATTAAAAAAATATTCAGAGATTAGTTTCATCATAGAAGAGTTTCATTCGACTGAAATACCTAATGAACTCTCAACAAAGTTTAAATCAGTTAAAAAATTCAGATTTTACAAAAATAGTTTCTTTCCCAATTGACCTGAATGAATATTTGATAGAATCAATAGAATATTTTTGCAATGAATTATTTCAGTCTCAACGACGATCAGTTTAAATATGATATGTAATTAAATTTTTATCGCCATTATTTTTTTAATTTTCTTGACAAAGCAATAATGCTACTATGGCACAAGAGGTTATTGGGTTTGAAAGAGAGTGAGATGACTTTAGTAAAGAGAAAGGGAAATAAGAGAATCAGATTCAGGAAGAGAAGATAGCGATTGACGATGCAGTTAGATTTTGGAAGTGTGTAAGAAGGATGTGCCTTGTTGTGCAGGGGATATCAACTCGGAACGACAAATCGAGGAGCCAAGTTCAAATTCCAGTTGAATTCCTTGCATTCACTTACGCACATATACCCGTGGGAAAGATATTAATCTGTCTCTTCCCTCTAGTTATAGGTTAAATAATGGACATATTAAGTTCTATAGCCTTGCTCGGCAGCCAGTCTACCGAATAAAGCAATGGCAACCTAGTGCGGAATAATTTTAAGCCCTGTCTGAATATAATAGCTGAAAACATGATTAAGCCTACTGGGCATAAAGTCGGGGATTATTTTTATATTGTTATGAAGTAATAACCTGACCCCCACTAATTACTACTAAATAATATAATACATCTCTTCCCCCTCTAGCTATGAGTCAAATAATAGGACAGATTGGGTTCTATAGCCTTGGCTGGCCACCAGTCTACCGCAGAAAGTAAAGGCAATCTACAGCGGGATAATGTTTTGGCCAATCAGGCATGTCTCATTTGAGACATGATCGCCCAAAACGTGTATCACGTATGCCACATAACTGACTGACTGAATATAATAGTTGAAAACATGATTAAAGCTTCTACTGGGCATAAAATGGGAGACCAGTTTTATATTGTTATAAAGTAATAAACTGACCCCCTACTAATTACTACTAAATAATTTAATGTCTCTCTTCCCCCTCTAGCTATAAGTCAAATAATAGGACAGATTGGGTTCTATAGCCATGGCTGGCAACCAGTCAACCACAGAGAGCAATGGCAACCGACTGCAGCATAATCTTCTACCAAGTTAGTCATGACTCTTTCGAGACATGATCCCCAAAGCGTGTATTATCTATGGCACTTAACTGACTGTTTAAGGTAACAAGGTAGCAAGAAATCAGAAGAGATTTCCACAGTTGAGAAGGATTAGAAAAGAGACTATTGGAATAGAACTTGGTCACAACTTGCTTGTTGTTTTTAAATCATTTTGCCCGAGCAACGCGATAACGCCACCAGGATACGAAAAGATACTGATAAAAAAAAAATGATAGATTTTAGTAAGAAAAAAGATAATAAAAGAAGAAGATTCGGGAAGACCGTAGATGGCAAAAACCGTTGCATCTGCGTTTCTAAGTTTATCGGTGACAATGATACAAGAAATTGGAAGAGAGTTCCACGGGTGAGGAAAGAAACCATTAGAATAATAGTTGCGGATGCAATTATCTATTTCAACAGTAAAACGATCGAACCTAGTCTAATAATACACAATCAGCATGACAATATGAAGAGCTCATTAACTGCCAAGAAAATATTTATAGGAAACTTAATGATTTAACGCTTGCGAAAAGCTCAATTGTTACTTGGTATTTTCTTGTTATAATTCTTCCCGAGGGAGAACATGCGAGATATGTGGATCAAAGAAAGGTTTTTTTTATTCGAAGATTACGATTGAAGCCACTTAAAGTTTCGTGATAACGAAAAGAAAGAATAAAAAACTGATTCATTAGAAAAATGCTTGGCTCTTAAGAACTGAGGAAGCCCACCGTCAAAATAACAGCCTATATAGTATCAAAACATAAGAATTTATATATTCGTTTTTGTTACTAAATAAGAATCGAAATGTTCTGAGATTATTCTTAATATTTTCTTTCAATTTCCTCCATACCTGACCAGGCAATAGTTATTCCAATAATTTTCTAAATATTAAACTAATCCCTGTAATATTTGGTGGAGAACAAAACTTAACTAGAAAATGTTGTGTTATCACGTGTAAAGCTACATATTATAGACACCAGTAATAACAACCGTTGTTTTTGTCCGTTAAGAATTTAACATAGATTGAATACACAATCCAAGGAACAAATTCAGTATACTTACAAAAATACAATTGTTATATTTCTGTCATAAGAGAATTTTAAGGAGTGAATAACAGATACTGTTTATATTTGACAGTAGCCAGGATATACGAAAGTTGGTGAAATCAAAGAAACAGGAGATTTTCCAAAACAAAACAAAAACGTTATTTATTTTAGGTAATTATTGTTGTCATGATGGTAGAGCTCTGAAACGTACGACCTGGGTGTCGCATCCGTTCCGTTTAATAATTGATTTTTTGCAGACCGCATGCTAACGACATTTTGTTTTAATAATTCCATTTAAAAATATAGCATTTTTATTGTTGTGGATTCTGGTTGAGAAACCACACAAAATAATAAATAACAAAAGCAGATATGGAGATAAAAAATGTAAGTTATATTAAACAAAAATATACAAACTGAAACACGCTGTTAGTCAGTTCAGGAATACTATTAGTAGATTCAATCTTGCAGTGAAAAAGTATGTCCGGATAATGAGTCTATATCCAAAACAACTCCAACTTACTATGCACCAACTTACTGACCAACTAAGCGACTCTACAACTGTACAACTACATTGCAACTACTTTTTTACAACAGTAGTTACCAACCTTCCCACGCAAGGCTAGATGAGACACATGGTCTATTTATTGTGGGTCTTCCCGGCCATATAGCCAGGCCAAAAAATGTCTGTTTATTTTTCCCCAGTCGTGATTCTACCCTTCGACAGAACCATGACTGGGTTAGTGCGCTCTGCTCGGAAGCAGAGAGCGCCCTCCACCCGACTAAAACCAGTGGTGGTGTTAGCAGGTTAAATTAAGTAATCTAATATCGAAACTAGTTTTGGAAT
The DNA here is from genome assembly GCA_037127315.1 of Ascarosepion bandense. Taxonomy (NCBI): domain Eukaryota; kingdom Metazoa; phylum Mollusca; class Cephalopoda; order Sepiida; family Sepiidae; genus Ascarosepion; species Ascarosepion bandense. The sequence continues at coordinate 272,039 of JBBBDQ010001522.1, forward strand.
AAATTAAAAAAGTCATCAAATATTTTTTCTTGAATGCTTCAATAAATAAAAAAAAATGTAGAATTCAGGTTCTCAGATTCAGATGTCAGGTTAAATTGGCCCTAACCCTGCCAGACAGTTCGTAGCCTTAATGATTTAAGGCGTCATGAAGAAGTAATTCAGTGCTCGAGCACATTCCGTAGAGAGTCCAAACATTTCACCCGTCATAAACCATTCTTCTCATCAGCAATAAAGAAAGTAGCCTTTGTTCAAGTCTCGCAGAAGAGAAAACAAAAGAAATAAAAGCAAAAAGTAGTGAAATTCTGAAAGATAGAGATATAAAAATAACAAAAAGTACATGTTGTGGATTCCGGGTGAGGAACCACACGAAATAATGAACAACAAAAACAGATATTGAGATAGAAAAGTAGGTTATATTGAACGTAATATACAAACTTGAACGCAGGTTAGTAAATCCAGGAATACTATTAGTAAGAAATAAATATATACAAGTAGTAAAGTGAAGTTGTTGGAAATAGTATATCCGTGTATATTATTCTAGCTAAGTGGCGCTCAGTGCTAGTCTAACTTCTAATACGGTAATCTCTGGCTAACTTCGGTATCTCTCGGTAACTTACGTATCAGTTCCGGTACTCTCCGATAACTCTCACGGATGTCTACTATAACTCTCAACCGCAGTTCTCTCTATGGCAGGAGTATATGTATACTCAGTCGAGTCCATTATCATATACAAAGGGGAGATCCCACAAAAGTACACATTAATTATTATGAATGATTAATATATTTTTGTGCAACCATTATAATAGTATATTAGGAAAAAATATTTATTCTTAAATTGGATGCTATTTTCCGAAAAAATTTAATTAAGAATTAAGGATAGAAATGAAATAAACTCACGGCGAAAGAAAAGAAATACGAAAAATAGTACAAACAAATAATTCGGTATAACTGATATAGGGCTTACGATGAGATCCCGTTGCAACACCGTCAGTCAGAACCTAACTGGGTGACACTTAAGAATACCAGGTGCTTTAAGCTTGGCCGTGGGATTTAAAGTGTTGTAATGGATGAGGTATCGAAATGAAACATCGGAGAGTAGAGAATGAATTCCACTCAGGGGGATCAAGAATCGAAAAGTGACATGATTGTCCAAATTTATCACACCCGTCCCTACCAACACGCCTTCGGCTATTGCGGCTTGGTTAACACTGACTTGGGGAAGGCCTACGTCCAACAAACGGACATTCTCAGGCTGAGAGTCGGAATCAACTTATTGGTTTGTGTTGTCAGATTAGCGTCACATTTGGAGAGAGTAACGGCCGCGATTATCTATTTTTATTTTCATAACAATAAAAAAAGGTAGCTCTCTTCTTACCGAAATCAGGAGGATGTTTATAGAAGAAAAGATTACTAAACTGTTACGTTATATCTGCCTTGCTGTATAGCAGTGTGTGCTGGAAATATCCTCAAATATGAAGAAAAGATTTAAATGCGCAGAAATATGGTTCAAATATAAGACTATTTTGGCATGTGGAAAAATATGATAATGTAATATTGTATGTGGAAAAAATATAATACCATAATATTGCATCCAGAAAAATATGATACTATATATATTATTACGACGGAGCGAAAGAGGTTATTACTACTGGCATTATTAATTCTGCAGATTATTGGTGACAATATGAATGGAGGAAAGTGACTTTAATAGATGATAAGATTGTTTATTGTCAATTGCAATATGACTAGAAAGAAAGAAGGTGCCGACAATAAATATGAATTAAAACATTTGCGTGTGTCCGGTTGTATTATTGCACAAAATATAGCCAACCGGGGTCAAAAGAAGGTCATCGCATTATTGACAAGCGGAAGTTCTCATACAACGTAGCTAGTAACCGGTAGAAGTGTGTAAAAAGAAATGAAAATTCAATTGTTTGTAATTCCCGAAACAATGGCGGTGGGTTGTCAGAAAACGCAGAAAAAAGAGATTTTGCGTATCTGGGCTTTTGACAAGAGCAACAGACGTCACATTGCATGACTGTGGGAGATATGTTGAATTTAAATTTCCAACATAAAAACTGGATTGTTGACGTAATTACTCGAACCAGAAGAAGACGAAATTACGTCAATATAAGTATTGCTATTCATTGGTTAAACCAAAGAGAGAAAATCACTCCACCTCATGATGCGAGCTTGGAGTACTCTTATTGGTTAAAGGTTTGATTTGCATGGACACCCCGTGTCCATCACGCACCTCCCAAGAGAATTTGAGACACGCATAAAAACCAGAGCCAAGAAGGCCAAAATCAGTTGAGTTATTGCTGCCGCGCCGGGTTAAGGCAGACAAGACGAATTTGCCGCCGTCGACACAAAGACCCATCTTTGGCTGTTTCCGTAAGGCATCGGAGAAAATCCTTGATAAGACTTTTTGAACCGTCAAAACTTGAAAAAAAAAAAGGAAAACTTAAAATCTTGATTGGAGTGAACAAACATTAATCCCAAACTATAACTTTCGCTCCGTTGTAACAATAGGAATTCGACGACTGTTATATTATATTTCTGTTTGCTGTTTTTTTTTGTTTTGTTTTTTTGTATATAAAAAATTTTCTGCAACTTATCTAGGCGTCATCGAATTTACTTATTTTTGGGGGGTGTCGCTTTTTTATTAATCAAAATGTGTACTCGCGTCCGGCCTGGTTCGACGTGGTAAAGATACAGCTAGAAAGATTTCAACGTACCTTCCTTAGGATCAAAATTCACAGCGTGGGCAAAGAGGAACACTGTTCTAATAGACGACTCGAAGACAAGCTACTGTGTCGAAGCCATCACGACGAGTGATCCGAGAGCGTCGTCACACTACGGAGGCATGGTGAGTATGCCATCAACCAAACTTCTGAGGAACAACAAAGTTTTAGAGAAAATGGAACCAAATTAATATTATGCATAATATTAGAAAGAAAAAAACTAAGATTTCTGGGATACATAACGAGTACGGCTTAAAGAATCTGATTCGCTCACGACAGATTGAAGACAAAAGAGAAAAAGGAAAACAAAGTAAAAAAACGCTTAGATGGAGCGTAGAAGAGGGTTTAGGAAAGACAATAGAAAAACAAAATTTATTAAAAGCTACAAGGAACAGGAGGTTGTTGAGAGACATGATCGCCTACGTCCTGACACGATACCGAATATAAAGAAAAGAAACAAGAAATCTATGGATCTAGAAAAAAATCCGCAATTATTTTGTCTGTTTGTAAATATAACCACTTTGATTATTCGTCTCCTGACATGGACTTGATGAGACACAAATCGGTTTCATGTGGGATAATCGAGCGCATACACGTGGGCCAAATATTGCCCATCCTCCGTAATCGTCGGTTGCGCTGGCATCGGTATTGCTACCTAACCTCGTCTTAGTGAAATGAGGGGCTACTGCCTCGGGCAGCCATTCCCCTGAACCGGTAACCTCTCAATATCTTTTCTTTTGCGCTCTGTCCGTATACAGAGAGCTGCATCTGTACAAACAGAAAAATTCCAAATGTCACAAACCACGTCGCAAGCATATAGATAACGTCTACTCATACACATATGCAAATTAGGAGGAGTCTTAACCAATCAATGTTGAAGTGACTAGTCTGTCCTGCGTTGATTTTAAGCTTCTTCGTACATTTTTATTTTCATTTCGTCATCTTTTTATTCGTCGCTCTATGTTTTTCTCCGAAATATTTCGTTTCTCGTTGTTCGTAAAGTTCTGTTATTGGCAATCGATGTTTGAATCGTCCAAAGCATATGAAAAATGCAAAGAGGTGATGCGATCTTTTACTGTATTTCGTTAACATTTAAAAGGAAGTCTTACAAAGAGGTGAATTGTAGTGCAATGGATATCGTCATAGAAATTGGAGAGCCGAGATCGGACTCCAGTTAAATTCGTTACTATTCACTTTCGCGCAAATATCCTTGGGAAAGGTATTAATCCATGACTTAATGCTAAAGCTATAGGTTAAATAACAGAACAGATAGTGTTCTATAGCCTTGTTTAGCAACCAGTCTACTGCAGAAAGTAACGGCAAACTACTGTAAAATGATCTTTTGCCCAGACAGTAATATCACTTTCGAGACATGATCGCTCAAGCGTGTTTAACACGAATGACACTGAACTGAATCCAAAGTGAACTATATAACTTAAATAGTGGAATAGTGTGGAATAGTGGAAGTGTAGCTGTATGGACCTGGTTAATTTTTCGTTAATTCGGCCTTGTGTCATACTTAACCGAACTCCCTACAGCTTACAAGTTTTATCCAGAATTATCATCAGAAGGTTTTCATCAGAAGGTTGGAATGAGTGAAATAGTGGAATAGTGTGGAATAGTGGAAATGTAGCTGTATGGAGCTGGTTAATGTTTTTTTGATTCGGCCTTGTGTCGTACTTAACCGAACTCCCTACAGCTTACAAGTTTTATCCAGAATTATCATCAGAAGGTTTTCATCAGAAGGTTGGAATGAGTGAAATAGTGGAATAGTGTGGAATAGTGGAAATGTAGCTATATGGAGCTGGTTAATGTTTCTTTGATTCGGCCTTGTGCCATACTTAACCGAACTCCCTACAGCTTACACGTTTTCTCCAGAATTATCATCAGAAGGTTTTCATCAGAAGGTTGGAATGAGTGAAATAGTGGAATAGTGTGGAATAGTGGAAGTGTAGCTGTATGGAGCTGGTTAATGTTTCTTTGATTTGGCCTTGTGTCATACTTAACCGAACTCCCTACTGCTTACAAGTTTTATCCAGAATTATCATCAGAAGATTTTCATCAGAAGGTTGGAATGAGTGAAATAGTGGAATAGTGTGGAATAGTGGAAGTGTAGCTGTATGGAGCTGGTTAATGTTTCTTTAATTCGGCCTTGTGTCATACTTAACCGAACTCCCTACTGCTTACAAGTTTTATCCAGAATTATCATCAGAAGGTTTTCATCGGAAGGTTGGAATGAGTGAAATAGTGGAATAGTGTGGAATAGTGGAAATGTAGCTGTATGGAGCTGGTTAAATGTGTCTTTGATTCGGCCTTGTGTCATACTTAACCGAACTCCCTACAGCTTACACGTTTTCTCCAGAATTATCAACAGAAGGTTTTCATCAGAAGGTTGGAATGAGTGAAATAGTGGAATAGTGTGGAATAGTGGAAATGTAGCTATATGGATCTGGTTAATGTTTCTTTAATTCGGCCTTGTGTCATACTTAACCGAACTCCCTACAGCTTACAATGATCTTTTGCCCAGACAGTAATATCACTTTCGAGACATGATCGCTCAAGCGTGTTTTACACGAATGACGCTGAACTGAATCCAAAGTGAACTATATATCTTTTCAGGATTGGTTACCGCGAAAAATAATTTTAGCAATACATGATACACAGATGATAGCTTGTGCAATATTCTCTAGACAATATAAGTAAAAGAAAGCTAAAAGAAAGAACAAACCCTCTATTATAAGAACACAGAATATATGATCATAAGCCAGAAATGAGAGCCAAGGATGCGATCAACAAGCGGGAGAGAAAAAATGATTCAATCAAAATATTGATTTGAAAATTTTTATAACAGACGATAGAAAATCGGGCACAGTAATCCGTAAACATTGGAATAATGAAAGAGGACTATCAGAAACTAAGCACTATACTAAGATAAAGTGACATTTTTGTTAGGGAGAAAGATAAAAATTGCTAAATTTGACGCATTATTAGTTCTTCTATAACGAATATTTTTCTATATAACGAATATATTTTCTATAACGAATATATTTTTCTATAACGAATAAATTTTTTCTATAACAAATATATTTTTCGATAAGGAATATATTTCTATAATATTATTAGTTCTCCTATAACGGTGAATAGCTACTGAATATACTCAAAGGTGAACTTTAGGTTCGAAACAACAAAAATGTGGTTTTACAGAAGAATAATGAAAATTCCAGGGACAGAGTATGTTAAAATCTAGAAACTTTAAAGGAAATCTGGAAAAATGAAAAACATCTTAAGATCAAAAAGGGATATTTCTGGGATGCCTGATCTGGAAAGTAGGATTGGAGAATCTGAAACTCAGGAAGATATTAAAAACAAAAAAGAGCAGAAGCAAGCTTCGCGTTATATAACTTTGGTAAAAATGGTTTAAATGGAAGAGAGAACTTCAAGAGAAAAAGTTAGTGAGGAGTCAAACATTGTGCAGGGCAACAAGGGATAAGAATTCGTGATTAACCATAATCATTCAGGTTTTGAAAGGGCATGACACTTTAAAAGTTAATGAAATGCGGTTTCAACACTTACCCGTACGTACTTTTTACCCCCACTTCAAACGTTGTTGTATATTAAAAATTTTCTGATATAATCCGAGAATAAGAGGAAGAAAATATACACCATAAATTAACAGTAAAAATTTGTAAGGTGTTTTTTATTGACGTCTACGTGCTCTAAAGAAGTGTCCCTTGCTGTTGTGTGTGTAAGGGACTATGCTTCATAATACCCACATATTTTAAATATCTGTGTATGCAATTGTAAATGTTATTTTTATTACATATAGGTGCTTGTATTATAGATGCTAAATATGCGTGACTGCCGAGCCAGATGACGGTGTGTGTGTGTGTGTAAGAGGCATCGTGGATAAAGTGGCGTCCATGAATGCGAAACAAAATGCAATGACGTTGACAATATATGATGAAGCCCTGAGGAGAGGATATTTGACGTGATGAAAAGCAAGGAGAGAAATGGTATTTAATGTAAAAGGCGAATAGGGACAGCGGTTTAATACAGGCGTAGAAGAAAACAGAATCGAGAAAAAAAATGAAGAGATTGTAAACCTGGGGAAATGAGAACGTACTTTCTGGAAATAAAAAGACGAAGATGAAAATGGTGAAGAATGAAGAAATTACTCTCAGAGGATAAACTGAAGGCTAAATTGAAAGAGAAACGCTTCAAAGTGGGAGACAAGCGTGTGAGGAAGAGAGGAAATAATTCGTTGTAGAGTTAAGTTGAGGGCCTACGCGAAAAGAGTCCTTAAAAGAATGGAATGTGTCATGGAGAGAAAAATATGCAGTCTAATGAAGAAGGTATCCTGGGAAAATATTGAAAAGAAAAACAAAGCAACAAGAACCGCGTAAAGAATAAAGTCGAGTTGCCTTATGAGGGGATGGGAATTAAATCTTGGCAGTCTTCTAGAGTACGTTTAGTGTCGAAAAATATAAGGTTATTCAAAGCAGATATGAGCGTAGAAGCAAAAAACATTCTTTAAATTGCACTCAAATAGTTGCATTCAGATAGTTTCATTAATATGATCCACACAGAAAAATGCTTGCCTTCAACGTTTCATACAATCATATATATATATATATATATATATATATATATATATATATATATATATATATAACAATATTAATCATGAGCCGTTCTGAATGTCAACAAAAAGACATCCACCATCAAAGATAATTTTCTTTAGAGTTGACATAAAACATTGCTGTAACGATAACACTCACCGAATAGCAGACGCAGAATATTATCCCTGTAACCTCTCTGAAGATGGCTCGTGTGAGCCGAAAACCAGCATAATAAAAACAATATGGAGAATTTTTGTCTTTATTTTCACCTGAAATTAATGACAAAATACGATGTTCAGAACGGCACAGGATTAAACATAGGAGACATTCATTGTCTGTTATATTTAACAGTATATGTTGAGAAAATTATCTGCTGCCTTGATACACTATATATATATATATATATATATATATATATATATATATATATATATATATATTATACTTTAGAACATGTACAAACAACAATCTACTACAAAATTGCACGTTTTGTTTCGACATTGCAAGAACAATGTCTCATCAGGTAATTAATAATGAAGGTGCATGTTCTAAAGTATAATTTATAATAAATAGTCATTGCTCAATTTTTATATTAACCACTGTTTTAAATTAATGTTTTTTTGCGTTGCAAATATTCTCTTCATTATTTATTCATTTGGAGTATCTATCTATCTATCTATCTATCTATCTATATATATATATATATATATATATATATATATATATTGTAAGACAGTTATGGAACACGTAGTTTTTAAACCGACTGTTTATGCATTTACTTTTATAAAGAGTGCTAGATACAACGGAGAGCTTTATATTGTAATGGTTGTTAGAATGGTTTATAAAAGCATAGTATCATTACACAAAGATCTTCGCGTTTCGGAGTTACTTTTGCCCCTAATCTGGTGATAAGATTATTCAAAAACAACTTATATCGAAACCAAACATCCCATTCAGCATATATTTGGAAATTAAAAGGCACAAAGCAGAAACCCAAAGTAAAATGGAAAATCCTGGAAAAAGCTAGAACCTGCAACTCGCTTAACGACATCTGCCCTTTATACTTAAGTGAAAATTACACATTCTGAAGTACCCCAACAATGGTGAACTATTGAACCGTAGAGACGAATTAGCAGTGACATGTAAACATCGAAAATATTTTTCTTTAAAATTTAATTAACCAAAAAATGCCTCATTCACATAAAATAATCCCCTCCAAAAAGGTAATAATTATCCTAAGAAAACAAAAAAAAACGAACATCGTATAAATAAAAGAAAATAAACTCACACAACATTAATAGCAACTTTATTCCATCCACTCATAGATAGTAGTAAAATAAAAAGTATCTACCCTTTCTTAAAAACCTTACATCCCAATATAAGAATTACCCAGTAAAACTAAAAAGTGACCTGTCAAAAACTAAGTTATTCCGCACCCCTCTCCTAACCCAAGGTTGTATCACTATGGCTACAAACTACCGGCTAAATTCTACTACACTCCCACCACATTCACTTACAGATCATATTGCCCCAAATAACTCGTTTTCACCATTTATTTTTCATTTAATCTCATTACCAGATTAGGGGCAAAAATAGCTCCGAAAACGAAAATTTTTGTGTTGTGATACTATGCTTTTATAAACCATTGTAGTAAACATTACAATATATATATATATATATATATATATATATATATATTCCATTTTTAAACGATTTATTTCGCTACCCAGGTTTCTACCATGAGTGGTGTCTTCAGGCGATTTTAATAACTGATTTTACTGTTTACCGTTTTCCTTTTTTAAGAACGCTCTTGTAATGGTGTTTTATTTGAACGTTCACGTGGCAGAGAATTTATGAACGCGCATTGTTTAGATTAAAACGTATTATTACGCTTTCATCAATGGTTGAAGGAACCTAAGAGGTATTTTTTTAGTGTGAATGCTTTTAGTCATAATTTATGTTCTTTCATTTAACAGTTTGTATTTATTTTGGTATATCATAATTTATAATTTTTCTTCTTTGCATATTCTACATATTTGCCCACCGTTGTAAAGCTTGAATGTTTTTACAATGCACCACGTTATGTCTGGGTCTATTCCATATTTTGATTTCAATTTTCAGACGTGTTTAGCCAATTTTCTACTGTTTTTTTCATTTTTCTATCTTAAATGTAGAACTGTGGTTGAACCACCTGGTCTTAAATTACCATTATATATATATATATTGTCATCCGCAGACAGATCTGTTTCGCCGTATCACAGCTCATCAGTACGGTTAGACTCCGATGCTTTTTTACATTTTTTTTTTTATGTTGAGTACTCTGGCATTTATTTTATTATAAACAGTGCTCAATATAATTATATAGTTATGTTTCAATTTTACATAGCGACATGGAAGTTTCTATGTTTTGAGATAGGTTCTCATCATCAGGCAATGTTGATGTTGTTGTGCATACGATTTACATTTAAATGACAAAATCTTCTGGTTTGCTGTGAATGTATGTTAAACACATAAAAAGTTGGTTAGCATGTATTCTTCGGAGTCAAACCCCAAATCTCCATTCTGATTAGCCATGTATATATATATATATATATATATATATATATATATATATATATGGTAATTATTATTATTATTATTATTATTATTATTATTAAAGCATACTGAAAATCAATACCTAAAATATTTTGGTGTAAAAACAGAATCAGGCAGTAAAATGTGGTTAATATATTTTGTAACATAGATAAAATGATTTTATTATTTTGGCGGGCACCCCGTAGAAAAAACAAGCCATATTTTCATTATGTGTCATATTCAAGGAATTCTATCTCTCTGTCCCTCTCCCTTTTTCTTTTAAATGTATATATATATATATATATATATATATATATATATATATATATATATAAAAAGTTGAAAGGCCGAGGCCGGGCTGAAATATCAAATATATATATACAATAATAGAAATAAATAAATACTGTCAAAAAAATCAAGATTTCATTGTAGATGAATAAACGATGAGATGGAGAAGAAGGGATCTTTTTCCCACTGGTATCCGCATGCAAATGAATGTGACTAGAATTCGAACTCGGCTCGCCAATTCCTCAGTCCGTGCCGCTGTGTTCGGTTCTTCCGATGAGTGGCGTTGCTATTGCACAAGCCGTCCCCACTTCAAGTTATATGTGCGAGTAGTCTGGCCGCTCGGTTTTCAGAACAGATTTGCTATAACCTCATATATTGAAAAACGATGAGTAAGCCGAGTATAAATATACGTATATGTGTGTGTGCTATTATGTGTATGTATGCGTATGTGTGTTTGTGCTTGTATGCGTGTGTTATACTCAATGGGAGTGTACTCAATAAAGAGTATAGAGACTTTTAAAAGTTTTAATATAGAAATCAGTCCTGTATGATACGTTTAGCTTCTAGCTTTAAACTATTAAGATACCAAAACAGAGAAGAAACAGTAAATATGAGCACAGCCATGCGGTCAGGAATATGTTTTAATGTGTGCGATAAGCTCAGAGATGTATCAATACACCAAATAAAGAACTCCTTGGAAATATTTAATTTTTTAAAATTACAAAATGATGATAAATATTCACCAGTTTAACTGAAATCTAGAAAATTTCAAAAAATAAAAAACAGGTCCTTTTCTGACATGTAAGTATGATCTTCTTCTTTTATGTGCCATGTCCTTTCAAGACGTAGGTGACCGTGGCTTTCCACGTCTCCCTATTCCTGGTGGCTCTGAGCACACTTTCTCTTGTAAAACCACGCAACCCCTGTTCTGTCATCCACCTGATCAGGTCTTTCAAATATGTTATTCCCTGTCTCTTTTTCTTTCTATCTGGCCTGTTAGTAACAGGTTCTCCAAGCCCTCCTTCCTCATTGCATGTCCCAGGAACTTCAGTTGTCTTTTCCTGATGCTCAGTATTAATTTCCTTTTCGCCTCCATCCTTTCCAAAACCTCGTCATTGCTCACATGCTCGGTCCATGATATCCGCGGCATCCTTCTGTAGAACCACATTTCAGCTGCTTTAAGTTTTTTCCTCATTTTAAGTTTTTCCTTCATCTTCGAAGATATTGTCCAACATTCTCTGTCATATTGAAGAACCGACATCACATAGCAATCCAGTACTCTTCTCTTTGTTTCTAGTGAATTTATCCTCTTTCTTAATATTTTACTCAACTTGTGGAATGCTTCTTTCGCCATGACAATTCCCCTTCGGATCTCAGTGTCGTACTTTTCTGCTTCTGTTAGAACATTTCCTAGGGATCTAAATTTCTGTACCTGCTTGATTTTAGAGTCCCTCATAGACAGATAGATAGATATAAGCATAGAATTTTACGGAAAATCCCGAAGATTAACGAAATGGTTTTAATATAGTCAATTTACTTGTCTGAATATCATTTTTAATCGTATATATATATATATATATATATATATATATATACGTATTCTTCCTAAATGTGTAGACTCCTTGCAGAGAAAAGGTCCACAGTCATACCCCACTCGGTGTTTCTGTTGTGGTTGCGGTAGCTTATATTTACAATTAATTAAGGTTTGATTTACAGTTTTCAGTCTGTTGGTTGGCCTTTTTAAGCATATATCATGAATTCTGATTCAGTTCACTTTCCTTCAGTGTGTAATCCATGAAGTCATCTCTTTCTCAATATATATAATATATTGTCATTGATATCAGATTACAGCTTCCACCTGTATGTCATATCTTAATTTAGCTCGTATATAATGTTGCATTTTATTATCTAATAAACCAGTTATATGATCACATCTTAATTTGACTGCGGCACATGGGGATATCAATAATTCAGTTGTAATTCCTCTGATTGATTGGAAAAGGTTCCGATAGACTCATTGATTTCCGGGTATCCATGTCTTAAATTACTCCCAAGTATAGGTGATACCTTTTTCTATGTAAAATGTGTGTAATCATCGTTTGTTTGTTTTTCTTTAATATATATATATACAGTACTGTGCAAAAGTGTTAGGACAAGTACTATTTTATCTTTTATGAGGCACCAAAATAAAGGTTAAAATCACTCCTGTCCTAACACTTATGTGCACTACAGGTAGTGTGCACAAGTATTAGGACAGGCGTGATCTTCCCCAAAACCTCACTGAAATTCACATATAGATTGAAAAGCCAAGTAAATTGCTAATACATATTGATAATTTAAAACTAGGTGTAAAAGTTGTATTAAAAATAAGTTATATTTAAGTTTTCCTATTTTCTATTAAAGAAGTTATTTTGAAACTACTCTATTGAACATCTATGGGATATTTTGGATAAAAAAACTGATAAATCTAACGTTAACTCGTAAGACACACTTTGGGAACATATACAATCTGCTCGCAGGAGATACCATTAAGTACATTCAAGAAGCTTGTAATGTCAATGCCTGACAGAATGAAGGCTGTGATCAAAGCAAAAGACTATTGTACTAAATATTAAATTTATTTTGTAAAAAGTATTTTTCTTGTTAAAGTATTTGTTGAGTAAATCAAATAAAATTACTTTAATTAAATTGTTTATTTTCTGTCAATATGCCTCATAAAAGATAAAATAGTTCTTGTCCTAATACTTTTGCACAGTACTATATATATATATATATATATATATATATATATATATATATACTAGGTGCGAATGGTAAATTGTCGTAATTATTTTATTTTTTCAATGCAAAAGGCTATTATAATAAATATTAAATTTATTTTGTAACCAGTATTTTTTCTTGTTAAAGCATTTGAAGATTAAATCAAATAAAATTAATTAAATTGTTTATTTTCTGTCATAATGCCTCATAAAAGATAAAATAGTTATTATCCTAATACCTTTGCACAGGACTGTATATATATGTATATTTTCCAAAAGTGATCAGTGGAAAAAGATATGAAGCCATTTCTGACCTTAGGTCTCTGATTGGGACTCGGAAGAAATTGTGTCTACAGCAGAAATCCAAGAAAAATGATTATAATAATAATACACTAAGAAAAAGTCATGATTTGACTAAACCCTCAAGGACCCATGAGCCAGTGGATGTAGGCGTTAGTTGGTCCCAGTGACTTGACCCAAAGAGTTCAATACCTGACTACAGCAGTAGTGAACAAATAACCCAGGAGTTAAGTTAAAGGAAGATTACGACATAGCATCCAGAAGTGGCATCGCACATAGAACGAGAATGATATAAACCAATGATTGAAATGAAGGCTTCGGTTCACATAAGTTGTACAACTGAACACAAAAGGATAGTAATCATCATTATATTTTCTTTTCATAAACAATTTGAAAATCGAAAATAATATAATGAACATGAAGAGAATCAGTCTAATTTAACCCAAAATTTTATTTATATGATACCGATAGAAAATCTAAAGGTTTGCATATCTCATAGTATTTGTAAAGAAAATACTTGCAAAAAGATTTATAAAAATTATTCAGATGTGCATAATAAAATATACACTGTGAAAATTATTGTTTTATGAAAAATCTTTTTATATTATCTGTTTTTCGTTTAATTATCACAATTGTCCTGATGAGCTTTCTGCTGCGATATCTAGACTTTATGAGTTTAAGCGTAATACTAGATTGTCGGTAAAGTTTCATCATTTTACAGTTGAAATGGCTAGATGTAACCTTCCCTAAGAATACTTTCATAATAATTGTTCTGATGAACTTTCCTCTATGGTACTTAGATTTTATGAATTTAAACTCAATACTAGATTAGCGGCAAGGTTTCATCATATAAAACTTGAAATGGCTAGATGTAAACTTCTTTAAAATACTTTCATGATACTTGTTCTGATGAACTTCACTCTATACTACCTTGACTTTATGAATTTAAGCGCAGTACTAGATTGGCGGCAAGGTCTCATCATGTTACAGTTAAAATGGCTAGATGTAAACTTCCCTAAGAATACTTTCATAATAATTATTCTGATTAACTTTCCTCTATGTTATCTAGATTTTGTGAATTTAAGTGCAGTACTAGATTGGCGGCAAGGTCTCATCATGTTACAGTTAAAATGGCTAGATGTAACCTTCCCTAAGAATACTTTCATAATAATTATTCTGATTAACTTTCCTCTATGTCATGTAGATTTTGTGAATTTAAGCGCAGTACTAGATTGGCGGCAAGGTCTCATCGTTTTACATTTGAAATGGCTAGATGTAACCTTCCCTAGATATACTTTCATTATAATTGTTCTGATAAAAATTTTTTCTATGGTACTTAGACTTTATGAATTTAAGTGCAGTAATAAATTGGCAACAAGGTCTCATCATCTTACAGATAAAATGACTAGATGCAACCATATATTTTTTCGCTAACAGTTTGTTTTCGCGCACTTTTTACTTGTAGATCTCTTTTCTGTTTTTTGAATTCCAGTAAACTATGACCCTCAAAAATTTGAAATGCAGATTCAATTGTTTTCTTCTCTACTCCATATTTCTTGTTCTTTTATTGTCCTCTCTCCTTAATAGTAGGTTTTCTCATGTTCTCTTGCACTCAGTCACCCGCATACGTCATAGTAGCTTTATTGCCTTATTTGTGGTGAAATGATTAAACGAAATTAATGCTCTCTGAAATAAATGTATATGCATTATTAGACAACCAATCAGAAGGCTGCTAAATCTTTGAAAATTGAATTTCTCATTCACTACCCACATAAGCGAAAACGTACATGGCATTCATCCAAATGAGGGCTTATGTTGAAATTAAATTTTATTTTAAATTTTTATCCGATTTCTTTTTTCTAAATTCGCAATCTTTTTTTTTTTTTCAGTTCACTGGGTATGTGCGAATGTGTGTTTACAGTGTTCTTTGATTTGTGGTGTTCATTTTTCAATTCTACTTTCTCTTAGCACATTTGTATCTCCTTTAAGATAATATTTTGACCACTTCATGGCATCCCCAACAACCGAATCATGCGTACGTAGGGTTAACGGTACTGCCGGTTAAGCACAATTGTTCTATGCACTTGGGAGAATCATGTATCTGTCTCTTCGTCCCAGCCACCACTATGGATCATATAGTAAGTTACACTGTACATTCTTGCAGGAATAAAACAATTGAATTGTAACCCAGTGTCAAAAAATATTCCTTGTAATTGATATTCGTCGTGGACCCCAAAACTGATTATTGGATACGAGAGAGAAAGTCGAGAAATTAACTGTGGCAATATGCAAAACCTTACTCACTTAACATCTACTCAAGTACACGCTGTGCCATCATCAATTGTAATGGATTGCGATTTTCTTACGAGCTTCGCTCTGTCTTATTCCATATTATCACAATATTTTGGCGCTATAAACTCATCGAATGTGACAGCAAATTATGAATGCATTACAAATAAAATAAATGGCCATATGAGTTACGTAAATAAACTGCTTTCGATTTTACGAACAATGGATTTCAAATAATGTTTCTATATTATTAATTGAAATAGGATTTTCAATTATCTAAAATTAAATCAAATGTTACTGGTACAATAGAAGTAGTACATATTTTTTTACACTTTTTCAAACAGAACAAGGACAGGGAGCGGTCAAGATGGAAGGTATTGAATGAGGTTTTTGAAAGCAGATAACGGTTAGCCCAAGACTAAGAGGTTAAGATTCTATTGATTGTAGAAGCATCCTCTCGGGAGTATTTTTAACAAAGTATTTGTTCTTGAGAATAAGTTGTCCGAAATAACTTTTTCTTGCCCATCGGATACGAAGGGAGCGAGGATAAACCGATCCTTCTACTTAGCATTTTGGGTTCTAAATGTAAAGTTCTCGACTGCTGGAAAAAGGAATGTAGTTCATTAGAACATCTGCCATGGAAATAGCGATAGAATAGATTGCAGAAAAGTGATTATAGAATGAATGGTGGGGATAACCATTATATAATAGATAAGAGGTTCAGTTTTACTTTTCAATAGACTGTAAATATTACACCGGTAATGCGTAAAGGAGGGGAAATTAAACAAGGAGGAAGAATCACATCTAAACTTATTTATAAATGGAACTTTGTCTCTGTGTGTGTGTCCGTTACCTATAGACTCCGAAACGGCTCAATCGATTTTCTTGAATATTTACACAGTTGTCTGCGAGTGTTTTTAGCTACGTTTTGTGTCGAGGTACCCCGATAAATATCGAAAATCGATAATCGAAAAATCGGGTTATAGAAGGAGTGGTCCGATTTTAATCAAATTTGATACACTCATAGACAAATGCATAAGAAACGATATTCAGAAGTTTCAAGGTTGCAGTTCTTACAATAGTGCAGAAACTCGGTAATATATATATATATATATATATATATATAAAAGGCAAGATGTTTGTGCTTGTGTCTGTTTATCTGCCTGTATGTCTGTATTTTTTTTCAGCCCTCTTATTTTAGTTTTTGCTTCGGATTTGGCTCTAAGTAGATATAATTGTGTTCTTAGTCTCAGCCATGATAACATTTACTCAGAGGACTTATTTAGCTTTCAGAATTCAGTTTACGACGAAAAAAGCTTATTTGATATCGATACCAGGAAATCAAAATTTGACTTACATCCATTCATTTTTCTTTCAGTCTACGGTTTCGCTTTAACTGGAAACAACTATTGCTTTTTAGTCATTCGTGCCAACGACCAAAGAGTCTGAGTTCCAGGGCTATGGATTAGTTTTAAAGCTTTCATTACACCTGAGCAACGACGGGCTATACTGCTAGTATTCTCTAAATAAATAGATTGAATAGAAAGATGTAATTTTTTCAGTATTTGTTAAATATTTCTTCCTCTATGAGCCGTGTTCCTTCAAGACGTAGCCGATCATGACCCTCCACATCTTCCTATCTCTTGTAGCTCTTAACAGACCTTCTGCTTCGCCATCTATCTGCTCAAGTCCATCAAGTATGTTATGTGTTGCTTTTTTTACCTGTCTCTCCATTCCTCTATCCGTCATGTGAGCATCAGATTCTCCAAGCCGTCTTTCCACATTACATGTATTAAAAACTTCAGCTGTCTTTTCCTGGTGTGAAGTTTTAGTTTCAATTTCATTCTATCCAAAACCTCGTCGTTACTTCGGTCCGTGATATCTTCAGCATCTGTCTGGAGAACCACATTTTCCCGTCACTTTGGTGAGATTTTCCAGCATTCACTGCCTTATTAAAGAACAGACAACACATAATTATTCAACTCTCTCTTCTTTGTTGCTAGCGAACAACTCAGTTTCTGGAATGTATTTTTGACCCTGCCAATACGCCCTCAGAACTCCGTGTCGCACTTGCCATCCGTCTTTAGAGCACTTCCCAGCTATTTTAATCTCAGTACCTGTTTGATTTGTCTATCCCCTGACTGTAGTTTATTTCCCGTGTCTCAGTTATTTTCACAGCTGAATATTTCTATCAGTTTACAAACTTTTTACGGTCTGCCATCTTTAAGAAACCTAAGGGTCTGTTTTTTACAGAAGTAAATGATAAAAAGCAAATCGTGATCCCATAGGGTTTTTAAGTTGATGGTTGTAAACATATGGGTTTTAATTTGTCTTTAGTTATCAAATATCACTTCTGACACTTTTGACTAGACTCGGAAGCAATAAATCAAAAGAAAAATACTTTTATAGAAAATTCAGATACATTGAGTGTGTTCAGTTTTGAAGACATTGCTGTTCTTATAACATGTGCGCGTGGCCGAGTGGTTAGGACGTTTACTTTCTATGTACTCCGAGTTCGAATCTCGCCATGGTCGATTTTTCAGGAAGTTGATATTTTTTATGTTATCGGTGGAGACGATCCCAGCATTTGAAAAGTACTAATGGTTGGCCTAAACCTTGTGACAAAAATTGTGTGTACGAGATCCTTTGGATTCGTCGGTGGCTGGAAAAAGTTTGGGTTGTCAATTTTCTTTGAGATGTTGGGTCGGCGATCTACGTCTGTATTTTTTAATGTCTACATATTATAGTAATTTCATTACGTTTATTTGATAGATTCTTATTTTTAAGAAACTTAATAATATATAGTTTTTCAAATAAACACAAGCGGTATAGGTCATTTAAAGTCTTATATCTTATTGTTTTTTTTTGTTTTTATTTCTATTTTCCGTTTATTTTTGGGGTAGTATTAGTTTTCTTAAAAAAACAAAAAATATTTAGATAAAGATGTTTAATTATCGTATTTATTCATATTAAAAGAAGAAATATACTGGTAAAGTCTTCTAAAATTTAAAAAAGAAGAGAGTGCTAGATTGATATGTGATGTCTGTTCTTCAATACGGTAGTGAATACTGGACAATATCATCGAAAGTGTGGTTTTACAGAAGGATGCTGCGGATATCATGGACCGAATATGTGAGCAATGATGAGGTTTTGGAAAGAATGGCAACGAAAAAATTATTAGTGGGCATCAGGAAGAGACAACTGAAGTTTCTAGGACATGCAATAAGAAAGGAGGGCTTGAAGAACCTGATACTGACAGGCCACATAGAAGGAAAAGGGTGTGCTTTTTCTCCATGACAACACCAGATCGCATGTCGCGCGAGTGGTCAGGGATTCCATACAGCAATTTGGGTGAAAGTCTTTGTGCCATCTACCTTATTTACCTAACCTTGCGTCATGTGATTACCACCCCTCTTGCACTCCCTGGATAATCATCTTGCGCAAAGCCCTCACGGACTTCTTTGCGTCAACCCGCTTCCGAGTTCTACCGCAAGGGCATTGAACAACTGGAGACAGTTTGGCAGAAGTTGCTGGATGCTGATGGCGATTACTTCGAAAACTAAATCTAAGTTACACATACTGTGAAGCGTTTTCTTTTTTCTTTTATAAACGGACAAAACTTTTGTGGTTACTTTGTATATAGTATCGATGGGGGTATATGTTTTATAATGGAAGGAGGATGGTTAGATTTTGGGTAGATTTGTATTTGTTTTTTATATGGTTGATAGAGATCTTTTACTAAGTAATAATGTCACATAGAGGAAATTTAATTTTTACGTTTGTATGTTCTCATTAAGAATGAATACTGATTTTTTTTTTGCATTCATAATGAAGTTACATTACTCTTCCGATATATCGATATAATCTGAGTAAACAGTGGCATATATATATATATATATATATATATATATATCATAAAGATCATTGTGTATTTCTTCAGAAATAATTCGAGTTCTTTCGGTGACTGGCGTGTGTATACACTTCTTATATACAACACGTTAAAATTTCTTTTATCGTATTCCATGTGCTTATGGCTTTGGTGGGTAGCGACTCCAACTGACACCACATCTGTTGAGTTTCGATCCCGGTCAGAAGCAAGTGGATTTGTCTCGCCGCAATTATCAGCTGCGATATAGGCTTGTATATGGATGACTTGTATATGTATAATCCTCGCAATATGTAGTCGTCATGTTTTTACGACAGAGGAACACCTCTACTTTATAGAATGAAGTCATTAATATAAAATGTGAGGCGATATGTTGCTCAGTAACCCCCATAGGTTTTGGCGATTTTATTCCCTTGCTGGGTGTAAAATGATACAATTGATATCATTTAGTTTTTAATTTTCTTGCGAAATAGTCTTTTCTTTCGGGTTTAATAAAGAAATGAATGAACAAACAAAAATAAAAAACAAAATTTAAATAAAAATGAAAAATGGAAGTCTTTATTTGCATTCAAATCAAAAGGCCAATTGAAAAAGTGCGTGTTTTATGTAAAAATAAACTGTGCCTAGAGATTATATTTAAGTTATGAATTGGAATGAAGAGTTGCGTCTTTAATGTTAAAATTCTTTTTATTATGTTGTTTAGATTCTACTCAATATTATTAACTTAGATATATATAGTGATAGAGAAAACTATTATTTCTGTGTGGAAAAAATTTACTAAGTTAACAAAACAGACTAATTTGACTGTCAGGTTTTTATTTGCAACTATTTATTTTGATACTTTTACATTATTATATCTTGTAAAACTAATGTAAAAAATAATATGAAGAGATTTTAGAACAAATTCGTCAATTTCTTAAAGGAAAAACATTAAACAATTATTTTAAAAATAAAATATATATTAACAAAAATAATAAAAAACCTTCTAAAATTTATTGCTCAAATGCTCCTTTCTTTTCAGTAACTCTTAGCAACCTATTGTTAACATCTGATGTTAGATTCGTAAATTTAGCGGCTGGTAAGTTGTTGCAGCAACTTTAACTACCTCCCAGAAGTCAGACTTGCTGTTGAATTGCCTTCCATTGGAATAAATATTTCTCTTGAAGAAGCCCCACAGGATCTCAATGGGATTTAAGTCACAACTATTTGAATGCCAGTCCTTAAGAAAATCTTCAGCAAATCCCTTTTCTTTCAACTAGGATTCAGTAAACTTTGATGCATGACTTGGTGCGTTGTCTTGCATAAAGATCATAGATCTACGCTTGGCTACAGACTGGTTATCAAGCCATTCAAAGAAATATTGCTCTAGAAAAACAGAGTAACTTTTGGAATTCATTATAATCCAGTCTTTCAATTGGACCCACGAGCTCATTACCAATAACCCAATATATATCATGATCCCATCGCCGACTTGTTGGCGTTTAAAACATTTTTTTTACTCATATTGCTTGCAAACCCATCCTGGAGCCCATCCATTGGGCCCATCTATCGGGCCCATCCATTGAGCCCATCCATTGGGCCCATTTACTGAAACCAGTTTTCATGTATTTTTTGCCCACTGCAATCTTCTTTCCTTATGTCTTTTTTGTTAAAACGGTTTTATTTGGTTTTTTACATTATCAAACTTCCTTAATTCTTTACACCTTGTTTTCCTTGACACCAAAGAAGCTTCAGCGGCCTCAAATATGAACGTACTTGACGCATTTGTGTTTCTTATTAATTCTCGTCGGATATGTGATAGATCTCACTTTGTTAAATTCCTGAATTCAGTTCGAAACTTTTTTCCTTGGGTGAATTCCCATTTGACATATTTTCTTGATTGTTCGATGATTCCTTTTCAAATCCTTAGAAATTTGAAACGAAGATTTCCTTTACTAATTTCTTTGATTATATTGTTTTTTTTTTCATTCAAACTTTTTCATTAATTGTTAGTTCTTTTTTACGAGCCATAATACTAAATTCTATTTCTTGCAAATAATCTCTTGACACTGCAAATTGCTATAATTACTGAAAAAATACTAAATATCAATCTGAAATTGAAAATTAGGACTTAATCGCTTTCATGTTTACTCGCTATACATAATAGTACAAATTAATTCGTTGGATAACACATATCTATGAATTTTACATAAAATATTTGAAAATACTTCTTTTGCATATAATCTCTAGATGCAATTTATTTTCGGTAAGCAAGAAAACTGCTTGTACTTCACTGGAATGTGATTGCTAGGACTTTGTAATTACTTACAAAACGTATTTAGGAATTGTATTAAAACTTAATCAAACAGAGCACTGTACCAAAGCCGGTTTAACTATAACCACACGACAAAGTGCTCAAGACTTTCACAATCTAATAAACATTTATAATCCGCTTACGTGTTACAGTGCGCAAGAACGAGCCCAGAATTTTATTGAGAGATGAAACTACTAGTGAGCGCACTCTCGTATTGCGTAGCTCTCAATAGATAAGGTGGTTTATTATCCTTTGAAATCATGAACCACCATACGATCTTCACTTGTTTAATATAATGATTAATTCCTTATTCCACAAAACTTTAACTTTATGGGTAGGCACGGTAATTCATATCTCTTCTGACAAATAGAATCAGTAAACCTTTATTTCATTCACTGCACAGAATTCTCCCCCTTTCCAAAGTTCAATGTAAATTCAATCACAATGTAAAGAATGAGAGGAAACATGAAGTTACATTAACTGGTAGCAGAGAATAAATACATTATTAAGAAACAAAAAAAAACTTCCAAATTTGATCAGCGGAAATTTTGGAACTCTGACGCTAATATTATTTTGATTTTAGTTTCAAGATAATAAATTATTCATTGATCTAAAAGAAAAAAAATGTAATAGCGAACAGGAATGCAATAAGAGTTGTGGTATTTCTTGGTTTATCCTTATACATAACAGTTAATACGGTTCAACTAAAAAGATGTAATCAGTTTAAGCAGTCGTTAATTTCTCGAAATTGACACCGACTATTTTTTGTTAATACGAAGGGTAGATCGAAATGGCAGATTAATCTTATTAAATTTATTCCACACGGTTGACGAAGAGAAATTGAATTTAATTACAATGCTGACTACAAATGAAGTTTTTTTTTCCTTTGATATTACACCTACCATGTTTATCAGGGAATCAGAGGTTCTGTGTCTTCTGAAACACACCACATGATGTTATTACGAACCACACGAGCATTTTTCTTTGTGCAGTTTTTTAAAAGTAATTCCCCGGAAATAGGCAATGGTGAACCAATTTTGAAATGTTCTACAATTAAAATATTTCTAATCATATCTTAAAATAATTTATACAAGACTGATCGCACACAGAAATGGACACATTCTTCTTATAATAAATCTTTGGCCATTTTACATAAATTAAAAGTAAAAGAGACCCCGGACTGCGCGCGAACTTGTTTGTCAATACAAATTACATCCGGGTTAGGTTGGGTTAGGTTTGGTTTGTTTAGAGACATATCAACTTGTTTTGGGTCATTTAATGCCGAAATTTTATTTTCTTGATTATTTTCTTATTCGAAAAGTGTATTACCGGTAGTTTTCCTCTTCCGTTTACAATAATGTATGGATTTGTTTTTAATATGACAATTTCTTGCTAGTATGCTTACTGCGAAAATGTATTTTTATGCTTTCTTAATGTTTTGCCTCTAGTTTAACAGTTGATTATTCAACGATAGCTGGAACGCTTACCGGTGCTATAACCTTGGATCAGGATAGACCTGGGAATATCAGCAATTATAAGGTGATTCTTCTCTCTTCAAACCTCTCAATTAGACACCTTGCAGCAGGATAGCTTGGCATATCTAGTTGTGGGCCTCTCTGTAACTGGTCAAGATTCAAGTCTTTGTAACATGCCTAATGTTAACAAAGGCAATGGGAAAACCAGCAGTTGGCAAGACGCGGTGTCTTGTGAAGTCAATCGCTTGAGTATTTTGTTCATAAAGTTGCTGTGTTATTAGTTACCTCGAGTCTTTTACCTCTATCCGGATATTACCCGCGTAGTTGCTGAGAGAGCAATCAGCGGTGTTTCCTCCCAATTTTAACACATTCTTACAGCACACTACAACAATTGGTCAATGACGAAGATGAAAAACTGAAATTTTAAACAGTGTTATATATTTTCTTCGAAATCTCTTCAGTTGAATCCATGGCACTTTCTATGGTATAAACTGTTGTGGATTCTTGTTTAGAAACCACACAAAGTAATAATAAAAAACAGATATGGAGAGATAAAATGTAAGCTATATTGAACCAAATATATACAACCTCGAACACGGGTTAGTAAATACAGGAATGACTGTTAGTAGGAATCAATAAATACAATCTTGTAAAGAAGAAGTAAGCCCGAGTAATAAGTCTCTATTCTTAATGACCAACTAAGCGGCGGTTCAATTACTCAACTCCTGCTACATACTCTCTCTCTAACACTCATTTTGACAATCACTCATTCTTTTTAGGCAGGATTATATGCACACCTTAGACGAGTCTATTTATTGTGCCATAAGTGGTGCTTAGCAACATATACATACCTAAATGCTCTGTAACGGGATAGAGCTAGGAAAGAAATATGTAGTCTCCCATTTGTATTTCTCCCATTATGGGAACTGTTATATGCATGAAATAATAACACCGATATTCCACGGAGGAATGGAAATGGCTGAAAGAAAAAAGAACGTTAAACATGCTTTGCTCTCAGAGAGACATTTTCTTTTGCCACCTCAATGTTGTGTAATGGTTAACAAATGAGTAATGGGATCGATCCTTACTGAGTACGCCATTCTTTTGGCCTTGTAAACTTAGAAAATCATCTCTCACAGACTTTTATAATATCAATTCCTAAAGATAACTATATGTTGTAAAATCAGAAGAGAATAGTGACATTATTAAAGGATTTCTTCGCCAAAATAAAAAGAAATATATTAGAGTTGAACAGTCCATCTGAGACAGTATATGGTGTTTAAATATAGATATATACGCGTGTCCCACGTGGAGAATAATATAAAGAAAAACAAAAAGGAAATATTTTATGTGTAATATGGGAACTAAATGTGTTTTCTGTTTTCTTAAAATGAAGACTGACAGAGTTTCTTCTATATCTGGGAAAGACATATATGCCAAATCAGAAGCAGTACCGAGAACATGTAAGCTGCCGGGGGGGGGGCAGATTTAGCCTCAGCCCAAACCCTTTGGCTTGGGCTAAAAAATTTCAAACATCCGTGGTAGCTGCTGAAAACAAACTAAAATTTGACAATACTTTTTCGTTTTTCATCACTGTATGGAGTGACATCATTAAGCGTCCGACATGTGACCCACGTGGCTTATCTCCACAAAAAGAAGATAGGCTCCTTCTGTATCCTTACAACGTATGTGAGTTGACCTGCCTGTTATTTTAGACAGTGAAATTAAATATACCTTCCACAAATAAGGAATTCACTGAGGAACAAAATATATCGCTTGCTAATCGTAACTCTATCTCTGTTTTTACATCAGGATCAGCCACTTTTTAGGCGAATTATGGCCAACAAGTTAAGATAATCTTAATTAGTTTCAAAATATGCATTCTTTTATGTTTGAAGTATATTTCTACTGTCTTTATAGATGTTCCCCAAACATAAAAAAATTTTGAAATGTTTTTACGAAGGTCATTAAGTTGAACATTTCGGCATAAAGAATTCTAATACAGATAATAGCTTACTTTTTTTTAAATATTTGTCAAAGAATTCTCCCCGCAGTGTTACATACTTTTCCCATCTGTGCACAAGCTTCCGTATTCCCTCAGCGTACAAATCTTTGGACTGATGTCTCAGCCAATCACTCACAGCACTTTTGACTTCATCGTCACTTTCAAACTTTGTAACTCTCGTGAACAATTTCAAGGGACCAAACAGGTAAAAGTCTGAAGAGGCAAGGCCTGGGCTGTAAAAGAGCAGTTAACAGGCCAACTCATTGATGGTCTGCACCGTTTGGCCTGCTGTGTGAGACCTTGCGTTGTTTTGATGCAAGACGACTGCATGTGTCTGATGACCCCTGCGTTTGTTTGTTATGTCTTTCTTGACCGGTCTCAGAAGTTCACAGTAGTTGTCATAGTGCACAGTGTTTCCTTTCTCAAGGAATGAAATGGGGATTGGGCCTTGCATATCACAAAAAAAGGTAAAAAATTTCCGTCCTTCTTTAAACAATTTAGCCCACCTTGTAGATATTTTTGGCTGAAACATGTGGCACCATACACAGTTGACATTCTCCTGTGAATTTCAACTGGTTTGCACGCTTCAGTAACCAAAAGCTTGATAACTGACCTCTGTTCAATCTTGGAGCGTGCTTCTTGGTCGGCCATCTTTGTTAATCTCCAAAACTCTCAAAGTTTTTTTTTTCAATCTGAAAAAAAAAAAAAATTTTTGAAAAAGAAGTAAAGGATTTTTAAAAAAAAAAGTAAGCTTCTATCTGTATTAGAAGTCCTTATACCAAACATTTCATCATATTTATTGAATGACCCTGGAGAAGTCCTTATACCGAAAGATTCACCTTATTTATTGAATGACTCTCGTAGAAGTCCTTATAGCGAAAAATTCATCTTATTTATTGAATGATCCTCGGAGAAGTCGTTAGAGCGAAAGATTCACCTTATTTATTAAATGACCCTCGTAATAGGACAATTTTTCTTATTACAATAATAATAAAGTTTATATTAATATGAAAAATATATACCGTATATATCAGATTACAAGGCAATCTTTTAAGCTTAAAAATCCCTACCAAAGATAGGGGACCCTCTTATACTCCAGGTGAACCTTAAATACTATTGTTTATGGTAAAAAGACAGCATGGATTGTTTTGATGGTAGGCTAAACTCTGCATCGTCTTCTTTTTTCGATCATGTTAAACACAATTACAACCGGATGTGTGTTTAAACAAGAAATTTAAAAGTCACATTCGAGAACAATAGAATCCGTGGCTGGTTAGCGAGGAAAAAGTTATTCGGTTTACCGAGACCGCCTCCCGAAAATACAGCACCCATTCACGTGGTATTTTAGAACATCTTAGTTAATTGACAATAACTCCCAATTCTTTTGTTTTTTTGGGGATTTTTGTTTCGTTTTTGTTGGGGCTTTTTAAATTGAAAATTTGAGTACATGATTACTGGATGTATCTAATTAATTAAATACATTACCCTCTAAAGTACGATTTGGGTGTCGCCTTGAATGGCGAATATAGACCGGAACCTACATTTTAACTTGAAAATGTAAAGGTTGTCACATACGCCTTGTCACCTTATACGCCAGCATGTACAGAAAAATTTTAATTAATATTTTCAAAAATAGGTAAAAACTTACTTTGTCCATATCTTTTATGCTCAATAACAGGGTCAAAACAGTTAGAGTTAGGGTAGAGGGAGAATAAAGCCAAATGAAGACCGATGTTTAAAACCGCTTTTAATACTTCGTAAATAGGCTCTCTTTCAATCCGGCTAGTCACAGATCTTTTGGCATAACTTTCAGTTTAACGATGAGATGATCAATCGTTAGATGCTAAATAAATACGTGCTGATTGTTAATTCGTAAACACCAACTACGTTTTTAAGGAAAAAACTGTAAAGGAGACAGTTATTAATTACAAGAGTGAAAATATCCCACATTCATTATCCCAGTTTACGTTTTAGTTGGAAGATGTAGTACTCAGCAATTACGTATTTCTGTGTTAATAAAATTGTCTCTCTTATTAAAGAGGTTTTCCTTTAAAGAAAAATATGAATGTTTCAGTTTTCTTTCAAACAAAATATACAGTTCTTGAGCCCTGCCTAATAACGCCATTTTGACAATTTTGCAATTTTTGCAATCACATGTAGGTTTAGACTGGTGATTCCTAACGTGGGGCGTACGTCCCACAGGGGGGAAATTTGATTTTTTTAGGGGGAAATTCGATTGTTAGGTGCTTTGCTAATAAAAGTCTTTGTTCCTGTGATCTATTAGCCCTAACGTTCCAATAAATAAAAAATTTAGCAATGTTACATAAATTTCATTCATCATTTGTCTTGGATTTTGAAAGTACCATCGATTACACTGCCACCTGGTGAATAACTTCCATTTTAAAATAATTTTAGAACTTCATTTTGCAAAGTTTCCAAATCCTTCGTATATTCTGTGTGCATGGCATTAAAAAATACTTTTCTGAAAATAAAATGACATTTTGAATTTGGTATATTAACTTTACTTTAAATTAAAAGTACTGATCAAAGTATTACAGAAAAAACGCTTCCTTTGAAATTAGTTTTTGTTTATAAATTTAAATAATTTAATTCTCTATTACATGCCTTTAAACTTTATTTGATTGTTTTGTATACACATAAAAATAATATAAGACAATCCCTAATATTTTATTTTTTGGAAATCTCTTGCTCAGAACTTTAATTGTCTTTAATTTATTTTTTGTTTTGATGGAGGCCATGTTGTTTTTAAGTTTATTTAAGCCACATTAAGACTTTAAGGCACTTTGAGCCTGAAACAAACTGTACATTTTAAGTTTAATAATATAAGCTTAAATCAAAGTATTGATGTTCTAAGCATCACCTAAAACGGAGTTCACTTTTTACATAAGAATTATATATCAACATATGGGAGGGGGTACATCAGGATTTTAGAGGTGATTAGGTGGGGCATGACCAAAAAGGTTGGGAAACACTGGTTTAGACAGTGATATGCATTTGCCATTGGATCTCTTGTGGACAACCATATTTGGACACTCGTCTGTTTTCACAGCAGCTTCATAAAAACGTTCCCCGTCAGACATATGCTATCATTCCGTTTATGTGGTAGGATTTGTATTTTGGTGTACGTTTGTTATCTTGCTAGTTTTAATTTTTTATCATATCATTTATGTAATTTAATTTTATAGTATTTCTATTAAATAATTTATACAATATCAGAAATATCGGAAAATAATTGTCTATTATAGCCATAAAAATATTCTGAATTTGATGTTTACAATATTATTAAAGGACAGTATAAACCAGATAAAGCTGTTTTTCGTATCTTTTTTTATTATTGCTACTACCGTTTCAACTATTGTTTATAAATGCTAACTTGAATGGTTACTCACGATTTTTAGTGACTTCCCATATTCTGTTATTGTCCTTTCAACATTTTTCTATTTCGTGAGATTACAAATGAAATTTTTGTATTTTTTGTATTTGAGTTAAGACAGTAGATCGATATTTAGAAGCTGTGCTTGTACAGCATGGGGTATTGTTATGTCTTTGTCAGGTGATGCCGTTCATTATAAGAGGTTAAATGTGATGTTTACAAATTAACAATTACCATTTACACAAAGATGTAACGATCGATTTTTACATTGTGAAATTGGAAATTATGCAAAAAGGCTTGTGACGACCAAAATGTAAAAGTTTACAAGAGTTTACTTTTACAATTTCAAAAATAACTTTGAAATCGCACACATGTATAATGTTAGGATTAGTAATAAGTATATAGAATTAATCAGATTTAAAATTCAAAGTAAAATTCTAAACAAAAGAAACGAGATAATAGGAAAATGTCGTCATGCAAACAAATACCTATTTGCTACACAAACAACAATAAATAAAGACAAAATCAAACAAAAACAAAAGATGCAAACGATATATAAAAATATTAAAATTTAAAAAGTAAAATAATTAAAGAAAACAAATATAAGTATAATTACAAGTATTCAAATAATCGATCACAATAATAAACAGAAAATAATAAGCCAAAACAAAACATATGAATAATATAAATGTAAAATATATACAAATACTTAATCACGACAAAAAGCAGAAAATAACATAAGAACCACCAAACGGAAAATATAAAACACATAAAGCACACAAACACAAATATACACAAAAACACCTAACTATGACCCAGAACATAACAACACATTAAGTAAAAGTGGTCAATACAAAAAATAACCCAACCCAATATTAAAGCAATTAAACAAACACCTACTCAGGCATACACTAAAAAAAGCAATAAAAATAGATCAAACACCTCCACAATGAAAACAGAAAGGAAAATAAACAAAAAGAAAAATCAATCATAAACAAAACCAATATAAAAAAATCACACATGTTCTATATAAATAAGAAAAATCGGGACCTAACCGTAAACTAACGGTGTCTTTACATACTTCGAAGTCGGCATGAACCTGCTCAGATAAAGTGACAAACTCTTTGTCCTTATCAACGTTTAACCTCCATGCCGATATAGACCACTGTACAATAAAAAACCTGTTTGCCAAAATGTTTTATCAGTAAGATCACTGAAAAAAAACAACATTCGCGCTAAACATTATGGCAATTAATCCCTATATATATATATATATATATATATATATATATAGTGTGTGATGAGTAAACTGTCATCTTTTTATATTTTTAATTTCGCGTTAAGTGTTATTTTGTCGGCAGTATATTCGACTCAATTTGTTACTGCATGTGAGAGAAAAGACCTTGAGGCAGTTAATTCCACGAGAAATTTGCAAACGTCATGCTGCACTGCTTAGCATTGACATCGCAATCTCTAATACGAACAATTCTGAGTATGTGGCTGTCAATCAGAGGACAGTTCTGAGTAGACAGAAGGAGTTGAATGGTGATTAAGAAGATGTTTAGAATAATCACTAGAGATGGTGACGTTATGTCTGTATTCATTTTCCCTTAGGCTCTCAGACTCAACACTAAGGCCTATATCAAGTACCTTGAAGAGGTAGAGTTGGCCCAAATTAAGGAGATGTCTGCTGGAAGACACTATGCCTGGCAACAGTACATCATGTTACACAAACACTAGAACTGAGTCATGGCTGTCTGACAATCTATGTGACCATATCACCTCTACATTTGTCCACCAAAATTCCCAGTCTAAAAAACACTTGATTATTATTTGTAGGCTGCAATTGAGCGAGAGAGCAGCAAAGACATTATTTACACCAAAGATGAAGTGAAAACAAGGATTATGGCAGCCTTCATTAATTTAAACAAGGAGACCATTCAGAAGATTTGCAGGAGATTCCGAAGTTATCTGCAGGCTGTGGTTGAAGTCAATGGCGGTGTGGTGCCGTTTAATAGGGATCGTGATTGTGGTGTATAAATAATAGCCAGTGACTCGACATTTTCTGTTTATACAAAACCCACACACCCAATTTTTATTTCATACTAGGGCGTTGTGGTGCAATGGATATCGGCTCGGAACGAGAAATCGAGGAGCCGAGTTCGAATTCCAGTTGAATTCATTGCATTCACTTACGCGCAAATATCCTTGGGAAAGATATTAATCCGTCTCTTCCTTCCAGTTGTGGCTTAAATAACAGGACAGATTGGGTTCTATAGCCTTGATCGGCAACCAGTCTACCGCAGAAAGCAATGGCAACCTACTGCAGGATAATCTTCTGCCCAGTCAGTCATGTCTCTTTCGAGACATGATCGCCCAAAGCGTGTATCACGTATGGCACTTAACTGACTGACAATATAATAGTTGGAAACATGATTAAGGCTTCTACTGTGTATAATGTGGGGGATCGTTTTTATATTGTTATGAAGTAATAAACTAAGCCCCCACTAATTACTACTTAATAATGTAATACATCTCTTCCTCCTCTAGCTATGATTCAAATAATAGGACAGAGTAGGTTCTATAGCCTTGGTTGGCAACCATTCTACCCAGAAAGCAATAGCAATCTACTGCGGGATAATCTTCTGCCCAGTCAGTCATGTCCCTTTCAAGACATGATCGCCCAAGCGTATTTCACGTATGGCACTTAACTAACTGACTGTAACGATACTGATCGGGTATTTGTTTCTGTAGAAAGCGTTTTTTGATGATGACCTGAATCATTTATTTGGTTAGCGTGTCTTGCGCCTGATTTTTTCATCCCTACCCTCCATCTCACAATTGTGGTTTCTGGTGCCATTCGACAAAGAATATTTCAATAACTTGCCCGTTATGTTTGCATCAGGGATCTGGAGGTTAGCCTACTCCACTTCTCAGAATTTAAAGACCTGTAATATAGCAGGCGGATTGAAATTAAACTGGTTTGCCAACCAATGTTATATATCTATCCTGCTAGTTACACATATCTGGAGCGGGGGAAGTAAAAGATAGATTCATGCCTTTCTCCAAAGATATAGTGCGTAAGTGGATGCAATCAGATTCGTGGAGTCGAGTTTGAATCTTCGATGGATCAATCCGAGCCGCTTTTTATTTCTCCATCATAGTTCCACAAGTGGTTACCAGTTTGTAAAAAGAGTATTACGCTTAATATATCAGCTTACGGACTCTAGGGTCATGACTACAAAATAAAAAAAAAACACTTTAAAAACGATGAAAATATTTTTACACATTATAGACACGAGAGAGGCTCTACCTCCCAAGTCTGGAAGTTGATTGATTTTGTCGAGAATAATATTAAGCAGTGGCGACATCCCCCTGTTTATCTCTGACATATTGCAGCGCCATTCGTCTAGCCCGTTTGTAGAATTCCTTGAAAAGACAAATCAGAGAAAGTATGTCTTGTTGTATGCCACCATGTTGAAACGATGAAATATTATAACATTAAATACTGCTGTTTAGATTGTCTCTGTATACACTCTCTTTCCGTCTCGTCATGCTTATTCTCTAAACATCATGACCTGATAACGGATCTTGAACAACAACGCTGTTACTTTAAAAAAAGTGTTTCAGCACTTAGCCCTGGTTACTACTTCTGACATTTTTTTTATCTTTTCGTGCCAAAGACGAGACATAAGAACCATTGCTAAAACTTTTCTAGGTGTTCCAGGAACTATATAGAGATATCTCATGCATCAAAAGTGTACAAAAGTAACGAGAGGATGATATTGTATGCAATGATTTTTTACATGGATTCTTCTTCTTCTATATGCCCTATCCTTTCAGACGTAGGCGATCATGGCTTTCCACAACTCCCTATCCGTGGTAGCTCTTAATATGTTTTCTCCTGTTACTCCACGCAACCTCCGTTCCATCATCCACCTGATCAGGCCCTTTAAATATGTTATCCGCTGCCTTCCTCTGTCTCTTTTTCCTTCTATCTGGCCTGTTAGTAACAGGTTCTCTAAGCCCTCTTTCCTCATTGCATGACCCAGGAACTTTAGTTGTCTCTTCCTGATGCTCACTATTAGTTTTCTTTTCAATGCCATTCTTTCCAAAACCTCATCATTGCTCACATGTTTGGTCCATGATATCCGCAGCATCCTTCTATAAAAACCACATTTCCGCTGCTTCAATTCTTTTCCTCATCTTCACTGCCGTATTGAAGAATTACATGAATTACTATGCTTATCATAGATGAGATTTTTTTTTAAATTTTTAATAAATATGTTGGAAAGTTTAGTTGTTTGACTAAGTACTTGTCGTTCTTGTTTGACACAACCAAAGTCAGAGAAATATAAAAATAGGAACATAGAGGGAAAATAGAGATCATTGTGTGTGTGTGTGTGTGTGTGTGTGTGTGTGTGTGTGTGTGTGTGTGAAGGCAAGCAAGGCTGAACCGCCACTAGTTGGCACGGGTTACAGTGAGAGAAAAGTGTGTCTACCGGGAAATTGAAGAAAGGCTAAAATATGAATGGGATTCAAAAAGATTGAAAAAAGTTGACGCTGCATTTAATTTTTTGGCGATTGTAATGCATCACTCAATAAGTCACGGGCCTGACATATAGATAGCGCCACTAATGAAAAATCCATATGGTATTTATGAAGTAATAACGTTCAAATGGCACATGACAAAATTTGGGCCTAATCGGATTATTAGTTTATAAATTATTCAAGTGAAGCTACTGCTGCAAATTTTCAAAACAAATGAAAAATCAGAATTTCGTGTGTTGATAAAGCATTCCTTCCTGATAGAAAAAATACTGTTCATCAAAAATATTCCCTTGATAAGTGTTATTCGAACTTTGTTCCGTCGGAAACAGCCGTTAAGAAGTGGTATGCTGACTGTAAACGCGGTCGTAAAGACACAAATGATGCTATACGCTCAGCTTGCCCAAAATCGGAAGTTTTTCCGGAAAAAAAAAAAAAAAATCCGCAAACTAGTTTTGACTGACCGTAAAATGAAGTTGCGTGAGATAGCAGAGGATTTAAACATATCAGAAGGTAGTTTATTCACCATTTTGCATGAACATTTGTCAATAAGAAAGCTGTTTTCAAACGTGGTGCCCCGTTTGCTTGCAGTGGTTAAAAATAACATACGATTCAGAGCGTTGTTTGAAACATTTTGCGTAAATATGTGACAATGGATGAAACATGAATCCACCATTTCACTCCGGAGTCAAATCGGCAGTCAGCTGAGTGGACAGCGGCAGGTGAAAGCCGTAAAGATGCAAACATCAGCAGGCAATGTTTTGTCCTCAATATTTTCGAATGTGCAAAGTATATTGATCAATGATTGTTTCGAGAAAGGAAGAACTATCATCAGCGAATATTATATAGCATTATTTATGCTTTTGAAGGAAGAAATTGCCAAAGAATTGGCCGCAAAATGAAGAAGAACAACGTGATCTTTAATCGTGACAACGCACCCTGTCATAAGTCGATCGCAACGATGGCAAAACTACATAAATTGCACTTTGAATTGATTCTGCATCCACCCGATTCTCCAGATCCGGCCTCAGCCACTACTGGCTGTTTGCTGACCCCAAAAGAATGCTCGAGGGAAAGAAATTTAGCTCCAATGAGTAAGTGGTATCGGAAAACCGAGGCGTAAACCGTTCTACAAAAAAGGTATTGAATTGTTAGAAGAGCTGGCATCAGTGTATAACCCTAGAAGTGCGCGCTATGTTGATGAATAAAATAGAATTTTGCCTCAAAATTGTTTTTATTAATTCGGCCCGAAATTTATTGAGTGATGTGCTAGCTATTATGGAAGCAAATAAACGGAAGAGTATTCCACAGGCGGTAAGTTTGAGTATATAAACAATTCAAATAAAAGTGGCGATTACATTTATGTATTTCAACGGTAAAACGGTAGAAGCTTCAATCCACGTGGGTTGGGACACTAAGGACAAGACTCAGCGGAGCAGTTGCCATTAAAATATTTCTAGAAAAGAAGGAGGGAAGCCACATCACATAAGTGAGAAAGTGCCTGAAGTCGAGATGCCAAGTTAGGACTGATTAAATTGCAGATGCTTTTTTTGGATTATGTCGGGAACCCTGAGATGAACAACGGAGACACCCGACGAAATATGACAACAGTATTCAGTGCACAGGCAAATATGAGTTATAAATGTACATTGAATAAGATAGACATATTATGTGTATTTATTTTTGTAAAATCTTTTCTATTTTCTAATTAGCTTCTTGAGGCTAAGTTAAAATTCATCAAGTAAGGTGACGTAGTTTTTGTTCATCCTATTAATTTCGATTTTGTCTGAGATCATCCTCAAGGGTGAACTGCAAAGACGAACTTAATGTAAGCCTAATCGCTTCGATGGTGATTATTGTAAACACGCATGAAACCGCTCTGTTATAATTGTTTTAAAATTAATCCTTGTAGCTATGATTCTTTTTTTCTAAACAGCGTTCATAATAAAAGGAAGCTAACCAGATGTGTTAAATATGCAAATGACATTAAGTGTCAATCAAATATTTGTGAAAACATTAACACTACACGGGTAATAAATTTTGTTTAGTGTTGGTTGGTTGTTTTTTATATAGAGAGCCTCGAGTATTTGAAGTTTTTGTTTATTATTTTCATGGTGTGATATATTGGTGTTTACAACAAGCATTTTCTTTTATTGTGAAAGAGAATATCGAAAGTACTTGGGTTGTTCAATGACACATGCTTGAATGAAGATCAGTCAGTTAGTTAAATGCGATACGTGATACACGCTTGGGCGATCATGTGTCTTTCGAGACATGACTGATTGGGCAGAAGATTATTCCGCAGTAGTTTGCTATTACATTCTGCAGTAGACTGGTTGCTAGCCAAGGCTATAGAATCCAGTCTGTCCTGTTATTTAACCCATAACTGGAAGGAAAATACGGATTAATATCTTTCCCAAGGGTATTTGCGCGTAAGCGAATACAACGAATTCAGCTGGAATTCGAACTCGGCTATCTGATTTCTCGTTCCGAGCCGATATCCACTGCACCACAATGCACATCCCAATAAATGAAGATATGAAGCCTAAATGTACATATTTACTATATAATATAAATATTTCGGAATTTCCAAATTATGAGTCCAGAAGAAAGATTAGAAAACGTTTGTTTTTCAAATACTTATTTAACCAATGAACTTTTAAAAATCTGTTTATAATGTAAAACAAACCTTTTCCATTCAGGTTCTTTTTAACCATACCTTTTGTTAATTGCTCGTAGAAAAAAATCCGTTGTGTCTCTTGGGCAAAATTCTTTCAACAAAACTTTCTGTAGGAGGAACAGAAAGCACATTCTTTCAGGAAGAACTCTTAAACTCTAAATTTCAGATTTAAACAAATCTGAACTGCACTTATTCGGTGTGCCAATCCCCGAAAACTCTCATGTCTGTGACCGCGCAACAGAGTATCAAATTAATACGCGTCTCCACACAATGGAGTTTACTCATCTGCATCCTATTTTTACGCATGTTCGTATAGATGACTACACATGATTTTGTTGTTAAAGTCCTGTAAAATAATATATTCTTTAAGCATTTTACGATGTATTTTTCAATTATCAACATAATCATTATCATATTGGTTTTAATGATTTCGTTTACACTTACTAACTTTATCGGAATTTTTTCTCCCAGGAAATTGAAGCTATAAAGTTTTTCCATTTAACAATGACTTTATTTTTTGATGGCTTACAGAAATCTCTATATTCATTTTTGTTTTTTTGTTTTTGTTTGTTTTTTATTTGTTCTTGTTTGTTTTTTGTTTGTTTCTTTTTTGTTTTTTTGTTTTTTTTAATTTTTTTGCCATTATACGACGGTTCCTTTCTTCTAAAACGTGGTCGCATCTTCGAATAATGGCCGAGGGTGAATTTTCTTTATTAGGTTTTCTCAAAATTAGAAATAAGGAACTGTCGAAAATAAAGATGGAAGATCTACTTAAATATGTTGGTCTACTAGAATACCATTTAAAGAAATAAAATATGTAGGATAAAACTTATTAATTCTTTAGAAATATATGTAGGTGAGATCATGGATGTGTTTGTAGGCGTGTTCATTTTAAGCGTGAATACTCCATTTTTATATGTACCATGAATTTCTTTTCTTACTAAACTAATTTATAGACGGCTGATTATCTGATAGTTTCGCTTCTTAACTTAAAAATAGAGAGAAGAGAATCTAACAGAATTTCAGCGTTATCTCATGGTTGGAATTCTTTTTTGGATTTAGTCAAGGCGGCTAGTTAATTTAGTATTTTGTTCCTAATATATAGACAATTTCGTAATATTTTATACACACTTTAAAATATTTTTATACAAAAGAAACAGCGGACATTATATAAAACATATTTGACTTCAGGATAATTTTTATTAAATATCTGCATAATATTTAATAAGCGTACAAAATAATAATAATAAAATGTTAATATTCATTGATGGCTAAGACCATCTTTTCACTAGGAAATTTCAGGCAAATATTTTATATAATAATGTAGATCCAAAATGCAGTTTCTGACAAATACCAAGAAAAATAGACTCTCTAATCCCAGTATGTTCTGTACTCGTCTCAAATGAATATAGAAATCGTCACTATAGAATTAGGCAATATTTATACTGGACAATGTGCAAACACTTTGGAACATATGTAAATAAACACTGGTATAAACACACACCCCCCAGCAATGTTTACAGAGAAAGAAGATGTCACCACTCAAGGGGATTACACAATCTGCGCAGACAGGAAAAATTCAAGCAAATATGCTGGACATTTATTTCGAAAACCAAAAAAAAATCTAATTAATATTGCGTGTTCAGCTGATTGTATCATAGCAACCAAGGAATTTGAAAAACTATCGAAGTATAAAAACATAAGTATGAAATATTCAAAGAGTGCGTTTTGGTGCAATCAAACGAGAAATCGTATAGCTAAGTTCGAATTCGAGTTGAATTCATTGCATTAACCGACCTGCAAGTAACCTTAGGAATTATCTTCATCTCTTCTCCCTCTAGCTATGGGATAAGTAGCAGGATATATCGGCTTGTACATCCTGGGTTGACAACCAGTCTAGCGTAGAAAGAAATGGCAACTTACTGCAGAAGATCTTCTGCCTTGTCCTTTATATATCACTTAACTGACTAATCTTAATAGCATATAAAGAGATTCCAGATTGTTTACCAGAGTCTAATCTATTTTTTTTCAGATTAGTTTGAAATATCTGTAAACAGTGAATGGTATTATGAAAGCAAGTCATTACAGTTTAAGATGTGTGTCACAGTTAACTGACATTTACAATTGAAATGTTCCTCAATACTAAGAAAGCGTAATCTGCATCAAGATGATACGTGCCGAGCATCAGAATTGCTCGGTCATAATAGTTGCTCAATGCTTTTTAAACACCATGTAGACAATAAGACAACGCAAAAGAAATTATGAGTCCATGACATTTAGAAAAGAAAATAGCAGTTGCGCTGATTGCCTTAGTACACCAGAATGCATCTAACAATTCGAGTGGGAGTGATGGGAGGCTAAAGCTATGAAACGCGTCTTTGAAAATGGGTGTTGTGATTTCCACCATGAAGTTAGACTTGAATGGAGACCTACGCAACAAGTTCCTACTAAAAAGGCTCGGGAAAACCCTCTTACAAAGGCAAAGAAAATCCTGAACAAGCTGAAACATCCCGTTGAACAAGTATGACGTTCCTTGTTTCAAGAAAAAAAGTTTCCCCAAATTGTGATCAATTTAGAGTGTGGCTCTAGTGAGGGTGATGTGATGCCACCCCAAATTTTGAACAGGGTCTCAAACTCAATCCGAATGGCTATGTAGTTTTGCCAAACACGTGGTCAAAGTTTAATTAGAAAGAGTAGCTGATAAGACCATATATGCGTTAGCTAAATTCGGCTCATTGCTACACCTCCATGCAGAGTCAGAGGTGTTCATGAAAAAATTTATTCGTTTTCCCCAGCCCCAAAATTTTTCTGAATGTAATCTCATTGTTTATTATGTGTGGGGCACAGTTACAAAAGTTTCAAACCGTAATGCCTGTAGCACTAAGGCCCACCTGATCTACCTGAGGGTAGCATCATTAAATTAATTATCTTTCGATTATTATAACTTATATATATATATATATATATAATACAGCTCTGTTCATACATTAAGCATTGCTTTATTAACACCTGAACAATAATACTATGCATATGTACACCCTTCTCATATGTTTATTTATTAAATTACGTCACTATAGATAGATAGATAGATAGATAGATAGATGGATAGATAGATAGATAGATAGATAGATAGATAGATAGATAGATAGATAGATAGATAGATAGATAGATAGATAGATAGATAGATAGATAGATAGTCTCTCGCGGCGAGAGAGACGCCGTTAGTTTTTACTTCAACCGTGCACTTTCGTAGTAGAGACGTTATGATATTTTTATCT
This sequence comes from Ascarosepion bandense, assembly GCA_037127315.1. Lineage (NCBI taxonomy): Eukaryota > Metazoa > Mollusca > Cephalopoda > Sepiida > Sepiidae > Ascarosepion > Ascarosepion bandense. The sequence continues at coordinate 311,171 of JBBBDQ010001522.1, forward strand.
TGTTTCGTTTTCACTCACCAATGGTAATTTCCAAGAAGTGACTACATTAGGGTTTAAGAATATATATATATATATATATATATATATATATATATATATATATATGTGTGTGTGTATGTGTGTGTGTGTGTGTGTGTGTGTGTGTGTGTGTGTGTATGTGTGTGTTATTATGACGTTTATTGTTTAGAGCTCTTTAAATTCATATGTTTATGGCAATATAACCAGTATTTAAGCTGAGCAAGATACCTTATCATGTTAAGCTTCAGGGTGTTCTTAACAACAACACGAAATTTTAACACCAAGAAAAACAATAGACACTGTTTCAAAATAATTATTTAAACAAATTTTCAGTGCTGACAATATGATTTTAAAAATGTAGTATATTGTTTAATGTTAGTTATATTGTAAGCCAAACTTTGAATTTCGTAACCGTATGAAACCTAGATGTTTAATCCAGTTTAATTCTTATTTTACTCTAATAATGATAGATGCCAACTGTGTCAAGTGTACGCCTATTTTCAAGAAAGTTCACATCATTCTTTGTATATATTCAACAGCCTACTCGTTATCATGAGAAAACATTTTGAAATTACCGTCAACTATAAGAATATGCATAGCAGTTAATGCTGGACAGATTTATAAAAGATGAAGTAGAGACTGAAAGCAACAGAAATGTGGTTCAACAGAAGGATGTTGAGAATACCATGGACCATACATGTGAGCAACGACGGCTTTTGGAAGATAATGGCAAAAAATCAAACTTATACCTAAGATTAGGAAGAAACAGCTTAAAATTCTGAAACACGTGATGATGAAGGAGGGTTTGGAAAATTCGATACTCACAGGGCGGATAGAGGTAAATAGGGACGGAAAAACATCGTGTGACATACTTGATGGGCTTAAGCAAATGAATGGAAGTGCATAGTTTGGGATATATAAGAAGACAAAATATATTAAGAGCTAAGAGACAGGAAGATGTGGATGGCCATGATTACTTCCACCCTGAAGGCATACGGTACATAAAAGAAAAAAGAATATCAGAATAATGAAGTCTTCAATAAGTTAGGAAAATTATAAAAAGAACCAGTCAAGAAGACATCTGTTAAATATCAATTTCCGAGAAATGAGCAAAGCCGATATTTACTGATATTAGTTCTTTCTTGATGAATCTTACTTAAAATACGTATCATAGCTTTGCGATTAACGTCTTGGCTTTCTAAGTTATGAATAATGGGATCTAACCCAAGTTTTTTTCACAAATATACCCTGGTGCCAACTTCGAATTTCTTCCATCTAAATCGTGAACGTGAGGAGTACTTACAAATGTCTATAGTTTAGATGGTTCGCTCGGTTAAAATCGACATAGGCGCGACTGCTTCGTGTTTTAAGACAAGCCAAGAGCTAATGAAGCAAAAAGGAGAGTGTCCACGCGTGAAATCTGTACGAAAAGATGGCAAAATGACGAGAAGAGGACCAATGAGATATAAAACACTCGATGGACATAAAGACACTTTGGATAAGAGAAAAAAGAACTCTAAGAACGAGACAGTTGAAGAGGGACCATTTAATGCTTTGTTGATGAAGGCGATGATATTGTGGATTGGAGATATTTCTCCTGCTAATGCTGGAGGAGGAAATCCCACTTATTTGTCACCTGTTAGAAAAAGAAAAGGCAAAAGAGACGAATTTCAAAATAAAACAGATGAATAACGAAAGAGTTAAAAACAGAAATAATTTGTACGTGCGGCTAAAGAAATTTTCAAACATACAATGTTAAATTACAGTTTAGGCCGTGCGAAGGTGATTAAAATGGTTGAACGATAGAAACGGTGCGTTAAAGTGAACATGGTTGAGTTTTCGACGCAGGTCAATGTGTTAATGTCTGTATTAGTGTGCGTGAATGTAAAATATGTTTTTATAGAAAATTTTTGTTGAGTGTAAGATTCATATATTTGTATGTGTGTTTCTGTGCGTGAGAGAATAAAAATGAGATATAAATACAATATATCTGTAAAAAGGGAATATTAATAAATACAAAATGAAAACTTATGTTAGCCCGCTCGCTTCGTCTACGACAGACTTTATCAAGGCATATGTGGGAATTTTTTTGTAACAAGTATTTACAAAGAAAAGAAAATATGTTGTCAGTTTTTAAAAAATTAAACGTAATTTATTCTCATAAATATTCAAAGGTTTACTGAATATATGAATATATATGTGTGTGTGTATGTGTGTGTGTGTGCGTGTGTGCATGTGTGTGTGCGTGTGCGTGTGTGTGCGTGCGTGTGTGTGTGCGTGTGTGTGCGTGTGTGCGCGTGTTATGCTTAATATTAGAAGTCTCCGATGTGAAAAATGGCAGAAAGGAAATAAATGACGGGGTCAAGAAAGAAAGAAAGAAAGAAAGAAGCGTTTCAAGAAACTAAGAAAGGATGAGGAAAGATAGTTTAATTAGAAAGAAAGTATAAGATATTTTCTTCTACTTAAACTGTCTCTGAAGAGCAAATGGATGTTGAGGTGGAATAAAGAGAAAAGGATAAACAGATTAGGAAAATTAATGATGACGAAAAGCTTGAAAACAAAAAAAGAAGGCTTGGAAATGCAAAGAATAGATGAAAATGTAAACAAAGAAAGAGCCGATATTAGATAGCAAAGAGCAAATGATAAGAAGAGAAAAAACCAAACCCGAAAAAGAAGAAAATGAATTAAGAAAGAAAAGAAGGATAAGAAGAAACAGTCGTGGAATCGATGAAGAAATTAAAATCTATTAAAATCTTTTTTTTTTTTTTTTAATCATCTCACCCCAAGCAAGGCATTCCACTGCCACTATTGCGCATGGGGCTACATAGGGGAAGGTAAAGAGAAGGAGTGGATAGACATAGGGAATGTCAGGAGAAAGGTGACAGATGAGTAAGGATAGCGAGGATGAGGGTCGGGCAGATGGGAAGAGTGCTTGATAGAATGGGAGCAGGTTAGTGTGTTAGGAGGTGTGTATTGACCTTACATTTAAACTCCTGGAGATTGTAGCCGTCGGGGAAGCAATCGTTTGGAAGAGAATTCCACAGTTGGGAAGTGCGAGGAAAGAAACTGTTGGAGTAGAAGTTACGGCTGCATTTTATCGGTTTCACTGTAAAAGGGTGTAAAAATCTATTTTAGAAATAGGAAATAGACATAATCTTTTATAAAATTGATAAATTATGGAAAATGAAAAGAAAGTTGATTTGTATTTGGTATATTTCTTTGCTTTATTCCTGTTTTATGCTTAATATTTCAATTGTTGAGAAAAAACTTACAAAGAAAAAAAGGAAATATAGTCTGATGATAAAAAGAGATGATGTCATTAATATAAAGAAACAAAAGAAGAAAAAAGAAATGGATAAGAAAATTAAGTAGTAAGATTAGAAATAGAAAAGGCGAGTTAGTGAGAGAAAATATATCAAATCTCAAATGGAAAGAAGCGACAAAAAATATATCGAATCTTGGATAGACAGAAGCGACGAGAAAAAATATCAAATGTCGAGTGGAAAGAAGCGACGAGAAAAAATATCAAATCTTAGTGAAAAGATGCAAAAAGAAAAAATATTAAATCTTGAGTGGAAAGAAACGACGAGAAAAAATAATCTTGAGTGGAAAGACGCAACAAGAAAAATATTAAATCTTGAATGGAAAGAATCGACGAAAAAAGTTATCAAATCACGAGTGAAAAGAAGCGACGAGAAAAAATATCCAATATTGAGTGGAAAGACGCGACGTGAAAAAATATTATATTAAATCTTTAGTTGAAAGAAACGACGAGAAAAATATCAAATAACGAGTGGAAAGAAGCGACAAGAAAAAATATCACATCTAGAGTGGAAAGAAGCGACGAAAAATAATATCAAATCTCGAGTGGAAAGAAGCGACAAGAAAAAATGTCAAATCTCGAGTGGAAAGAACCGACGAGAAATAATATCAAATAACGAGTGAAAAGAAGCGACGAAAAATAATATCAAATCTCGAGTGCAAAGAACCGACGAGAAAAAATGTCAAATCTCGAGGAAAGAACCGACGAGAAAAATGTCAAATCTCGAGTGCAAAGAACCGACGAGAAAAAATGTCAAATCTCGAGTGGAAAGAACCGACGAGAAAAAAATGTCAAATCTCGAGTGCAAAGAACCGACGAGAAAAAAAAAAAAATGTCAAATCTCGAGTGAAAAGAACCGACGAGAAAAAATGTCAAATCTCGAGTGCAAAGAACCGACGAGAAAAAATGTCAAATCTCGAGTGCAAAGAACCGACGAGAAAAAATGTCAACCGAGTGGAAAGAACCGACGAGAAAAAATGCTTGCCAAATCCGAGGCAAAGAACCGACGAGAAAAAATGTCAAATCTCGAGTGCAAAGAACCGACGAGAAAAATGTCAAATCTCGAGGAAAGAACCGACGAGAAAAATGTCAAATCTCGAGGAAAGAACTGACGAGAAAAAATGTCAAATCTCGAGTGGAAAGAACCGACGAGAAAAAATGTCAAATCTCGAGTGGAAAGAACCAACGAGAAAAAATGTCAAATTCGAGTGCAAAGAACCGACGAGAAAAATGTCAAATCTCGAGTGCAAAGAAACCGACGAGAAAAAATGTCAAATCTCGAGTGCAAAGAACCGACGAGAAAAAATGTCAAATCTCGAGTGGAAAGAACCGACGAGAAAAAATGTCAAATCTCGAGTGCAAAGAACCGACGAGAAAAAAATGTCAAATCTCGAGTGGCAAAGAACCGACGAAAATGTCAAATCTCGAGTGCAAAGAACCGACGAGAAAAAATGTCAAATCTCGGAGTGGAAAGAACCGACGAGAAAAAAATGTCAAATCTCGAGTGTAAAGAACCGACGAGAAAAAATGTCAAATCTCGAGTGGAAAGAACCGACGAGAAATGTCAAATCTCGAGTGCAAAGAACCGACGAGAAAAAATGTCAAATCTCGAGTGGAAAGAACCGACGAGAAAAAATGTCAAATCTCGAGTGCAAAGAACCGACGAGAAAAAATGTCAAATCTCGAGTGCAAAGAACCAATTTAGGAAATGTCAAATCTCGAGTGGAAAGAACCACGACGAGAAAAAATATCAAATCTCGAGTGCAAAGAACCGACGAGAAAAAATGTCAAATCTCGAGTGGAAAGAACCGACGAGAAAAAATGTCAAATCTCGAGGAAAACCAACGAGAAAAAATGTCAAATCTCGAGTGCAAAGAACCGACGAGAAAAAATGTCAAATCTCGAGTGCAAAGAACCGACGAGAAAAAAATGTCAAATCTCGAGTAAAGAACCGACGAGAAAAAATGTCAAATCTCGAGTGCAAAGAACCGACGAGAAAAAATGTCAAATCTCGAGTGGAAAGAACCGACGAGAAAATGTCAAATCTCGAGGGAAAGAACCAACGAGAAAAAATGTCAAATCTCGAGTGCAAAGAACCGACGAGAAAAAATGTCAAATCTCGAGTGCAAAGAACCGACGAGAAAAAATGTCAAATCTCGAGTGCAAAGAACCGACGAGAAAAATGTCAAATCTCGAGTGCAAAGAACCGACGAGAAAAAAATGTCAAATCTCGAGTGGAAAGAACCGACGAGAAAAAATGTCAAATCTCGAGTGCAAAGAACCGACGAGAAAAAATGTCAAATCTCGAGTGGAAAGAACCGACGAGAAATGTCAACCGAGGAAGAACCGACGAGAAAAAATGTCAAATCTCGAGTGCAAAGAACCGACGAGAAAAAATGTCAAATCTCGGAGAAAGAACCGACGAGAAAAAAATGTCAAATCTCGAGTGCAAAGAACCGACGAGAAAAAATGTCAAATCTCGAGTGGAAAGAACCGACGAGAAAAAATGTCAAATCTCGAGTAGAAAGAACCGACGAGAAAAATATCAAATCTCGATGGAAAGAACCGACGAGAAAAAATGTCAAATCTCGAGTGCAAAGAACCGACGAGAAAAAATGGGCCAAATCTCGAGTGCAAAGAACCGGACGAGAAAAAATGTCAAATCTCGAGTGCAAAGAACCGACGAGAAAAAATGTCAAATCTCGAGTGGAAAGAACCGACGAGAAAAAATGTCAAATCTCGAGGAAAGAACCGACGAGAAAAAATATCAAATTCGAGTGCAAAGAACCGACGAGAAAAAATGTCAAATCTCGAGTGCAAAGAACCGACGAGAAAAATGTCAAATCTCGAGTGGAAAGAACCGACGAGAAAAAATGTCAAATCTCGAGGAAAGAACCGACGAAAATGTCAAATCTCGAGTGCAAAGAACCGACGAGAAAAAATGTCAAATCTCGAGTGCAAAGAAACCGATGAGAAAAATGTCAACCGAGTGGAAAGAACCGACTAGAAAATGTCAAATCTCGAGTGCAAAGAACCGACGAAAATGTCAACCTCGAGTGGAAAGAACCGACGAGAAAATGTCAAATCTCGAGCAAAGAACCGACGAGAAAAAATGTCAAATCTCGAGCAAGAACCGACGAGAAAAAATGTCAAATCTGGAGTGCAAAGAACCGACGAGAAAAAATGTCAAATCTCGAGTGGAGAACCGACGAGAAAATGTCAATCTCGAGTGCAAGAACCGACGAGAAAATGTCAAATCTTCGAGTGCAAAGAACCGACAGAGAAAAATGTCAAATCTCGAGGAAAAGAACCGACGAGAAAAATGTCAAATCTCGAGTGCAAAGAACCGACGAGAAAATGTCAAATCTCGAGTGCAAAGAACCGACGAGAAAAAATAAATCTCGAGTGCAAAGAACCGACGAGAAAATGTCAAATCTCGAGTGCAAAGAACCGACGAGAAAAAATGTCAAATCTCGAGTGGAAAGAACCGACGAGAAAAAATGTCAAATCTCGAGTGGAAAGAACCGACGAGAAAAATGTCAAATCCTTTTCGAGTGAAAAGAACCGACGAGAAAAAATGTCAAATCTCGAGTGCAAAGAACCGACGAGAAAAATGTCAAATCTCGAGTGAAAAGAACCGACGAGAAAAATGTCAAATCTCGAGTGGAAAGAACTGACGAGAAAAAATGTCAAATCTCGAGTGGAAAGAACCGACGAGAAAAAATGTCAAATCTCGAGTGGAAAGAACCGATGAGAAAAATGTCAAATCTCGAGTGCAAAGAACCGACGAGAAAAAATGTCAAATCTCGAGTGGAAAGAACCGACGAGAAAAATGTCAAATCTCGAGTGCAAAGAACCGACGAGAAAAATGTCAAATCTCGAGTGCAAAGAACCGACGAGAAAAAAATGTCAAATCTCGAGTGCAAAGAACCGACGAGAAAAAATGTCAAATCTCGAGTGGAAAGAACCGACGAGAAAATGTCAAATCTCGAGTGGAAAGAACCGACGAGAAAAATGTCAAATCTCGAGTGGAAAGAACCGACGAGAAAAAATGTCAAATCTCGAGTGGAAAGAACGACGAGAAAAAATGTCAAATCTCGAGTGCAAAGAACCGACGAGAAAAATGTCAAATCTCGAGTGCAAAGAACCGACGAGAAAAAATGTCAAATCTCGAGTGCAAAGAACCGACGAGAAAATGTCAAACTATGGAAAGAACCGACGAGAAAAAATGTCAAATTCGAGTGGAAAGAACCGACAAGAAAAAATGTCAAATCTCGAGTGCAAAGAACCGACGAGAAAAAATGTCAAATCTCGAGTGCAAAGAACCGACGAGAAAAAATGTCAAATCTCGAGGAAAGAACCGACGAGAAAAAATGTCAAATCTCGCGGAAAACTGATGAAAATGTCAAATCTCGAGCAAAGAACCGACGAGAAAAAATGTCAAATCTCGAGTGGAAAGAACCGATTTAGGAAAAATGTCAAATCTCGAGTGGAAAGAACCGACGAGAAAATGTCAAATCTCGAGTGCAAAGAACCGACGAGAAAAATGTCAAATCTCGAGTGCAAAGAACCGACGAGAAAAATGTCAATCTTCGGAGTGCAAAGAACCGGACGAGAAAGTCAAATCTCGAGCAAGCAAAGAACCGACGAGAAAAAATGTCAAATCTCGAGTGGAAAGAACCGACGAGAAAAAATGTCAAATCTCGAGTGCAAAGAACCGACGAGAAAAAATGTCAAATCTCGAGTGGAAAGAACCGACGAGAAAAAATGTCAAACTCGAGTGCAAAGAACCGACGAGAAAAAATGTCAACCGAGTGCAAAGAACCGACGAGAAAAATGTCAAATCTCGAGTGGAAAGAACCGACGAAAATGTCAAATCTCGAGTGTAAAGAACCGACGAGAAAAATGTCAAATTCCGAGTGCAAAGAACCGACGAGAAAAAATGTCAAATCTCGAGTGCAAAGAACCGACGAGAAAAAATGTCAAATCTCGAGTGCAAAGAACCGACGAGAAAAAATGTCAAATCTCGAGGAAAGAACCGACGAGAAAAAATGTCAAATCTCGAGTGCAAAGAACCGACGAGAAAAAATGTCAAATCTCGAGTGGAAAGAACCGACGAGAAAATGTCAAATCTCGAGTGCAAAGAACCGACGAGAAAAATGTCAAATCTCGAGTGCAAAGAACCGACGAGAAAAAATGTCAAATCTCGAGTGCAAAGAAACTGACAAGAGAAAAATGTCAAATCTCGAGTAAAGAACCGACGAGAAAAAATGTCAAATCTCGAGTGCAAAGAACCGACGAGAAAAATGTCAAATCTCGAGTGGAAAGAACCGACGAGAAAAAATGTCAAATCTCGAGTGCAAAGAACCGACGAGAAAAATGTCAAATCTCGAGTGCAAAGAACCGACGAGAAAAATGTCAAATCTCGAGTGCAAAGAACCGATTGAGAAAAAATGTCAAATCTCGAGTGCAAAGAACCGACGAGAAAAAATGTCAAATCTCGAGTGGAAAGAACCGACGAGAAAAAATGTCAAATCTCGAGTGCAAAGAACCGACGAGAAAAAATGTCAAATCTCGAGTGGAAAGAACCGACGAGAAAAAATGTCAAATCTCGAGTGCAAAGAACCGACGAGAAAAAATGTCAAATCTCGAGTGCAAAGAACCGACGAGAAAAAATGTCAAATCTCGAGGAAAGAACCGACGAGAAAAAATGTCAAATCTCGAGTGCTAAGAACCGACGAGAAAAAATGTCAAATCTCGAGTGGAAAGAACCGACGAGAAAAAATGTCAAATCTCGAGTGCAAAGAACCGACGAGAAAAAATGTCAAATCTCGAGTGGAAAGAACCGACGAGAAAAAATGTCAAATCTCGAGTGGAAAGAACCGACGAGAAAAAATGTCAAATCTCGAGTGCAAAGAACCGACGAGAAAAAATGTCAAATCTCGAGTGGAAAGAACCGACGAGAAAAAATGTCAAATCTCGAGTGCAAAGAACCGACGAGAAAAAATGTCAAATCTCGAGTGGAAAGAACCGACGAGAAAAAATGTCAAATCTCGAGTGCAAAGAACCGACGAGAAAAAATGTCAAATCTCGAGTGGAAAGAACCGACGAGAAAAAATGTCAAATCTCGAGTGCAAAGAACAGACAAGAAAAAATGTCAAATCTCGAGTGGAAAGAACCGACGAGAAAAAATGTCAAATCTCGAGTGCAAAGAACCGACGAGAAAAAATGTCAAATCTCGAGTGCAAAGAACCGACGAGAAAAAATGTCAAATCTCGAGTGCAAAGAACCGACGAGAAAAAATGTCAAATCTCGAGTGCAAAGAACCGACGAGAAAAAATGTCAAATCTCGAGTGGAAAGAACCGACGAGAAAAAATGTCAAATCTCGAGTGCAAAGAACCGACGAGAAAAAATGTCAAATCTCGAGTGCAAAGAACCGACGAGAAAAAATGTCAAATCTCGAGTGCAAAGAACCGACGAGAAAAAATGTCAAATCTCGAGTGCAAAGAACCGACGAGAAAAAATGTCAAATCTCGAGTGCAAAGAACCGACGAGAAAAAATGTCAAATCTCGAGTGCAAAGAACCGACGAGAAAAAATGTCAAATCTCGAGTGGAAAGAACCGACGAGAAAAAATGTCAAATCTCGAGTGCAAAGAACCGACGAGAAAAAATGTCAAGTCTCGAGTGCAAAGAACCGACGAGAAAAAATGTCAAATCTCGAGTGTAAAGAACCTACGAGAAAAAATGTCAAATCACGAGTGAAAAGAAGCGACGAGAAAAAATGTCAAATCTTGAGTGGAAAGAAGTGGTAAGTGTAAGTGTGAAACGCATTATAAAAATCCAAGGATGAAAAGTTTGCATATTTTTACTGCTATGATGAGAGAACCTTAGTCAGACTTTCATGAAGAGATTGCTAAGTCTGGCGTAATCAATATTTGAACAAGCCCAGTAAACTGAAGTTCTTTGACCTGTTGATTTACACTAGCACAATCACCCGTTCCTCTTACCTAATTGGCTTCGCTTAACACGTAACTTTTAGGTATTTTGCAACAATTCCCCATACTAAGATTTCTTTATTTATGCAAATGTAACTGTAGTTAGAGATCAAACAAAATTATTTTTTAAATCTTTTTTTTATAAATTTCAAACAATTTTCTTGTTTGTGTGAAAGTTTAAATATAAAATGTCGAATATCGATGTATTTACGTCTTTCATAAATAATTATCAAAGACTATGAAAATGAAAAATAGGAATCAGTGAGAGAAAAATATCAAATCTCGAGGGGAAGGAAGCGACGAGAGGAAGTAAATAACGTATTAGAGAAAGGATGAAAAACTAGAATAGAAGAGTACAAGAAAATTAAATTTATTTCTATGCACTGAATAAGGAAAATAAGACTGTAAATTTTAAAAGCGGAGAAATGAAGGAAGACCATGAAAGAAAAATAAGAATTAAAACAAAAAACGGAATAAAAGAAACAATCGTAGAAAAGAGAGTTAAATAACGAAAGCGTTGAGAAAAAACACCAGGCAAGAGAGGCGTCTGAACAGCTTCTAAGTGAGAAGTAGACGACGTATATTGGGAATATAATGGCATACAAGGTGCCCAACATTGAGGTCCTGTCTCGAGCCGGTCTGCCTACCATGTTCAGTTTCCTTAAACAGCGCAGACGCCGCTGGCTAGGACATGTATACCACATGCCAGACGGTCGCGTTTTAAAAAAAACTCATGTAAGAAGAGCTGGCCTCTGGAAGAACACCTACTGGGCAGCCACAACTGCGGTATTGTGACATCATAAAACGTGATAGGAAAGCTGTGGGAATCAACACGGTGTCATGGGAGACCGGAGCATTCAACCGGTCTAAATGGAGCGGAACCCTAGCCCAACAACTTAAAATCAAGTCGCCATGGAGAGGTGGGTTCGCAGAAAGCAAAATTACAGCTTCGACAGACCAGAAACAAAACATAAATGCAGCCTCTGCAACACAGACTGTCACTCCGGCATTGGTTTCTACAGTCACAGACGCCGATGCACCCTACAAGCAGGCAACTAGGATGCTACCCATGGTTAACCCTGACCGACGGAGCCCTAATACTGAGATATAACTTAGAAAGGAAAATAGACCAAAAAAGGATAAAATATAAATTATTAAAAAGAAGTGGGCAGAAATAGGAAGCAAATTCAGTCAGTTAAATGCCATACGTGATACAGACTTTGGGCGATCATGTCTCGAAGTAGAAGTTTGCCATTGCTTTCTGCGGTAGACTGGTTGCCAGCCAAGACTATTGAACCCAATCTGTCCTGTTATTTGACTGATAGCTAGAGGGGTGAAAAGATGCATTGTATTGTTAAGTAGTAATTAGTGAGGGATCAATTTATTACTTCATAACAGTAGAAAACTGTTTTTCTACTTTATCACCAGCAGAAGCCTTAATCATGTTTTCAACTATTATATTAAGTCAGTCAGTTAAGTGCCATACGTGATACACGCTTTGGTCAATCATGTCCCGAATGAGACATGACTGATTGGGTAGAAGATTATCCCGCAGTAGGTTGCCATTGCTTTCTGCGGTAGACTGGTTGCAAGCCAAGGGATACAGAACCTAATTTTTCTTAGTTTTAACACATAACTGGAGGGAAGAGACGAATTCATATCTTTACAAGAGTATTTGTTCGTAAGTGAATGCAAGGAATTCAACTGGAATTCGAACTCGGTACCCCAGCCTCTCGTTTCGAGTCGATATCCACTGCAAAACAACGCACATCCAAGAAGCAAATTACAAAAGCCGAAATGTCAAATACAAATAAAAATGAAGAAGTACAGCTGCTATAAAAATGATATAAAGAAAGACCAGATGGTAGTGCATAAAAACTAGTGACGACTGTAGGTTTTTAATATAATCGTTTCACCCTACGCAAGGAAATGAGACATGATCGCCTAAAGCCTGTATCACGGATGTCACTTAAATGAATATCATAAAGAAGCACACAACTCAAGTCACTTTAAACAAAAAAATTAAATTATCTTTTAAAAAATTGAAAACAGCTAACTTCATCAATAAAAAAATAACAACATACCTGGATAAGTAAAACTACAAAAACCAACATTATTCAGGAGTTTAGACGACCCTTAAATAACTATATTTCAGGTCAAACCAAACTTATAAATAATTACAAGCTACTAAATGCCTATCTACACAACGTCTTTTCCCCCTACCTGATCAAAGCTCAATGAAAGCTCATTTAAACACAAAAACCTACTAACCTCCATCCAAAACATATTAGTAGAAAATAATACAGCGGAGAATCTGCAATGTGATCAATACCGACTTGGCAGCTCGGCTGCAGTCACTCTCACCGTCGTTTTGTTTTCCCTGTGCCTCTTCTATAAATACTTTCACGGCTCCTACTCCGATGAACTTAGAACACTGGTGCCCCCTAGGTATAAATTTGCACGAGATACTAGATTAGCAACTAGATCCCACACTTTCACAGTGAAACAGATAAAAATGTAACCGCAATTTCTACTCTAACAGCTTCTTTTCTCGCACTTCTCTCCTGTGGAATTCCCTTCCATATACTTGCTTCCCCGATGGCTACAATCTGCAAGAATTTAAATTAAGGTCAATGGATACCTCTTATCACACTAACTCGCAACCATTCTCTCAAACATTTTTCCCATCTACCCAAGCCCCATCCTTGGTATCTTCATCTGTTTATCACCCTCCTTCCGACATTTCCTATAACTAACCACTCTTTCTCATCACTTTCCCCTATGTAGCCCCCTGCGCAGTAGTGGCGATGGAATGCCTTGGTTGGGGTGAAATGATTAAAAATATATATATAAGTCTTAGAGCTTCATTTACTGGAGCACAGTAGGTTAAAATGAGACAAAATAAAAGGCAGAAAAGGAAACGGTACAGGTGATGTTGCAGAAAGGATAAGAGAGAGGTGGGAGTCAAGGAGATAGAAGACGGCAGTTGACGTTGAATTTAATTTTTGGAGATGGTAGCTATCAGGGAAGCAAGTAGAGTGAAGAGAGTTCCACAAGCGAGATTTGTGAGCAAAGAAATATGCCTGTACCTAATTGTCAATCTAGTTGCACGGATACATTTTTGAGGGCGGGTCACCAGGGAATTAAGGTCCTCAGAGCAGAATTCGCGAAAATGACTGCGGATAAGACAGAGGGAATCCACATTTTGTCGGTGTGACAGTTGCTGATGTAAATAAATAGAAATGAGAAAGGGTAAAGAATAAACCAAAGAATTTTGTAAAGGATATAATAAGGAACGAAACTTGATGGAATTTGAAAAGATAAATAAGAAAAAATATGAGATGGTAGAGTAGAATGTAATTTAGAAATAAAAAGCAAAAATGAACAGAGAAAAATGTTAAATATAATGGAAATAAAAATAAAAAAGAAAGCAAATGCCAATAAAAATAAAAAATGAAGAAGAATGCAAAGAGAGAGGAAATGCTAAAAACAATTCTAATATGGTATTTCTCTATATTTCTGAGATGAGGTAGTATTTACAGTACTTACATTATGCGGGATATTGTCATCATCTTTGTTGCAATTTGTACGACGTTTAATATGAGATCATTTTATTTTCTATATTTCTAAGATGATAAAGTATTTACAGTATTTACATTATTCAGACTATTGTGCTTATCTTTGTTGCCATTTGTACGACGTTTAATAACAGATCATTCTATTTGTCTATATTTCTGAGATGAGGTAGTATTTACAGTATTTACATTACTCGGACTATTTTCCTCATCTTTATCGCCATTTCTACGACGTTTAATAACAGATCGTTCTATTTGTCTATATTTCTGAGATGAGGTAGCATTTACACTATTTACATTATTCGGACTATTGTCCTTATCTTTGTTGCCATTTGTAAGGCGTTTAATAATGGATTATTCTATTTGTCAATATTTCTGCGATGAGGTGATATTTACAGTATTTGCATTATGCGGGCAATTGTCATCATCCTTGTTGCAATTTGTACGATGTTTAATATGAGATCATTTTATTTGTCTATATTTCTGAGATGATAAAGTATTTATATTATTCGGACTACTGTGCTTATCATTCTTGCCATTTGTACGACATTTAATACTAAATTATTTTATTTGTCTATATTTCTGAGATGAGGTTGTATTTAGAGTATTTACTTTACTCGGACTGTTGTCCTTATTCTTGTTGCCATTCCTACGACGTTTACTAATAGATCATTCAATTTGTCTATATTTCTGTGATGAGGTAGTGTTTACACTATTTTACTTTATTCGAACTATTGTCCTTATCTTTCTTGCCATTTGTACGACATTTAATAATAGATTATAACTATTTATCTATATTTCTGAGATGAGGTATTATTTACTCTATTTACATCATTCGGACTATTGTCCTTATAAACGTTGCCATGTCTACGACGTTTATTCTATTTGTCTATATTTCTGAGATGAGGTAGTATTTACACTATTTGCATTATTCGGACTATTTCCTCATATGTTTGCCATTTGTGCGACGTTTAATAATAGATTATTCTATTTGTTTATATCTCTGAGATGAGGTAGTATTTACAGTATTTACATTACTCGGACTATTGTCCATATCTTTGTTGCTATTTGTACGACGTTTAATAATAGATCATTCTATTTGTCTATATTTCTGAGATGAGGTTGTATTTACAGTATTTACATTACTCGGACTATTGTCCATATCTTTGTTGCTATTTGTACGACGTTTAATAATAGATCATTCTATTTGTCTATATTTCTGAGATGAGGTTGTATTTACAGTATTTACATTACTCGGACTATTGTCCATATCTTTGTTGCTATTTGTACGACGTTTAATAATAGATCATTCTATTTGTCTATATTTCTGAGATGAGGTAGTATTTACACTATTTACATTATTCGGACAATTGCCCTCATATTTTTGCTATTAGTACTACGTTTAATATTAGATTATTCTATTTGTCTATAGTTCTGAGATGAGGTAGTGCTTACACTATTTACATTATTCGAACTATTGTCCTTATCTTTGTTGATATTTATACGACATTTAATATTTGATTATTCTAT
This sequence comes from Ascarosepion bandense, assembly GCA_037127315.1. Taxonomy (NCBI): domain Eukaryota; kingdom Metazoa; phylum Mollusca; class Cephalopoda; order Sepiida; family Sepiidae; genus Ascarosepion; species Ascarosepion bandense. The sequence goes on from JBBBDQ010001522.1 coordinate 326,613, forward strand.
TTGTATATATTTCTGCGATGAGGTAGTATTAACACTATTTACATTACTCATATTTGTTGTCATTTTTTCGACGTTTAATATTAGATCATTCTATTAGTCTATATTTCTGAGATGAGGTATTGTGTACACTATTTAAATTTTTCGAACTATTGTCCTTATCTTTGTTGACATTTGTATCACATTTAATAATAGATTATTCTATCTGTCTATATTTCTGAAATGAGGTATCATCTACACTATATACATTATTCGGACTATTGTCCTCATATTTTTGACATTTGTACGACGTTTAATAATAGATTATTCTATTTCTCTATATTTCTGAGATGAGGTAGTATTTACAGTATTTACATTATTCGGACTATTCTCCTTATCTTTGTTGCAATTTGCACGATGCTTAATAATATATCATACTATTTGTCTATATTTCTGAGATTAGGTAGTATTTACAGTATTCGGACTATTGTCCTCATCTTTGTTGCCATTTGTACGACGTTTAATAATAGATCATTCTATTTGTCTATATTTCTGAGATGAGGTGGTATTTACAGTATTTACATTATTAGGACAATTGTTCTTATCTGTGTTGCCATTTGTCCGACTTTTAATAATAGATCATTCTATTTGTCTATATTTCCGAGATGAGATAGTATTTACAGTATTTACATTATTCGGACTATTGTCCTCATCTTTGTTGCCATTCCTACCACTTTTTGGTCGTTGTACAATCCGGCCTTCTTTAGGTGCTCGGATTTTCGAACCGAACTCTTTAGTACGATCACTGCGGTAAACTTTTAATAGTCATGAGTTATCCCCCTCTAACCTGACTCTATAATTTACTAGTTCACTACCGCTGTAGCCTGGTATTGAACTCACAACTGTTTGTCTCACGTCATTGAACCAACGTCTATATCCACTGGGCCATGTGTCTTTAAGGAACAACTGAATTTTGGACTTATAAACCTAATGTTCACTAGCCATATTTTACCAAAGTTCATACTGCATTTTTTGATGTTAATGGCTTTCTTTATCATTTATGTTAATTGTTTTCTATAGTATTTTTACCAGAGTTTATATTGCAATTTTTCTAATATGGTCATCAAACGACCCGACAAAGCTAACAAATATGTATAAATCCGATTATTATGAAAAATTAAAACACATCATCGCCTTCTGACCTAAATTCAGCAAATTAAATAAAAACCCCACTGAGACCCCAGACAACCTGATAACATTAAACAATGTTGATATAGGTTCGTTGAAAATCTAAAATACCATCAGCTACTACCAAACCAGGATACCAACAACTGAGCATGAACATACCTAACACTGATAACCCATTACGACTCATGATTTCACAGATCCCAACCCATATCTATGAATTGTCAAAATACCTTAACAATATCATTATTCTTTTTTAATCATTTCACCCCGAGCAAGGCAGAAATGCCACTGATGAGCGGGGGGCTACATAACTGTAAAAAGATTAATTAGAAAAGAGTGAGGAGTACAAACTAGTTAGAAAGGAGCAATAGAATGCTGAGAATGCAGGTGCGATGACAGATACATAGGTGGAGAGAAAGGGAAGAATATACAGGGGTGGGGAGAGAGCTAGAGTCCAGTGTTTAATAGATGAGTATTGACATTGCATTTAAATTTCTGGTGGTTGTAGCCGTCAGGAAAGCAAGAATACGGGAGCGAGTTCCACAGGCGGGAAGTGCTAGAGAAGAAGCTGCAGGAGTAGAATTGTCGTCTGCATTTGGCTAACCTGACTGTAAATGGGTGGGACCCAGTTGCCAGTCTGGTTGCACGAGTAAACACCACGTCGGTCAGCACATCAAAATAATCCTTAACTTAATAATTTCATTCCAACTTCATCCATCAAACCAAATATCCTCAAACAAAAACTATCGCATGCCTCCACAAGTACAGTCTTCTTCTACGAGCATAATGGCAATATCTACTCTCAAAATAATGGTGTTAGTATGAAAAATCAACTCGTGTTTCTCCAACTACTATTTGTCTCACGTAAAAAAAAACGGTATAAACAAGTCACTAATACCATATTTGTCCGCTATATAGATGACATATTTTATTTTCGCGAAAACAAAAAAGAGATTATTAATGTCAAATTCACACTTGAAACAAGTGTGTCGTTATATTTACATATAAAATTAATAAAAAAATAAACTCTCATTCGCAGACGTTCTCGTAGGATATTTTTTTTCGTTGGACAAAAAATCCATTAGCTGTAACGCCTGTCACTTTAATTTTAATAGTGAATGCCAACTTAGATATGAAATGGTAATTATAAAAAAAAGTCCTAAAAAGAGAGCACACGAGAATTCGTCCTCTCGTCCAATTTTCCTTAAAGAACACCATGATGTAAAACTGACGCTGGTTAACAATGGTTTCCTAACTATCTCCTCAACCACCAGATTTGACTGTTTCTCTATGAAGTAACGAATAGCGATACGGAACATACAGATAAAAACATTAACATTAACATCTACAAAAGCCAAATATTGTAAAGAAATACTCAACCACAGTCACATTAAACTATCTATCACAAAAATTGAAAACTGCTAACTTCATTAGAGAAAAATAACAATATATGCGCATAATTAAATCGACAAGAAATAAACATTATTATTTCAAATGACCCTCAACTATATTCCTGATGAAACCAAACTTATATATAATGACATGCTACTAAATGTTTATCTAGGCAACTTACATTATACTTACTGGGTTGTAGCTCAATTAGAACTCATTTAAACACACACAAAAAATTTACAAAACTCCATCCAAAATATATCAGTATAAACTATAAGTCTAAGAACCTCACTCACAAAGAGTAAAAATTCTGTAGGCCTTAATAATAAAAAGCCAACAGTCAATAACTTTAACTGCGAACACGGCCACAATATGCTGACTGTGTTTGGAAAATAAAATATCCCTCAGACTCTAGACACATACATAAAAACACATTTTGAACTCCACGCCAGGTGGTTACAATCAGAAACAAACTTATCTGACGAGTGCGTTTGGCATGAGACAGATTGCCGTCACCGGGTATTACTTCAATTTTCAATTTTATATTGACGTACATTCAATCATTGATATTGAACATGTTAATCCATGAATATAGCATGACTTAAAACTATATTGTATCATATTCATATATATATATAGAGAGAGAGAGTTGCCGTATATTAGCACAGATAGGATGGGGTGATTGTAGACTTGTAACCTGTGAAACTTAACGGAGTTACTGCCTGAGATGATGGGAGGTCTACCTGGATCATTCTACCACGTAAATCAGTTATCATTTGACGCTCACCCCAATTGTTGTTACCTCCTCGTCGAACAAGTGTGAACTCTCAGTTCGACCTGCCATCTGCAGACTAGGGACGATCTCGCAGCAGACCATGCAGCCACTTCTTCAGACGCTAGTAGATTAATCTAGCGTTGGAGAATGGTCTAACACTCTATAACGAACGTAAGAGCTGAAGGGACGAGGTGGTCGTACCATCACAACACCTTTATGACATGATATGTAACAGCAATGGGATAAATACCATTGCCTTACATGCATATACATATGTAGGATATTGTGTTTTGGAGAGAACATAGCTTTCAAATTTGTTCTCTACTTACTTCGTGTACAATGGCCGTTTTCCCTCGCTAGAATTACTGCTACACTGTCATAACCCCATCCCTGTTTTAGGGCATAATCTCGAAATTAAGCCCTATGAATCTAGTAGATATGACGGGACCCCATTCGATGTCCTACAGAATATCGTGCTGGCTTGATTCCTGTTCTCTACAGACTTTAAAACAAATGCCTCGCTGTTTCCTGTTTGTTGCAGATCCTTGACAAAATCCAGAGAAAGGTCTGCCAAGCAATTGATTCTCATCTGACATCTCGTTTCAACTCGCCAACGTGACATCGTTTACCACTGCTTATTCTACAAATATTTTCAAAGTAACTAGTCCAACAAGCTTTTTCCCTGGTGCATCCTACTAAATTGGCATTTAGATCTTACTGTTTTACTGTTGAACTTGCTAGAAGCAACAACTTTCATTTCTACTCCATCAGCTTCTTGTCTTGCACTTCACACTTGTGTGATTTATTGCTTCCTTGAAATATGTTAATTTTAAATGCAACGTCACTCGTCATCTCTTGTCTTCTTGAAGCCTGTACCTTTTTTTATCTTTCCTCAATCCACCCCATTTCAATTTTCTCTTTCACTTTCACTCCCGGTAATTGCATGCTTTGTAGCACAAGTGCCGCCTTTCTGGGGGTGAAACGAATTAAAAAAGAAACAATATTTTCGACTCGTTTCTAAAGATCACCTCTCTGCTAGGTGTGCAGCATAATCCAAGAGACCTGCTTGGGCACATTTGTGTTGCTTTGGTACCCACTGACCGAACCTTGGTTTATAATGAAACTATACTGAGTGGGAGGATGTGTGTTGTGATGTAGTGGATACCGGCTCGTAAAGAAAAATCGGCGAACCGAGTTCGAATTCTAGTTGAATTACTTGCATTCGCTTACGCACATACACCCTTGAGAAAGGTATTAATCAGTCTGTTCCCTCCAGTTATGGGTTAAATAATAGAAAAGATTGGGTTCTATAGCCTTGGCTAGCAACCACTCTACCGCAGAAAGCAATGGCAACCTACTGCGCGATAATCTTCTTCCCAGTCAGTCATGTCTTTTTCGAGACATGGTCGTCCAAGCGTGTATCACGTATGGCACTTAACTGACATAGTACCTATACTTATGGAAGAGAGAGAAAAATATGGCTTGATCAAGAGTTGAACAAGCTCAATAAGCTCATATCCTCAGTCACGCTGACTTAAGGTTTCATGCTAGTGCAAGAACATAATGAATCCGAACTGTTTCCATTATCTACATGGTTTGAATCAAACGGTGACATTCTTTTAAGTCACTGCAACTATTCTGCATGATAGAATTAGATACAAATTAGAATTAGATACAAATATAGATATAAAGTTTAGTTAAGGACCAACGAAACTCCCATCAGATTTATTTCATGTTTCGAAGACTTTTTATAGTTCTGGGTCTAAATATTTTGCACATGTTTGCACATATGAGTGAGAATTTGTTTTATTGTATTCCGTCAATATTATTTTTTTTAAATATCGCATCTTCACGTGACAGATCGGTTTTATAAAGTATCGTGTCTTCGCGTATAAGTTCGTGTTCTCATTTATTATTATTATTATTATTATTATTATTATTATTATTATTATTATTTATTAAATATATTTAGTGCATTTCTTTCTAATATTGAGGCCATTTTACTTATGTAGATTGTGTTTTTTCTCTGTTTGTTTAGTGATGTGCTAATAAATTGTACTATTATCGGATGGATGGTCAACCTACGTGATAATGTAATGGTTTTGTAGCCATTGTATGTACTATTATTGTTATTATTATTAATAGTTTTAGTACTATAGAACATTATCCAAGTAGACATGCAGACAACATTGGTTGGTGAAAGCTTTAAGGCATTATTGCTTCATTTGCGACGACCACGTTGCATATTTTTAAATTTTATTCTTGCTTTTCTCTTGTTATTTATGAGTTTATTTTTTCTTCTCATTGCGTAATATGTTTTTATGCATTTTGTTTTTGCTCTTTTTTTTTCGTTTGCATAAAAGAGTTTAACTATATTTTTCATTCGTATTTTTATTATTGTTCACCTTGATTTTTTCTCAGGTCATGTTAACTTGTTTTCTGTATCTACAGAAATGTTTTCAATTGTTGTTCTGTTTTCATTTCGTTAAACATAAATATATAAATATATCGCAATTGTATCGGCTACAAATTATTGGCTCCGTTTGATTTCTAGCAAGTTCAGTTTGTAGAATCAGCATGTCTATTTCTCATAGTGTTTGAGCAGCCGATTGCAACACCGTCAGATTGCTTGTTCATGTCTTGTACTGATCACAAAATAGGTCTTGAATGTAAGACACCAATACAAGTTTTTGAGTAATGTTGTATTTATGAGAGCTGTAGTGGCAAATGTTTATAAACTTTCAAATTATGGTATTTATTGCTATACTGAAAAATAATTAGATGAATTGATTTTCGGTGTGTATAAATATATATTATAATACATATATATATATATATATATATATATATATTTATTTTTTTCTTTTTTGTAAAATAAGTCTCGATTTTTTCCGTGCAAATATTAAGGATTTCGTCGGCCTATACTAATTCCACTGTAAGGTCATGTATACCAAACAGTTAAATGAATGCCTATATGTGATGTAAATTTAGAGATTTTTTCAAGAAAATATGTGTCATTGAGGCCTACAAATAATTTATTATTTTGCTGTTGATATTGTATTTTTTTTTACATGTGATATCACTTAAAATATACGTGTAAATATAAAAGCACTTAAATTCTAGCGTTCGACAAATATGTCAGGATGAGGCTAACAAAATATAGAATACCATCGAAACAACATCTATCTATTGATAAAGACTGAAACGAAGGACTTAAACAGAGAGAGAATAAAAAAGTTAATTTGAACAGTTTATGTCCAATTTCGTTTTAAATGTACATCTTATTAGACAACTGAAAAACATTCATAAAATGTATAAAAAGTGATTTAATCGCTAGCCACTCCACAGTAAATTTGAGTCCAGATGTTGACAGTTTTCCGAAAATTTTCTATAAAGTCATTCGAGTGCTTAATCATAACATCTTGTTTTCAGATTGTATTGTATATATATGCCAATACTGATGACTTTTAGAGAAGCATTCAAAGCAAGCAGCTTTTGTAACAAATTGCTTGATATCAGAATAAGAAATAGAAAATAAAGAGAATTAATATAGAAAAATCATTTAACTGATCTGAGTCACTTCTCTAATTTCGATTTCGAAATCTTTTGAATGTCTAGGAATGCACTCACTCAACTCATCATAATTTTCAATATTTGTATGTTTATATACTGTTGTTATGTTTTACTTTTGTGTGCAAGCGTTATGTATGATTTTTGTTTCTCTTAGTAAATGTCATGTTAACTGGTTATCTTATTTCTTCTTAATTTTTCTTTTTTCCTTTTTATTCTTTTTCTACTTTCTTCCGTTGTTTCCTGGTTTTCTATTGATTTTTAAGGCATGCTGGACTCTCAGTGATTTATTATTTTGTGCTGTTTTGATCACTTGACTTTAATTGTGATGGTTGAATGGTTACACGTGTGTGTCAATGTGTGTGTGCATGCACGTATGTGTATATGCGCGCCAGCTGTGTTAGTGTGTGTTTACGTACGTGTGCTCACACATTCGCATACATACCCGCACTGCTGTGAGTCTTAAATATGTATGCATTTTTAATGTAATTTTTTTCTCAGATTTTGGGTGATAGATTGAATGGTTGTATTTTCTGCAGTTTTTTATGTGGATTTTTGCTTTATTATTATTATTATTATTATTGGCATTACTATATATGTTACATGTACATGTTTGTGTGTGTGTGTGCGTGTGTGTGTGTGTGTTCAAGCTCCCGTGCTTTTGAGTATGTGTATTTTGTTCGCGGGTTTCTTGGGGGGAGGTATGTATTTGTTTGTCATTGATATTATGGTTAATCTTTTGTTATTCATTTTCTTTTCGCATTAGTGACGGGGGCAAGGTGTTTAGTGTAGGTAGTCGTGTTTGTAATAGAATTGCATTTTAGAATGTATTGATTTGTTTTGTTTGTATTAGTATTTTATTGATCAAGTATTTATTTGAGCGCCTGAATCTCCCCATTTCATTTTTCTTGTTTCGTAATTTTATTTAGTTTTTATATGTGATTTTTGCTAATATTAAACTCTAGATACAGTTTGCAATTTTGGTTCTCGTGTTTTATGGTTTTTCATTTGATTTTGTGGGTGATATAATTTTCTATTCGGCCCAATATATTTTGATAATGTTGTGTTGTTTATTTTTCTGTTTTGAATTACTTTTTGTGATTGTTCTGTCTTTAAAGTTTGTTTCTGGGATCCTATAAAATTATTTCCTTCTGTGTTAATAATATTTGTTACTGTAGCTGTATATATTATATTGTTGGTAAGACATTTGTTGCTAAGTTGACAGTTGTTTTTGTTTCAACAGTTTCATTTATTTGTGTTGTTTTTCTGGTTTATATTATATTGCCGTAGTTGATATGGTTCTGTTAAATATATATATATATATATATATATATATATATATATATATATATACTCAACAGAATCAATATGGAAAAGAACCAGACAATCACTTCTTCTAATCAACCAGAGCCGTTACTTTTAAAACAAGCAGAAATGCACTTATTAAATACGTGGCTTCATTCTTACTTAATTGTCACTAACATTCTTTCCTCTGTCTTCTGTCTTAAGTTTTCTACTTTTTCTTCAACTTTATATTTCTTGTCATTCTTTCTAAAATTCTTTTATTTTAAACCTGCATTATACCTTCTCCTTATTTCTCCCCCAGTTCATTATTTTTATCCTATCTTTTATCGATTTCATTATTCTATGTCTTTATTTTTATTAAATGACTAGCAGTATAGCCCGGCGTTGCTCAGGTGTAATGAAAGCTTTAAAACTAATCCATGGTCCTGGAGCTCAGACTCTTTGGGCATTGGCACGTAAGACTAAAAAGAAATAATTATTTCCAGTTAAAGCGAAACCGTAGACTAAAAGAAAAATGAATGAATAAAAGTAAAATTTTGATTTCCTGGTATCGATATCAAATAAGTTTTTTTCGTCTTAAACTGAATCTTGAAGGCTAAATATGTCCTCTGAGTAAATGGTATCATGGCTGAGACTAAGAACTACAATTATACCTACTTAGAGCCAAACCTGAAGCAAAAACTAAAATAAAAGGGCTGAAAAAAAAACAGACATACAGACAGATAAACAGACACACACAAACATCTTGCCTTTTATATATATATACATTATCAATTTTCTGCACTATTGTAAGAAGAGCAACCTTGTAACTTCTTAATATCGTTTCTCGTGTCTTTTCTATGAGTGTATCAAATTTGATTAAAATCGGCCCACTCCTTCTATAACCCGATGTTTTAGACTATCGATTTTCGATATTTATCGGGGGTACTTCGACACAAAACCGAGCTAAGAACACTCGCAGACGCTTATAGTACAACTGTGTAAATTTTCAAGAAAATCGGTTCAGCCGTTTCGGTGTCTATAGGTAACGGACACACACACAGACACATACACATGCACACACACAGACAAAGTTCCATTTATAAATCAGTTTAGATTAATATTGCATCCTCATCTCTAAATATCAATAATTATTTAGGCTCTTTACTTTCTTTCTGTTGCTTGCAGTCACTTCTTCAGTTGAAAGGATACTGCCCATCACTCAGTAGAATTTAACATTTCAGCGTCTTTCATTCCAATGAAATTTTCATTTCTCTTAATATTTTGTTTAATGTTTGTTAACAAAATGCAAGTTATAAATTTAGCATTAATATTGATTTGTTCAAGTTAGATTTAAAAAAAATATATACTATGCTTTACTTCGAATCTGGAAAATTTCGGTCTGTTACGAAAATTTTCAAACTGTGTTTTTTACAATAGATGTTTTTTACAATTCGACTCTGAAATATTGAGAGATATAGAACTATTTCGCTTATAATGACAAGCCGATTATAGCATTCAATATCGACCCAATGTCTTACTTCAACTAGTGCACCTCTACCAGCTAACATTCAATACTCATTACTTTAAAATATTTTGAAATTTGCTTGTAATAACATCTATACTTGAATCCACCAGCTGAATATTTATGTATACAAGATAAATAAAAAAAGTTCTTTCCGTTTTAAGAGGAAAAAAAGCACAAAATTCACAGTATGTGTAACTTATGTTTAGTCTTCGAAGTAATCGCCATCGGCATCCAGCACCTCCTGTTAACGTGTCTCCAGCTGTTCAAAGCCCTTGTGGTAGAACTCGGGGAGTTTTGACGCAAACAAATCCGTGAATTCTTTGCGCATGACTGCTTCATTGGTTAAGGATTTCCCACGACGATGATTATCCAGGGAGGTGGTAATCGGATGGTTCAAGGTCAGTTGATTAAGGTGGATGGCACAAAGTCTCCCACCCATGTTGCTGTATGGTATCCTTGACCACTCGCGCAACATGCAGCCTGGCGTTGTCATGGAGGAAAAGCACATCTTTGCGATTTACCAGGGCTTGCTCCTTCAGGCGCAATGCCTGTTGCACACGTTTCAATTGCTGCGAGTCTCCATTGACCGTTTGGCCCGTTGGTGGCAGTTCATAATTAACCACTTGACGATCTGTCCGACAGACAAAAAGCATAATCTTGCGTGGGTGCATAGGCGGTCATTCTGTAGTAGGGACAGCATCCTGTGGAGATAACCAATGCCTGGAACGCTTGGGAGTTTTGAACATTATCCCCCTTTTCATCACTGGTAAGCACTCGATTGAATAAGGATGCGGTACGGTGGCGAGAAAGCAGCGATACGCAGGCTGCTACTCATTGTCCCTTCTGGACCTCTAACAGCGTTTGCGGAACCCACTTGCTCAGTTTGTACGTCTTACCTAGGTGGTGCAGGTGAAGTCTGTTTCATCGGAAACGTTGAACTGTCTTGCAAGTTCACCACACGTTAGACTACTGTCCTCTTCAATGTCCGCCTTCAGGACTCTGTCATTCAAGACCTGTGATCGTCCACTGCATGGCTCATCATGGAGAGACTCCCGACTTGAACTTTCGAAGCCACCGTCTTGCAGTACGTTCATCCACAGCACTATCTCCAAACGCTTGACATATGCGGCGACTTGATGCAGATGCTAAGGCCACCTTGAATTCGTAAAGCAAACAGCCTGAAACAAGATCTCTAGACACTTCCATCCTTCTCACAGTTGTCCGGCTTATAACTGATAACCGGGTACGGTGCGCGTGTTTTTTATAACGTCTGATATTCCTACTTCTGACTGTCTGAATTTGAAAACAATTGCTACACGCATTTTGCATATATTTCAACTTCATTCAATGACTAATCAAAAAACGGACAGAACATTTTTGGTTACCTTGTATAAAACACAAGATGTTTATGTGTCTGTCTGTCTGTCTGTCTGTCTGTCTGTCTGTCCTTTATAAAAATCCACAATTCTTATCCCATTCTCACCAAACTTCACAAACATATTCTTTAAGCTTCCAGTCAGGTCATGGGTTACCTAATTTTTCAGATCCCCCCCCCCCCGATATCGGAGATCCATTACCCGATATCCGATCAACTCTGATCAAGACCAGGATTTCAACCTTTTTATCGTGGTTCTTACTGCAGAATTTGCTCTAATTTGGTAAAATTATAGTTTTTTAGTATCAAAAATTAGTAGAAATTCTCAGACGACTTATTTTCACCGATATCGAAAATCTATACTCCCGATATTCTATCGAATCTGATCAAAAACCGATATTCTGCTATGAATATGGCTCATTTTCTCCAATTTAACTCCCGATTGGTAGATAAGTTTTTATTTATTTACTTAGGTTAGTTTATTCTTGGATGACTTATTTAACTCCGATATTGGCAATCGATACCCCGATATCCTATCGGGTCTGATCAAAATCAGGTTTTCAGCCCTTTTATTTTGGTTTTTGCTTCGGGTTTTGCTCTAATAGGTATCATTGTAATTCTTAGTCTTAAACACTTACGTTTTTCGTGCCAACGTCCAACGAGTCAGAGCTCCAGAACCATGGATTAGTTTTAAAACTTTCATTACACCCGAGCAACGCCGGGCTATACTGCTAATACTTGATAAATAATACATGCTTAGTGAATCAAAGATAAGAGTAAAAATGGATCACTTTGGCGTCGACCTTTCTAGAAAGATGTTTTATTAACATTGAAGTAATTTATTCATTGGTTGACTCATTTTGGTTTTTCTTCTTAGTATAAGGTTTCTTTTATAGCATTTTATGCTGCGTGTAACAACTGTAGTGTTTCTATTGAAAGAACCGGAAGAAATCATAATGTCTTGGACACTAATGTCGTTTGTCAGTGGCACCATCGCTTCCCGTCGGTCATTAAACCAATGCAGAAAATGTCGCCGAAGATCGATGGAAAGATTTTGTTTATTGATGAAGAGTTAAAATACGCAGGCAGGATAGGGAGTTGTAAATACAACTGTCGGCATCATTGCAAGTCATCATCTTAGGATGGTATTGAAAAAGACCTTCTTCAATTTTACTCATATTCTTGTCTTTCTTCACAAACACTTGGACATTGATTACCTTTTACTCACCCCATTTCTCTCTCTCTCTCTCTTTCTCTCTGTGTCTCTCGCGCTCTTTCTTTTCAATGTCAGATGTCTCTGTACCATTCTCTGAATACGCCTGCATCGTTCTTCATCTGCTAATGCGGATATGTTCCTTATCCAATCCTAACGGTAGACGATTTCGGCCATAAAAGATAAAAAAATCTGCTACCAGGATAAATTATTCTGCCACTTGAGAATCTTGCAAGCGTTTCTTTGCAAGAAAACTTGCCATTTTCTTTCACCGATTAAATTAACGGGGTTAGCTCGGCTATCCAATCGATATGTTAGGACAGAAAGGAATGACACAGATTATATACAGAGAGTCGTAGATAGATACATATTTCCATTGATCTTTCATACACAGAAACACACATATTGCACTTTCTCTCCGTCTTTTTCTATTTCAGGATTTCTTCCTTTCTTTCTCTCTCTCTCTCTCTCACTCTCTCTCTTTCTATCTCTCTTTTATTCTATCTGCCTCACTTAGCACCCGCACACACACACGCACGTACACGTACATACGCAATATATATATTGTTGTGTGTTGTGGAGTAGTTTTCGCACTGAAGATAATAACCGTGCTATGTCGGTTGCTAATCGACTTAAAGCACCCAAAATGTTAGGAACTTGGTAAACTTACACTGTAAGCTGACTCCTTAGTATTCGGCTAACTGCCGACTAATATCAACTGCCTTAGTCCAACTATGTCTAAACCGGAACTAACTAATAGTTCTACTGAACTCCAAGTGAACTTGAAACTCTCTAGGACGTCTAAGAACTATTAAGAACTTCGCAAGAACTTCATTATTTATTGTACGATGTGTACAAATGTGGCACAAGGCCTAAAACGGGGATGGGGAAGGCTGGTCTTCATCTGTCCTAATTTAACTTAGCTATTCACTTTCGTTGACCCTGACACGCTTACAATAAACCTTTCACCATAATACCACATTTTACTTACCAATCTTACCACGTCCACCATAATACCTCAGGTTCTCTATGTAGTCCTACTTAACTCCCATATGTACAATTTTCAGTGGAGGGCATGGGCAGAAAATAACAACATTTAAAATTCCCCAATGATTTTATACAATGAAAATAAGATATGTACAAGAAACTAAACAAAATCATATTAGTAATAAAAGCCCCCCACTACTCTAATATTGTGACAGCAAAATCACTTCCCCGGCCGAAATATAATGCGTGGCTTTTGAAATATAATAATCCCACTTATCCCATCAGCTATCACTCACACAATCACTCACACATTTAAACACCATAACAAAAAACGAAAAGCACACTTGAAAAATAACGAAAGTCGCCACGCATCCACCGGAGAACTAACATTGATGAACACCTAAAGTGGGAAGGGGTGGGGTTTAAACTAAAGGAAAACAGGGAACAAAAAGAAAAGGGGGTCAATGAGCAATCCTTCGCAAGAACTTCTTGAGTTAACATCCTGTTAACTCTTATTAATACAGGAGGGAGAGTCCATTATCTGAGGAATAGGTGTGTTTCCCCATAACATTATATAATTAGTAGGCCTCCGTCGGTCAGGGTCGACTATGGATAGCATGCTGGTTTTCTGCTTGGCTGGAGTATCGGCGTCTATGACTGTCGACTCCTTTTTTTGCTGATGACCATACATTCGGTTTTCTTGTATTTTATTTGTCGTTCTTCCTTTCGACTTTTTTCATCTACCTTTTTGGGAGGTCTTGTAGTTTACTCTCCTTGTCGACTATCAACACAATCACCTGTGTATCTTATGTTGTTCATATTGTGACCGCCCATGACGAGTCCTGGCATAATTTCGTGTGCTGCAAGATCAATCTCCAGCCAAAGAGGTTCATGACAACAAGCAAAGGAATCCTCGCATTGATGTAAACAAAATTAGACAACTAAACCTTGTAAAGCAGTTTGCTAAGAGAGTTGAGAGTGAACTGAAAACATCACAAATCTGACACATTGCCATAGAGAAGTGGAATATTTTACGTGGCACCATGCACCGCACTACCTTAGACATGTTTGGGAGAAAGACCTCGATATCATATGACTGGTTTCAAAGTCTTCCGTGATTACTCTCGTCATTAAAGTCAAGCAAGCCGCTCTAGTGGAGTGCAAGCGGTCACCCAACAAGAGAAACCTTCAGATCCTTCGGGCTGCCAGAAGCATGGCTCAACAGACTGTCAGATACTGTGCCAAAGATTACTGGACAGAGCTCACTGAAAAACTTCCAGTTTCCTTAACAAAACCGCAAGGCCTATCTCTGGCCTAATTCTGCTGTGCCCTCTATTCATCAGAATTCGATGAATGCGTTTCCTTATGTGGCTCATGAAACTGATTGTTCGGGTGAGTTCTCATTCAATTGCGCCTGACTTGATAGGTTATGCTATGAATATTGATTTGCTTAGGTCATCTTGTATTACGCCACTGTTCAATTCATTTCATTTATTATTTGCGTAATTTTCTCTATGCCGAAATCTTCTAAGGCTCTCAACATCTATATTACAATGCCATCTGGTCCAGCTGCTTTGTTCGTGTTCAATTTGGCCATTGCAGCTTTCACTTCTGATTTTAATCTTTCCGGTTTGTGAGCATCTTTGTTTACTATCGGTTGATCTCTCTTGTCGTGAAAGATATATATATATATGTATATATATATATATATATATATATATATATATATATATACTTTCGCATCGCTGGGATATTTCATTTTTCTCTAATATGATCGGTTCATCTTTGGATTATATACATCCTGTTAAGGTCTCAATTCTTTAAATATTTCTCTATTATTAGTCTTGCTCAATCTCTATACTTGGGTATATCTGTTCCTTACTTTTAACGACCCTCTCGGTCTAATCAGTGACGTGAAGAGCCTGTCCTCCATATCATATTGCCCAGGCTTGCATCCAACCAAAACCGTATGTATATATATATATATATATATATATATATATATATATATATATATATATATAAACTTAAACCATCAATCAATAGAATGAGCTATAAAAACTGTAGTAATATTATAAAATATTTATAAAAAGAACAGTTTTTTTTCGTACATTAACACGTGCCTGACCATGACATTACAACATAAAAAATATATATTTTGTATATTTTTCACGTTCTAATGAATGCTAAACAATTTATCAACCGTTTCATTTGAGTCAAGAAAATTTACAGTAGTTTTTAACAACATTGTTATGCTGTTTTTTGTTTTGTTTTGTTTTTTTTTTTTGGTTACCACAACTCACACCTCTGAAGATAATCTGGGGAAAAGATTGAAAGTACTTGGAAACATCGAGAAATTAATAATAAAATCATCTATTAAAGTTACAGCGAATTCCTTACATCTTTCAATCATAATACGCAAAAGATTATTCGTAAGTATAAACGGATCTTTTTAAAAAAAAGAAGACACAAAGTTTGAAATATATTTAATCTATCATACCTAAAAGAACATTTGCTGCCTAAATACACACACACACACACGCATATATATATATATATATATATATATATATATATATGTATGTATATATATATATATATGAGGATGGACAAAATGATGGAATCACCTCGTTCCGTAATAACAAAAATTGGAAAATTGGATTAAATTGTCTAAAGTTTGTATATTTTTATGAGTGTTGATTTGATCTTATTATTTCATTTTCGCTAAAGTTTTTTTAAGATATTAATTAAATATGTTTATTAAAATCAACAGCCACGGCTATTTTTAGAATTTTAAATGATCAACATCATCCTCTGGTTTAAGAACTGTTTCCGGAGAGAAATGCCATCTTTCAGGATGATAATCTACCCATTCTTAACGCTAAATTTGTGGCTGAATGGCACGTGGAATAATTTAGTGAAGAAGAACATCTTGTCTGGCCTTCAGAGACCACAGCTCTCAATATTATTGAACATTTATGGTTTATTTTAGAAAAACAAGTGATTAGTCGATATCATCCTCCACCTCTATTGAAAGAATCAAAGACTGTTTTAGCTGTAGAATGAATACAAAAACTCTGGAAACTATATAAACTTTGTACAAGTCGATTGCATGCAGAATTAAAGCTGTAAATACGTCTAAAAGCTGTCCTCTCTAATAAATTTGCTTCAAACTTCAATATGTTTCTATTTTTGGTCCACTAGCTGCATATATATTTTTTATTGTATGGAAACAAGTGTTCTTTATTCTAGACAGTAGGATTTTAAATGGTTCACACCATTTATTGATTGTTATTGCTTTCGGGTTAATTCTAGACATTTTCAAGGATATATACTTAACAAATTGTGTATTTTTATTGCTATTAATGTCACTTTTTCGTGTGGGCAAATATTTGGGTTGTTATCCTTTTTTATGATTAACTTACTGAAAAATGAAATTAATAACAACATGTTTAAATAAAGAAGTCCTACTAAAAACAAGATGTGCCTCCGATAAGAATCCAACATGCATACATTTTTGACACAGGCAAATCACTTTCTAACGCAAATGGTACCTCTGCCAGTTCGGCATCAGGATAACGTTAGAATCGTCTATTAAGGAAATATGTTTGCTCGTTGGGACATCGACGAATCTTAATCTGCTAGCGTAAGTTCATTACTCAAAACAAAACGACAGTAATTTATTGATTGCTTGGTTTGTTGATTTTTTTTTTCGCCCTAAAATTTAAATGCCTTAGAAATGTTCTAACGGAAGAAGGAAAGTGCGACACAGAGATCCGAAGGGGAATTGGCATGGCAAAGACGCATTCCAGAAGCTTAGTAGAGTATTCAAAGACAAAATTTCGCTAGAAACAAGGAAAAGAAAACTGGATTGCTATATGATGCCAGTTCTTCAATATGGCAGTGGATGCTGGAAAATATCATCAAACATGAAGGAAACACTTGAAGCAATTGAAATGCAATTCTACAGAAGGATGCTGCAAATATCATGGATCAAGCATGTGAGCAATGATGAGGTTTTAGAAAGGATGGTAACAAAAAGGAAATTAATACAGAGCATCAGGAAGAGACAGCTAATGTTCCTGGGAATGTAATGAGAAAGGAGGGCTTAGAGAACCTGATACTAAGATGCCAGATAAAGGGAAGGAGAGACAGGGGAAAACAGTGTGTAACTGGCAAGAGCGAGTGGGCACATATAAGAAGACAGATAAGAGGACAGGGCACATATAAGAAGAAAAAGAAGCTGCTAAGAACCTAAATGTATTTTAAACCCAGAAAATACATTTAGTTTGTAAGACTTTTTTGGCGATAATAATAATTTACTAAAACAAGTCGTACTAATTATTCAATATTTGAGGGGTTAAGAATTGGATTCGTATATATTTCTGAGATGAGGTAGTATTTACAGTTTTTACATTATTCGGACTATTATCCTCATCTTTGTTGTCATTTGTATGTCGTTTCGACCTTCTTCAGGTGCTAGGAATTTCGAACTGAACCCTTTATTACAATCACTGGGGTATATATCTCCATCGGTTTGCGTAGAGCATCTTCTGGTAGTCATGAGTTATCTCCCTCTAACCCTGTAAGTTACTTGTTCAACACTGCTGTAGCCTGGTACTGAACTCACAACTCTTTGGGTCAAGTCACAAGAACTAAGAAACGTCTATATCTACTAAGCCATGTGACCTTAAGGACCTGAAAAAGGTCGAAGAGTACAACGACCGAAACGTCGTATAATGTAAATACCGAGAATTGGATTCATATCTTTCCCAGGGCTATTCACGCGTAAGTGAATATAATGAGCTGGAATTCGAACTTGGGTCACCGAATTCCAAATCCGAGACGTTATACACTACACCACTCGTACAACATAGCTTATAACACCTGATATTCTCGAGGGATCATCAATTAAGGTATTAGCTAGACTCGCACGAAAACCGATGTTTCAACTTGATATGGCCACAAATCCATTGAATCTTTTATATGGCGTTAATACTAATAAGTAATATTGTTGGACGAAAATTCCTTTTAAAAAAAAGTGGTGCGTAAGTTTCAGTGAAGAAATACATGCTTATAATCTTTTTTTACGACACTAATATGCAGCGGGTTACAATGAGAGCAAAAAACTGGATATAGTGGGATTTGAAGAAAGGATAAAAGATGAACGGGATTCAAGAATATAAAAAATGGCAATTGATTTTGCATTTACATTTTTGGAGATTGAGGCAGTGAAGCAAGTAAACGAAAGGAAGTTTTACTAAAGGCAAGTGCGAGAAAAGAATTGTTGGAGTAGAAGAACCGGTTACATTTAACTATTTCAACGGTAAAAGGGTGGAACCAGGATTAAATTCATGTGTTCGGAGTACCAGTGGAAAAAACGTGTCAGAGAAGTTTCCATAAAAATCTTTGTAGAAAAGACAGAGGGAAGCCACATCACATCAGTGAGAAATCAACTGAAGTCGAGATGCCAAGTCTGGATCAATTACATTGCAGAATTGCATTTGAACTTTATGAAGACCTTCAATATGTATAGAAGGATCCTAGCCAGACATATTAACAGTAATGATTGCACGGATGTATTGTATCTTTATAAATGTGCAAGATAAATTCTGACGGGAAAAAGGTTTCCGGCACGGCACAATGACCCTATTTTCTTAGCTGTAGAAAACTGGATTAAATTGTTAAAGTTTGATGTTTTAAGAGTGTTGATTTAAACTTTTTACTTAAATTTTTGCTAATTTCTTCTTCTTTTTTATAGAAATTATTTAAATAAGTTTATTAAAATCAATAATCACGGCTATTTAAGAATTTTAAGTTTTCAATATCATCCTATGGTTTAAGAACTGTTTCCGGAAAGAACTGCCATTTTTCAGGATGATAATGCACCATTCATACCGCTAAAGTTGTAGCTGCATGGCACTTGAAATAATTTAGTGAAGTAGAACATCTTATCTGGTCTCCAGACTCCCCAGATGTCAAGATTATTGAATATTTATGGTTTATTTTAGAAAAACAAGTTATTAGTCGATATCAGCAGTAGATGTCGCTTTGAATTAGATGTAGTCGTTCCACTTGAGGTCGGTGGAAAAAGTGATGCAAAGGGACCGCAGTGCGTTGTCCTTCAGGTGATTAGCATCAGCCATGCTGATGGTTGTTGGGAAGTTTCTCTACGGTGGTTAAAAGAGAGGCGTTTTGTTTTAAAATCTTTAAAGTTTACAAGTATACTATTTACAGTAAAATAGTAGTTTAAGATTTAACTACTTCACTCAAAAAATACAAAAATCATTTTTTGATAACATCAATTCTGAACACAGTTACAATATACTTATCATACGTCAATCGCCATCTTCTGTCTTTTTTATTCATGCTTCTCTTTTTTTTTCTTTCCTCAGTCCTACCTATTTGCAGTCTTCTCTTTTACTTTCATTTCTGTACTAGTCTCCTACGTACTAGTAGATTACTGCTTTGCTTGGGGTGAAATGATAAAAAATAATCATTCATACTTATTCTTATCGTAGGATGTGCGTTGTGGTGCAATAGATATCGACTCGGAACGACAATTCGGGAGTAAAGTTGGAAATCCAGTTGAATTGTTTGCATTTACTTTCGCACAATTACCCTTAGGTAAGATGTTAATCCGTCTCTTCCCTCCAGTTATGGTTTAAACAATAGGACATATTTGGTTCTGTAGCCTTGGCTGGCAACCAATCTACCGCAGAAAGCAATGGCAAACTACTGCGGAATAATTTTCAGTTCAGTGAGTCATGTCTCTTTCGAGACATGATCGCCCAAAACGTGTATCACGTATGGCACTTAACTGACTTATCGTAATTTAAGCGAAAATTCTTGAAAATGGCTGATAGTTTAGGTGAAAAGGTTCGGAATCAGCAAAACTTACCAACTATTACACTTACTAAGTATAGAATTTAGAAATGAAATGTTGTTTCCATCTAAGAAAATATAATAATCGCCTAAACAAAAGTTTTGTTTTTTCTTTTTTTCACTGTTCAACAAAACATATTTAAAAGAGATTACTTCTCTCAGATATCCATGGAAACACATATAAAACACAGAATATATATATATATAGTTACGTATCAATTGTACATTGCGACACGAAAGTTCCTATGTTTCGAGATAGAATCTTATTATTAGGCAATGTTGATGTTAGTTGTGCAGCTGATTTACATTTAAATGGCGAAAACCTTTGGTTTACTCTGAATGTATGTGGGTGTTTCTTGTGGCTAATCAAAATGGAGATTCATTTGAGAATTTGACCCCAAAAGAATACATACTACCCAACTTTATCTCTTTTTTCCTTTTTCCCCCTCATTCTACCCTTCCCTTGTTTCTTTTCCCTTCTTAATGTCGAGGTGTTGACCTGCCTTTAACCTGATCTCATCCTTTTCTCTTCAGTTTTATTACTTTTGATGTGATATTCTCATTGAGTACCAATTCTATATTCTTTTACTTCCTTATCATGTTTAGTCTATTTATTTACTTTTTGTAAAGTTTTTTAATATATATATATATATATATATATATATAGAGAGAGAGAGAGAGAGAGAGAGAGAGAGAGAGTGAGAGAGAGAGAATTTTAGTTTAAAAAATCTGTCACTTTACTTTAGCATGTTCATGCGGACTTCGTATTTTCGTGAGGACACCGTTATGATATCTTTTATTATCAGGGCTTAGCCTTTTCTGCTCCGGAACACTTGGAAGTGCCACCATCGTACTTTTGGTAAGAACAACACTATAATACATCACTCATTGAAGCTCGGTTTTTCTGCATCAGTGCAGGAAAAACAGTCCTGATGAGTGAAGATATAATAATGGTGTCCCCATGAAATTACGAAGTCGTCACAAACCTCTTCTCTTAAAAGTGATAAAATATTTGCTCTAAAACTATTAATGCTCTATCTCCATCACGATATCGAGTATTTAATACAAAAAACCTGGTTGTCAAAGTGCCTTTTATCAATAAAACTATTGAAAAAATAACTTATCGACAAAATTATCACAACTCAATATTACATATATATATTAGTCATCCACATACAAGCCTGTTTCGCTGTATCATAGCTCATCAGTGTGCCTACTTGCATCCACTTGATTCTGGCCAGGATCGAACCTCAACTAATTTGGTGTCAGTCAGAGTCGCTACTCCCTAAGTCTTAGGCGTATGGAATTAAAGAATGGAAATTTTTAGGTGTTGCATATAAGGAGTATATATATATATATATATATATATATATATAAAGGATATTCAGTGAGGATCCGTTAGGTGAAACCTTGGTAAGTTCGTTGGCTCTTTAGGTTAGCTATTTACTGTATATATATATATATATATATATATATATATATATAAATTGTCACATGGTCTTATAATTCTTGTTTCGCATGGGTTCCCCATCTTAACTAAATCACTTGATATTATCGGAAAGGCTTTGAATCAAATGTAATAATAGAGAGGAAAGGACAATCAGAAGAAACAAGTCTGTTTATTCCGCTTTACTTTCCTTGTGCCATTGTGTGTGATTGAAAAGGAAAAAACGTTTTAAATAGAATCAATTAAAATCAAAGCACGTCTGTCATTTTGAAATAAAACCGAAATCTTATCGTCAATAAAAGAAACGCAAAAAGAAAATACAAGACAGAAACTGAAGGCGGGAAAAAATGACGTTTTTCGAAGAAGTGAATTAACGAGTCAAAAGACCTTTTCTTAATGAATCGGTATTCATAGAGAGTTAGTTAATTTTGTTATGTGCGTGCAGTGGGGTAAACTACAGATGGGTGGAAACGATTACCTTGGATTTGATTCGCTGACAATCAAATCGATAGAGTTGCTGATGAGATATTAAACCAATTGAAATAATTCTGCGCTCAACAGTCATTCCGCTGAAAAATGTTCATATGTATTCATACCCTTGTTACAATCTACTTCCATCGCACCCACCGTGACTCTAGTGTACATAACAACTTCTAAAATACTAGAAAAATTACAATTTTCCGTTTTATAAAATTTATTACTTACCCTATTTTTATTACTCGGGTTGCATTTAGCCTGTGCTTTCTGCACAATCTTTTTTTTATGTCAGCACTTCTATTTGATACACGATCCAAACGTTTTCCGTTACTCACAATGCTATTATTGAATAAAAATGTTACACTACAAAGCACAGATCCCGGCCTCAGGATACAGCATACGACGAGTACCGTACATTACGTCTACTTAATAGATTGTGCTACCCGGTTGCATTTGCCTAAATAGAATAACAACCTTGAATTATATATATATATATATATATATATATATATATATATATATATATATATCCCTTTCAGGGACATGAAAAAATTTATAGGATCACATGAAAAATTTAATGAAAAACTTAACCACAGTATCTGTATTTTTAACAAATTTGCACACACACACACATATATTTATATGTGTGTGTGTGTGCGTGTGCGCGAGCGCGCGCGTGTGTGTTTGTGTGTGTGTGGCGACATCGTAGGATGTGCAGCTGTTATAATGAATAAGAACAAGTAATGAGAAATCGGAAAGCAGTGTTCGAATTCTAGATGAGTCTGTAACATTCAGTTTCCCCCATTTATGCTAGGATAATCTAGACCCTATAGCACTGAATCGCAAACCATCTAAGAGAATGAAAATTCTGTATTTGAACAAACCAAAAGACAGTTATGATTGTTTTATTGATAACAGGGAAACACTTATTTAAAAAATATGTCATGTGGCAAATTGTGCAACATTACAAGACATGGTGCTATGTTAGAGAATTTTGCACCGAAACTTCAGGCAAAGAACTTTGATTGTCGAGGTAAAGATACATTTCCTAAAGAAATTATGTGTGCCAACCGGATTGTATTTAGCTTTCCCGATATCTAAGTTATAAATAAGAGGCATGACTTCTATAAATTAAGGAGAATATCCCACACAATATAATGAGATATATAAATTAAGTCTCAAACTTGAAATACGCTTGGGCAATAATGTCTCTTTAGAGACATGACTTACTAGGTAGAATATTTTCCGCCGTATGTTACCATTAATTCTGCGGTAGACTGGTTGCCAACCAAGGCTATAAAACCCAATCTGTTCTGCCACTGAACCCATAGCTGGGTGGTGAATAGACGGATAAACACATTTCTGTGAGGTATTTGTGCGTAAGTGAATGCAACGAATTTAACTGGAATTCAAACACGGCTCTCCGATTTCTAGGTCCCACAACGTACATTCTGCTGAGATGTGTACACATTCATAATCTCGGTTCTATGCGATCATCTAATTTTTATTTGAAAAATGTTTTATTATTCATAATCCATATAAAAACTTCAGTTGAAATTCATTATATAAAAAGGATTTAAGTCATTGTGCTTTCCGTTTGGTTTCTATCTATATCAGTATCGTATATGAGATTTTACTATAAAGTAGATGACCAAATTCTATCTGAATACGAACATGTATCACGTGTTCATCATATTATTGTATTGTACACACATATTAATTTATTCTATTGGTATTTTTTTTAATTGTGGAATGGATTATGCACATTAAGGGAACTGGGAGTAGAAAAAGGCCTCTTTAATGGAACATAACAAGTGAAAGAACTTGGCAGTGATAATCTTTAATACAAGGGTCATTCAAAACATTAGGTGAATTTTTCGGTATAAGAATTTCTAATACAGATAGGAGCTTATATTTTTATTTGTCAACGTAGTCTCCCAGCAGTATCACACACTCTTCCCTTCTGTGCACACGCTTCCGTATTCCCTCAGTGTAAAAATCTTTAGCCTGATGTCTCAGACAATCGCTCACAGCACTTTTGACTTCATCGTCACTTTCAAAATTTGTGCCTCTCGTGAACGCTTTCAAATGGCCAAACAGGTTAAAGTGTGAAGGAGCAAGGTCTGGGCTATAAGAGGGATGAGGGAGCAGTTCTGTTTGTGCCCTGCAGTAAGCATCTTTTGTCCCTACCGGAAGATAACCTTCGAGTAGTCAAGGTCATCATAGGCAATTTTGTGTGCTGTCCCAACAGATAGGCTCAAAGTCCTTGCAATGCCATCCACTGTCACCTTTCTGTCAGACTAAATAAGGTCATTGAGTGATTCGATCACCTCAGGAAACCTCACTTCTTTAAACCTCCCAGGCCTGTCTTCATCCTCAACACTACTCCATCCTTCTTTAAACAATTTAGCCCACTTGTAGATATTTTTGGTTAAAACATGTGGAACTATACACAGTTGACATTCTCTATGAATTTCAACTGTTTTGCACCCTTCAGCAAACAATAACTGACCTCTGTTCAATCCTGGAGCATGCTTCTTGGTCGACCGTCTTTGTTAATCTCCAAAACTCTCAAAGTTGTTTTTTTTTTCAATTTGCAAAAAAATTTAAATCTCTTTCAAGAATATGTAAAGAAAAAGAAATTTAAAAAGTAAGCTTCTGTCTGTATTAGAAATCCTTATACCGAAAAATTCACTTTATTTTTTGAATGACTCTCGTAGAAGTCCTTATACCGAAAAATTTTATCTTATTTATTGAATGATCCTCGTAGAAGTCCTTATACCGAAAGATTCACCTTATTTATTGAATGACCCTCGTATATGTAATCACCTTGAAACAAACTATTTTCATTTAGAACGAGTGTAATCTGGAACCCTGATTTATGATTTTTCATAATTAAGCTCAAAGGAAAGATGAATTCAAGCTCGATAAAAGTGAAATCGTGTGCCATCGAGAGGAAGGGAAGCTTATTTATCATTTACCTTATTTTCAAATGTCTACTAGTTATGTGAACAACCCCGTTTGAATATTTGCTTCTTAACGAAGACGGGAGCCAAGATGCAGCTAGAAGATATAAAAACACTTAATTAAAATCATCTGTCATGTGGTATACACTACACCGTTTCAGGACATGGTGCTATTCTGGGGAGAGTTCATGGCAGTGCAGAGGAAAATGGTCATTTTAAACTATTCACTTCTGCAGGTTGTTCAGTAAAATACATTCAATTTACTGAAACATCATCTGTTATTGCCTACTGTATGAGTTTTGAGATTGACTTTGAGTTTAGTTTAACCCTCTAGGGCCATTTGTATCATATTTGATACAGTATTTCCCTATAAGGAAACATTTGGTATTTCCTTATAAGGAAACATTTGGTATTCATTGACTGAGCAGTCAGTACTGCTTTCATTTGAAATTTATAAAATATTTCTCTTAAAAAATTTTTCAGGAAAATATTTCTTTCAAGGCTTGTTTTCATACTGTATCAAATATGATACGAATGGCCCTAGAGGGTTAATGGCATATCAACCTCTGTGGGTTATTTAATGCCCAAAAGTTAGGGTTTTAAAATATATTTTTAATGTTCTGCTATAATGAGATAGTTGATTTAATCAGAGTTTTTGTATTTTAGAAAACCGAAGATATCTTCTAGTTTTGAATTCAAAAATGTAATGCTAGTATTATTTTTTCTTTCAAAAATATATAATGGTAATATTTGTTTCCTTCAAAAATGTATATTTTTCTATAAAGTCAGACTTCACTTAATAAAATGGTAAAGATCTTTCATTTATAATTAAGTATTTCAAAGCCGAATTTGAGGTCTAATCATTAATTATCTAATATCTTTTATTTTGTATTTCTTACCCTGAGTTTTTAATCGTTTTCTTTCTACGTGTCGGGCTTCTCATCCTTCTTTTTTTGCATATTTCACTTCTTCCTGGTTTTATTTCTTTACTAATCTCTGTATGTACCCCGTTTTACTTGTTCCATGATGTTAAAGATAGAAATATAGATTAATCAGAAAGATAAATACGAAGGTAGAAGCATGAAAAAAGAACAAAACAAAAATGGAAACAAATGAACGGTGAGAGAAAATAAACAGAAGTGGATAAGGGATTAGAGAAAGAACGAGACGAATGCAATAATTAAAGAGAAAGAAAAAGCAGAAGAATTTACTAATAAGGATGAGAGAGACAAAAAAGCGGAATAATAAAATTAGAAAAGAATTGAGGACGAAAAGAAATGCAAAAATCAAATATGAAAGAAAGAGGGAAGAAAAATAAAGAAGAAAAGAGAAAGAAAGAAAAAAGAAAGAAAGAAAGTCAATGCAGATGCACAAAAAGAAAAAAGAAAGTCGAAAATAAATGTATTCTTAAAGAAAGAAAGAAAGAAAGAAAGAAAGAAAGAAAGTCAATGCAGATACACAAAAAGAAAAAAGAAAGTCTAAAATAAATGTATTCTTAAAGAAAGAAAGAAAGAAAGAAAGTCAATGCAGATACACAAAAAGAAAAAAGAAAGTCTAAAATAAATGTATTCTTAAAGAAAGAAAAAAGAAAGAAAGAAAGAAAGAAAAAAGAAAGAAAGAAAGAAAGAAAATCAATGCAGATACACAAAAAGAAAAAAAGAAAGGCTAACACAAATGGAGTCTTAAAGAAAGAAAGAAAGAAAGAAAGAAAGAACGAAATATTAAATACACAAAAAGAAAAAGAGAACAAAAAGAAACAGAAAATGACAACCTTTTTTTTTTCATATACACTTTGCGCGTTAGAAATGAGTCCCGCTCCATTTTCATGTCATTCGATTTCCTTTCTTATTACGCATGCGTGAATCCGAGTGTTTCGTCTCCATATTCATTTTTTAGGATTTGGTTTTCTTTTCATTTTTCTTTTTCGAAATGACTTTTCAAAAGTACAGGCGTAAAATGCGTTGAGCAAATGCACTGCTGTGAATACGTCGTGTTCAGTATCTTAACTTCAGAATCTAAAGGCACAAATCGGTGCGTACCAAAATGTGCATGCAAGACATTGCACTAACTATGCACACATATTGTGCAAACAAGACGCGTTTACTTACCAATCGAATTCTCTAAAGTGCAAACGTATTTTGCATATTAAGGAAATATATCTAGACAAATGAGAGTTCACAAGAACATGACTAGAGTCACTGATAAACATTTAAGAATTCCATCAAAACCACATCAATTTGATGAGCTAAAAAAAACTGGCATCAACCATTTAACGAAAGATAATTCGTTTAAATTGTAATTATTTATTAGAACTGTCATATTTTCACGTATGACATCTGGAGGAAGAAGTTATTCAGTTGTTTATTAACCCATAAGTTAACAATTCAGTTGATTAGTGATTGGTTCAATGGTGCCTCCTTCACAAAAATTTACTCGGGCAACCAGACTGGCAACAACGTCTCACCGTTTTACAGTTAGATCAACCAAATGCAGGGGACAATTCTATTCTCGCGCTTCCCGCCTGTGGAACTCCCATCCATATACTTGCTTTCCTGACGGCTACAACCCTCAGGAATTTAAATACAAAGTCAATTCCCATCTCTTATCCAATGAACTCCAGCCCTTTCTGCATCACCTCGTGTATCTTGTTCTTTTCCTATCGTTCTACCTTCGCAACTGTCTTCAATCTTGTGTTCACATCCTTCTCTTGCGCTTTCTCTTTCACCTCCCGTAGTTGGTTCGTCTTTTTTCTTCACTATGTTCCACCCTAATACTTAGACTCTCTTATGTAACCCTCTGCACATAAGTGGAGTTAACGCCTTACTTGGGTTGAAATGACTAAAACAAAACGATATTTTAAATATTGTTAAATTCACGTTTCCGAACAAATATATCACCTGAATTTCATATATCCAGGAAAAGCATTGACTTCAGACTCCATCGATGTTTCCTACTAGTAGGTATAATAATCTTTGAATTTGTACAATCAGCATTTAAGGAAAATAAAAAAGGCAACCCTTCATTGCTACTGAAGGCATATCACAGTTCTAATATCACGGAGTATAGAGCTTAAATTTATTTTATATTTCGAGTGTCCATTATAATGAAAAAGAAATAGATTATTTTTCAAGATGTTTTATTCTGAAAGAACAAGTTTAGTGGCCAATATTAAAAAGAAATTTGTTATCTTCAAAAATTCAAATATGCAAAGTTATTTAGATTTTATTTCAATTTGCAATAGAATTGTTATAGACAATTCGTCTTGGTTTAAATGTAAGATATAATAAAATAATACTTATTTTTGTAGAAATAAATAGTATGTCACAAGACAAAACGTGTAGTGAGGAAAGCTGGTTATCATAAGTCTTATCTTAAACTAGCAGTATAGCCCGGCGTTGCTCGGGTGTAATGAAAGCTTTAAAACTAATCCAAGGTCCTGGAAAGACTAAAAAGCAATAGTTGTTTCCAGTTAAAACGAAACCGTAGACTGAAAGAAAAATGAATGGAAGTAAGTCAAATTGTGATTTCCTGGCATCGATATCAAATAGTATTTTTTGTCGTAAACCGAATTTTGAAGGCTAAATAAGTCCTCTGAGTAAATGGTATCATGGCTGAGACTAAGAACTACAATTATACCTACTTAGGGCCAAACCCGATGCAAAAACTAAAATAAAAGGGCTGAAAAAAATACAGATATACAGACATATAAACAGACACATTCAAACATCTTGCCTGTTGTATATATATATATATATATATATATATATATATATATATATATATATATAATCGATTTTCTGCACTATTGTAAGAACTGCAATCTTGAAACTTCTGAATATCGTTTCTTATGTCTTTGTCTATGTGTGTATCAAATTTTATTAAAATCGGACCACTCCTTCTATAACCCGACTTTTTCGATTATCGATTTTTGATATTTGTCGGGGGTACCTCGACACAAAACCTAGCTAAGAACACTCGCAGACGCTTTTAGTACAACTGTGTAAATTTTCAAGAAAATCGGTTCAGCCGTTTCGGAGTCTCTAGGTAACGGACACACACACACAGACACATACACATACACACACACAAAAACCAAGTTCCATTTATAAATAAGTTTAAATTTAGCTAGTAACAATGGTGATCCAAAGAATTTTTCCAGTATTCTTTTGCACCATCATACCGCATTCGTACTTACCACTCTTACTAAAATTTATAATACCTCGATATCTCTATGAAGTCTTAACTTATTCTTATATGTATACGTTGTCTGTGTGTGTGTGTGGGGGGGGAGAATTACAAAATTTACAAACAAAAACCGCAATGAATATTTAAAATAACTATAGTAATATATATACAAAAAAAACTAAACAAAATCGTATTAGTAGTAAAAAAAACACACACACACACACAATCCTTAACTGTGACAGAAATATTACGACTAGACGAAAGTAATACGGGATTTGAATGAATTAAATACCAATCATTAAGCTAACCGAACATACACTCATTCATACACAACAATTATGATCGAATACACTCGAAAAAAGAAAATTGTCCCACAACAACAAAGGAACTGACATGTTTGGTCACCAAACGGGGAGCCGAGTTTGGATTCCAGTTGAATTCCTTCCATTCATTTGCGCGCAAATACACTTGGGAAATTTATTAATCCGTCTCTTCCCTCCAGTTAAATAATATGACAGATTGGGTTCTATATCCTGGGCTGGCAACCAGTCTACCGTAGAATGCAATGGCAACATATGTCGGGATAATTTTCTGCCCAGTCAGTCATGTCTTTTTCGAGATATGATCGCCCAAAGTGTGTATCACGTATGGCACTTAATTAACTGAACGGAGTAAGAATAATGAATTCAACTAAAAGAAATTAGTAAAAGTATCAGGGACCTATAAACATATGCCCACTAGTTGAGTTTAAAAAATTAAAAAAACTAAACCTTTACTACGCTATTTAGAATGGGTTTGCTAATGTTTAATACAGGGCTCCTAATGTCCTGATGTCTAACTACCATTAAATGTCACCCTAAGTTCATTTCATTTGACTGATACGCGAAAGAAGCAGCAACGTTTTACAAATTCTGATGGAAAAATCGTCATCTTTCTATCCTGGATTCAGAACAGTAATGGCAACAGATTGGCCGACACATCTTGAAAGCCTTGCATCCCACCCCCACAAGAAAGAGAACAAAGCCGTGACTAATTGCTTTAGTGTAGCATCCAGTAGCGGAAACACGGAGAATTAGTAAAGTCGTGAGAACTAAAAATAATCTGGAAAGAAAGGTTTTACAACGTTCAAAAATTTGTCACATATGCTGAAAGTAGTCAACTGCCTAGTCGCAGTCAGAGTCGAGATGCATAATATTCGCAGGCCACCCGACGAAGACTGGATGTGGCACAACGCCAAATTTTACGTGGGAGAAACGAGCCCTTAATATTGAGCATAAATTGCCAGTAGGCGATGTTTAAGGCACAGCCGGGTGTCTTGTCCATTTTGACTCAGACGAAATTCTACCTTTTGGCGGATCCTAGTCTGGGTTCCTTTCCTCCCGGAGGCAGAGAGTCTACCGTGAAAATAATGTCGATGCACTCTGTGAATATAAGATAAATATATGTATTCAAGACAGATCATACCATATTCCCCACCTCTGCCTTATTAGAACAGAAGAAAAAAATCCTTGACCCGAGCAGACATACTTTATTGTCTGAGAGGCTGTGTCCGATTACTAGAAACATGGTGAGGTCTTCATGGTTCCCGCTCGAAATGGATTTTATCCTGCTACGTGTTCATAAGATGCGCGTTGTGGTGCAGTGGATATCGATTCGAGACGACAAATCGGGGAGGCGAGTTCGAATTCCAGTTGAATTCCTTGAATTCACTTACGCACAAATACCCTTGGGAAAGGTATTAATCCGTCTCTCCCCTCCAGTTACGGTTTAAATAATAGGATAGATTGGGTTCTATAGCCTTGGTCGGTAATCAGTCTACGGAAGAAAGCAAAGGCAACCTAATACGGGATAATCCTCTGCCCAGTCAATCATGTCTTTTTCGAGTGATGATCGCCCAAAGCGTGTATCACGTATGGCATTTAACTACCTGACCTTTTCATAGTCTACGAGTGACTTGCTTCTCTTCTGAATTATCAGTAGGTGGGTGGGTTCCCTCCAGAGAAATCAATTTGTCTCCCCTCGAGGAATTTAATCCGAGAGAGTCCTTATAATATTTGTCTCATTAAATATGTTGAAGTGTTCTGAGAACAACCTTTGCTTCCCCTTGTGTGCTCCGATTTTTCTCCTGCAGGAGCCTAGTCTTTTAGTGAGACTATCTTCCCGTTTATCCGGATAATGAACACGTGTCTACTGGGGATTGGATTTTAGTATCTCAAATTGATCAACCAGTGTCTTATTTTTATTTGCTTTCTTATGTCTTTTTTTAATATAATTTCCGGTTTGAAAACTAAGAATGTAGAGACGCTCATGTTAAAATTCTTTGAAACTGGAGGAATCGTTGATGGAATGTCGCGCTAGTAGCTATGCATAGCAGCGATGTAGTAGAAGGCAGGGCCTCTGGGAATATTGGTTCCCAATTCTTTATAGATACCCCTTTATCAGCAGCTGCTTATTCCACAGTTTTTCAGATTATTCCATTATACCACTCGCACTGACCATTGCCTTCAGGGTATATATACTAACGGCTGCACCTTGCTCTTGTAGAAATCGCTGTATGTCTTCGGACGTAAATAAATCCCCTCTCTCAGAATGAATATACGCGCGTTGACCAAAGACGGCAAAAACTGAGCAAAATGCTTGCATGACTGTTGTAGAGGATACATGTGGGCCGGGTATCGCGAAAGGAAATAATTCATCAATTATTGTTAATATGTATTTGTTGCGAATATTTTTTACAAAAGCAGACGTTTCGATCCAATTCGATTATTTCGTCGGATTGCACGGCTTTTCTGGCCTTGCTGTTATTACAACCTGTGTTTATTTTTGGTGCAAATCTTATACAAGTTGGTTTTCTCTTTTTCATCCTCTACCGAGTAGGAAAGGTTTCTGATTTTCGTCATGTGGACCATATGTGTAACATCTGCGTGGCACAACTCTCTACATAATCTCTTTAATTCTTCTTTGCCGAACAGGATAAGCGAGAGAGGGTGACCGCAGCTGTGTTTTCTTTACAGAAATGGTATGTTACACCAAACGAGTAACACAAGAGTTCTATCCACTTCCTATGTAATTTTTTTTATTTTGCTAGTCGTTTTTGTGTTAAACAAATACGACTGGTTGTTTTAGCTATAATTAATTTAAAGGGCTCCCCGATCAAATAATGCCTATATTTTCTGATCGATTCGATAATAGCATAGGCTTCTTTCTCTATTGCAGATGCTTAAATTCTAATTTAGACAGGGATCTGGAAAAGAAAGCTATGGGCCTCTCCAACTATCTTAGAGGCTGCCATAGCGTATTCTGAAGCGTCTGACTCTGTTATCAGAGTCAGTGTAACTTATTAGAACTTTTTTTCGCAGTAGGTACTTAAAGAAAATTAATGAAAGTTCTTTTCTAACGACGATATTTTAGTTCGGCGTCAGATGAACTGGGGTGAACAAGACGTTTATCTAGAACGAGTAGATTAGTGATCATCAAAATGGTTAACAACGAGAGTACATTACATTGTAGTAGAATTGTTTGAGATAATTTGTACTGGGTGAAATGTAAGCTTTAATGAAGTTGGTATTTAACCGAGACCCTCTACAAAGGCAGGGTATAACACAAGACCGATTTTACCGTGGGGAACTTGAGCGCGTACGCTCGGGCAAAAATTCCGGTATATACCGAATACGCGGAGTCGAGCTCTTGTCTGCTCTTCCCCAGATGAGACGCTGCCTTTCAGCATAGATTAATCTGAGTTACTCTCCGCTTAAAGACAAATTGACTGACAATGCTTGATGAGCTTGATATTTACCCGAGTCTCCTTAAAAAGGCGGGATGTGGCACAAAGGACAACTTCTACCAACTTTCCAAGCGCATATGCTCAGGAAAAATAAACCAGAAGGTTTTTTCATATTTTTTGTCGCCCCTGATTTTTCTAAAACGGGATCACTTTTCAATCACTCCACTTTTTCTGCATCCAGCCACAGCGAACATCCGGGAAATGGCATCTGAATCCTAACTTGGCGCTGAACCCGGCGGTGTCCCAAAAAGCGACGTCAGTGTTCTTCGAAGCGTTGACAATAACCTAGATCCGAGCTTACTACGGTGTCATTTTGTTTTTCAAAAACCGATATTTACCACTTGCAAATATAGTGCAATACAGTGTAAATGGTGTATCTTGTTAAGAATCGGGAGAAAAATCTGCTTTTTGTAAGAAATGATGTTTGTTTGTATTTCCAACTGTTACTATTGGTTCAGTTTCAACTTCAAGCAAAAGTCCACATTCAGATTTTGAGTGCCCCTCTACAAATCAGGCATGTGTTCTCTTTGATGAATAATGCAGCGGAATATTCTCGTCTTCATCTTAGCTAATCCTAAAATCAAGAAATATCTGTTTTAATAGTAATCAGTATTTATTGTTCAACTTCAACGTTTCAGTGTCTGTGTAAGGTAACTGGATCAAGGTAAGAGCTTCCTTCGATATTAAAAATATCCAAGTGTGCGTAAGCAATATTAGCCTTAAAGGTCTAGGATGGCAGCTTGACCTCTTTTGTTTTTTTTTTGTTTCATTTTTTAATCGTTTCACCCCAAGCATGTTTAGACAGTCGCTGATGTGCAGGTGATTTCAAGAGATGGGTAGAAATTAGCAAAGTAGAATTATTGGAGCCGCATTTGTTCGAAATTTTGCAGTAGAAAACGTTCTTACCGTCTTTACAATTCGTGTGTAATTTGTAGCCATCCAGAACTTAGTTTACGGTTGTCAGTCAGTTAAGTGCCATACGTGATACACGCTTTGGGCGACCATGTCTTGAAATAGACATGACTGACTGGGCAGAAGATTATCCCGCAGTAGGTTGCCATTGCTTTCTACGGTAGATTGGTTACCAGCCAATGCTATAGAACCCCTTCTGTCATATTACTTGACTCACTGGGAAATATGCAACATGAATATGAATACTTATCTAAATAATAGGAACAGAGAAAATGTTTCTACATTCTTTTTGGCACGCAATGTATTGTACTTATCTCTTTTTCTTTTGGTATACAAAAGAGAATGTTCATGCCAGTAATCACAGGACTATTGGAATCACTGGTCCATTGGAAAAGGAACAGAAAATCCTAAAAAGAGAGGAGTTAAAAATTCAAAGTAGTAATTAAGCAAATACCTTTTGAGCGAAAATATCAAGCAGTACCATTCTTTCGGTAATTCGCTGTGTCGTCTTTGCATAGTGTTAGGAAAATATCAAGCAGTACCATTCTTTCGGTAATTCGCTGTGTCGTCTTTGCATAGTGTTAGGAAAATATCAAGCAGTACCATTCTTTCGGTAATTCGCTGTGTCGTCTATGCATAGTGTTAGGAAAATATCAAGCAGTACCATTCTTTCGGTAATTCGCTGTGTCGTCTTTGCATAGTGTTAGGAAAATATCAAGCAGTACCATTCTTTCGGTAATTCGCTGTGTCGTCTTTGCATAGTGTTAGGAAAATATCAAGCAGTACCATTCTTTCGGTAATTCGCTGTGTCGTCTTTGCATAGTGTTAGGAAAATATCAAGCAGTACCATTCTTTCGGTAATTCGCTGTGTCGTCTTTGCATAGTGTCAGGAAAATATCAAGCAGTACCATTCTTTCGGTAATTCGCTGTGTCGTCTTTGCATAGTGTCAGGAAAATATCAAGCAGTACCATTCTTTCGGTAATTCGCTGTGTCGTCTTTGCATAGTGTTAGGAAAATATCAAGCAGTACCATTCTTTCGGTAATTCGCTGTGTCGTCTTTGCATAGTGTTAGGAAAATTTTTAAAATGTCTTTATAATATACTCAATTCTTTTTTGTTTTTGAATGAAAGATTGGTGATAAATTCGACACGTTTTATTCTCCAGGTTGAGTCTGGGGAAAAATATGCAGCAATGAATCATTGAAGCTTTAGATAAAGTTGGAGTTATTTTGAACATTCAACAAGGATTCTTTTCGATTTCTTTTAAATGTTAGAGGTTAAAAATAGAAGACTTAAAATCTTAATAACTGATGAATTGGATGAACGACTAAAAGAAAATTCAGCACGGAATAAAGACTTTCGAAAATAAAAAAGCAATTAAAAGTGAATCAATCAATATATTTGGATGATATTAATATTCATTTTTTAATCATTTTTGACTGTCGTGTTGATATTTTGCTTCATAAAAACACAACTATGTCGCAGCAAATAATGATAAAATTAGTATAGAAATATTTTTCAAAATGCAACTTATTTCATGTTTTGTTCCATACTCTATAGTCAGCAATTCAAATACGTTCAACAGTTTGAAATATTCCAGGATGTATCTTAATGAAATGCTGAAATTTCCCAGAAACATATCTCCAGTCATAGAAGTCCAATTTTGATTGATGCATTGACTGAGTGTTTTTTACGATTTATCAATCCTTGCGCGTTATATATTTTTGATTGTATGAGTAATCTATAATATAACAAGAGCTTCATCCGTACTTTCGTCACAATTTCATATTGCGGTGAGCAATAAAAAGGAGGGGATTACTTGCGATCGTAATAGAGGAAACAGACATGCCTTTGATAGCAAGAAACAAAGACCTTAAAGAGAGATAAATAAGTGAAACAAAATTAATTATATTACCGAAGACACCAAGCAGTTTAGTAAAATAAAAGTGGCATATTCTTTTCTGAATCGTACTGATTTCCCAGACAGATTTATTATCCCAAAACATCCTAAGCAAATCTTCTTTCTTTGTCGGTAGCGTTTTGTAGGTACCGTGTTTGTTCGTACAGGTTTTGTTTGTTTGGGAAGTAACATGTCGAATAGAGACCTGATTTTATGCGCAAACATTACTTCGGCTGGGGGAAATGATGATGGAGTGCTGTCGTTAAGCATTATTATAAGCACCCGAAGAAACTGTTGTAGGGCCTTTTCGGTGGGTGGGCCCCTATATTTCTCCAGATCTCTTTTTAGCGCGTCAGCGAAGCGCCCGGCCTGTCCGTTAGAATTTGAGTGATATGGAGTGATCGAAATATGATTGACCTGGAACGTTTCCCAAAAATCCTTAAACTTTATTCCATTGTTTTACCCTAAACAATCGACTACACAAAATATAGCGAACAGTTCGTGTAGGAAATTGATTATCACTTCTGTAGTAGAATTTCTACACGTAAGAACTTTGGGCAACTAGGAAAAACTATCTATTACTATAAAATAGTAAAATCCGTCTAGCGGGCCTGAAAAAATTCATATAAATCAGAGACCATGGTCGTTCCATTTTAGGCCAAGGATTATAATTGACTGTAGGATTTTACGATGATTTCGATATTCTTATCATTTTTCGGCAACTATACATAATTACTCATAAGGCTTTTCATTCTTGTAATTTCTGCATGAAAATCTTTCAGAATTCTTCTTTGTAGTGTAGTGGAAATGACGACTCGCTCACTATATAGCAATACTTCGTCGCAGAGAGAGAAAGCATCTGAAGTCTGTTGTTCCTTTTCACAAATTTTAGTTCGTTTTACCTGATAAACTCATCGTTTAGAACTTCTCGTTTGATTTGGTCGAGCCTTCCAGGGAGTTCTATTACTGTGTTAAATTATGTGGTTTTAAATTCTTCTTCTGTTTGATAGGAAGCAATCACAGCATCTTCAAAAGGTTCTCTTTGTTTTGGTATTAATCTGGACAGTTAGTCGGCAATACAGAGTTTTGTAGACGGTAAGAACCTCATTTTAATGTTACAATTTAAAACATTTGTTCCCCATCTCAGCAGTCCAGTTGCTGTATGCACAGGCAGACTTTTTTTTTAGATCCAAAGATGGTCAGTAACGATATATGGTCCGTCTGCAACGTAAAGTGTCTACCATATATATACCGGTGAAGCTTCGTTACTACAAAAATAATCCCCAACGATTCCTTCTCAATTTGCGACTAATACGTTTCTGCAGGAAGAAGCGTTCTCAGCGCATAATCTGTTAGTTTGTGAGATTTATCTGGCATCTTGTGCATAATTCATGCTCCAGTGTCATACGAACTGGCGTTGATGGCAACTATTATGTCCAGGATTGGGTTATAGAGGGTAAGAAATTAGCCCGACGTCAAGACTTCCCTTATTTTTACGAATGCTTCTTGGCATTCTTGGCATTCAGGTGTCCACTTCAAGTCTTTGTCTTTATTCAAAAGTTCGTTTAATGGAACACGGAACACGTAAGTTGTGCTCCATTAGGTACAAACACCTAGTAATAGTTTGCCGATGAAGAAACTTTGTAAGGTAGCGACATTTTGGGAGTTGGTATGTCCTTGATTGCTGTAGCTCATTCTGGACCTGTCTTATGACCACCTTATTGATAATGTGTCTCTCCATAAAAAGTTGCATTTCGATCCTTTAAATTTGAAGCTGTACCCCTGAATTCTTGAGAAGACTTTATGCACATGATCTTTATGCTGTTCTACATTTTGTTCGATCATTAATACGTCGTCCAACTATGCAACCACGAACTCAAAGTCGCTCAGCATAGTGTCCATCACTTGTTGGAAAATTGCCGGCGTAACCTTAACCCCGAACGGTAAGCGTTCGAACTTGTACAACCAACGATGGGCTTTGATACAGAGCAACTTAAAACATTCTTCTTCCACCGGTATTTGAAGATACGGGTTACTGGGGTCGATTTTTGAAAAAAAATTCCCTCCATTTAGTTTCGCGAAATTTCTTTCGGTTAAGGTAAAGAATAGAGATAGTCTTTGAGTGCCGCGTTAAGTTCCGTCGAGAAATCGGCGCAGACCCGGATTCGTTTGACTTCTTC
The DNA here is from genome assembly GCA_037127315.1 of Ascarosepion bandense. Lineage (NCBI taxonomy): Eukaryota > Metazoa > Mollusca > Cephalopoda > Sepiida > Sepiidae > Ascarosepion > Ascarosepion bandense. The sequence continues at coordinate 364,637 of JBBBDQ010001522.1, forward strand.
TTCACATAGACGGTCGATGAGCCCCATTGACTGTAAATAATTTTTGACAAGACACCGGTTTTTTAAAGTCTGTCGATGTCTTCATTTATTTTTGGTGAAGATGCGAAAGGCACATTTCGTTTATTCTTAAACACTGGCGGGATGTCATCTTTTTAACTCGAATTTTACCGTCATCTTATTACACCGACCAAGGCCCCTAGAAAATACTTCCGGAAAAGTTTCTTTTAAATGTTTTATTAAATTATTTGCCTTGGTGTTTAGATTGTCTAGGTTTTGTCAAATAGAATTAATTGGCATGTCCCACAAATTAAATTATTCCATCCAGTCGATACTAAATAAATTTTCTGTATTTGTTTACTACAAACATTTTTAGTTTTAACGTCCTTCCTTGAAAAGTCATATTAATCATAATAATTATATTAATGATAAGTTCTCTCGTAAACTTGATTTTCTCCCCGGACTCGGTCACAATAAGGTTGGTTTTCCCAACTTTTTCCAAGTATGTAGATTTATGATTGTTAAATCTGAACCAGAATCCAAATGTAGTTTTACATTTTATTTAGGATTTGTACTTTCATGTATTTCCTAATGTTTAAACCGTCTTATTCATGTGCATGTGATTTAGTGATTTTTCTCGCTCGATAATATGAATTTTTGTGCCCGACACGGATACAATTTAGACACATTTTATTTCGTTAGGGTCAGTCTTTATACAAATGTAGTGACCCACAACCGTAACACGGGTTAAAAAGAAAGATGTCTTGTTTCTTTTCTGATTGGTTTGATATAAAGAGAGAATTAAATTGTTTTTTTTTCTTTTGGCGTACGTTACTTATGTGAGATTCCTCAATATTTCTTTAATCTTGGCGTACGCTTACGAATCTCTGACAGTCTTCCAGTATTTGTTGGAGAGTGTGGTTTGGTTCTTTTTCCAATTTATTCCGAACTCTACGTCTAATATATATATATATATATGTATGGGTAGAATAATATTCCTTGTCCAAAGAAACATTATTTCTAAAAAAAAATTTTAAAATAACCACATCACTTGACAAGAGACAAGATGTGTCGAAACAAAATATCTACTTTTGTAGTAATATTGTAACAGATACATTTCTGAATAGATATTATATATATATATATATCTAGCAGAATCTGCTGCTTATTTATAATTTTAAAGAGTTAATTCGTGCAGGGGTAAATTTACAATAACAAATAGTAATTTTAATTTCTGGCCCGATGTTTGTATCTGGGTTCAGTCCTCTTCTGAATATTCTTTTCTTTATATTTAATTGCTTATATACTTGATATTGGTGTCTGGATAATTTTACTTCAAATTTGCAACACATATCACAAATATCTATAAGTAGCATAGATATAATACTCTCTGGTCTCGATAAATATGAAACCGCTGATTAAGTGCACAGTATTCATATTTGATTTGTGATTACTAAATCTCAATTATGAGTGTTGATATTGCCAGTCATAGAAAAGAACCTTCTAGAATTCGTCAAAGAAGCGGCGAAGAAGATTGAACAACGAACAACAAGAAGCTGTTAGACATCTAAATGCTACTAGACGACAAGAACCTCAGGCTAATATGAGCCAAGAACGACGTGCAGAAATCATAAAACAAAATTTTAAAAAACCATCAGGAAGCTCGAGATAATTTGTCACAGGAAAGAAAAGTGGAGATTTCAGGCCAGAATGATAGTGTATACATATTAGAACGGAAAATCTTCAGTTGTGGCCAGACAACACAATGTTGATGCTCTCCTCAAAGGTTTCTCGTGAAAATCGTGTAAGTACGATATTGATTCTGCAGATCTGTGATGTTAAAGTACGAAAACACGAGTGGAAGTCAAGCTAATCGTAATTTTCGAATGTTGAAAATCTGGTTTAATTGATATCCTTAATATACCAGAATTACCTGAAGATCTCAGTCAGTTATTTATCACTGAAGAAGTAAATCATTGAAAAGTAATTGAAACTCACCTGAAGCGAGCTGAATGTGTAATGCTTCTCATGCCAATAACATTTCTACCGAACTTCTCTACGGCATATGATTTCATTTAATTTATTGTGTTCCTCTCGAATTTATATTTAAACTGGGGTCATCAGGAGAGAATGTGCACCGTTTTTTAATATACCAGAACTACCTGAAGATCTCAGTCAGTTATTTATCAATACTATTTCTAAATATTTTCGTAAAAATATGAGACGTTTCAACAATGATATGTCAACGTGTAGCATGAAGACGGGTAGTGTCTCACTGACTCTGATATTTAGGATCCACGGTGTTGTATACAGACTAATGGATCTTCCTGAAAATATTGCAACCAAACCACCTTCATGTCTTCAAACTAATTTTTACAACCCAGAACAAATTCGACAACGAATAATCATTGTATTGAGAAACAATGCTGTCCAAAATTATGACCAGGAAACTTTTCGTACTTATTATTCTGCAATTATTAATCAAGATATATATTTTTTTTGGGGGGGGGGATCGTTTTTGTCTATTCAGGAACAAGTAAACCTCGGAAATGTTCCGGAAGTCTACACTTGGTATTATAACTGACAATAGATAAAATTGTTTCATCATATAACGTTGCAATTATTTTATGCTAACGAAAATAGAATATTGGCATTACTTATAAAACATTGTTTGACGAGAAAGGTGTAAAAACTCATTGGTTGACAAAGCAACGTTTACTGCACTAGATCAGTTTTATTTTGATGAATCAATATTTCCTTGGCAATATTTTCGAAACAGCAATGATGTTTCTAGGTACAAGTCCTTTATTTTACCCTATATCCTCATAATTCTCGAACAGTTATTTGTGCATAAGAGAATTTAACAAAACCGACTGGAATTCGAACTATATTTGCTTATGTTTTTATTATTCTAACAAGCTTTCTATTACCAGTACATTGCATAAAAAGCAGATGAGAATGCTGATGTTACGAATTTATATTAATTAGAGAAAAAATACAAAAACATTTACAACAATAGTATATATGCATAATCTTTTTGCTACATGAAAATAAATTAAAAAGAATATCGAAAATATTCAAGACTAAAAACAGTATATTTAAATTATATAAATTATATTTAAATTATATCAGTTATATATATATATATATATATATATATATTATCTACAAAAAAGATAAAAAATAAACAATCATAAAAAATCAGTATATTTCAAAATAAAGTTATACATCATCAATTGTGAACTAAACCGAAAGCTTATTGTACATTCTAATGCTTCCAAAATTTTAATTTTAATTTGTTAAAGCTTCAAAATCCAAGCTGCTATCATTTAAACACCATAGACAACCGTTTTACCAAACCCCCTTATCAGAATGAATCAGCCTAGTCTCCTTGAAAGCAAAACACTGCGCCTCCTAGGATTAAATAGAATGACTACATAGCTAAATCTGCTTCTCGGAAGGTTGGTTCCCTTTATATGACTAGGAATTTTCTCTCGTCTAAATCCATCTCACACATATAAATTTACCATCCGCCCATTCATTAAATACTGCTGTCATATCTGGCCGTGTGCCCCTTCTATTCATGTAATGTAATTGATCCCGACTCCAGTCACTTTCACACCGACATAATGTTGCTTCCCTCTGTCTCTTCTACAATTATTTTCACGGCTTCTGCTTTGATGAGCTTAGATTCCTCGTACCCCACTGCATGAATTTACACGAGCTACTAGACTAGCGACTATGTCCTACACTTTTACGGATAAAACAATTAAATGCAACCGTAACTTCTACTCTAAAAGCATCTTTGCTCGCGCTTCACGCCTGTGGAATTCTATATTCTATTCTAATTCCGTATACTTACTTCCCTAAAAGCTACAATCTCTAAGAATTTAAATGAAAAGTCAACTGCCATCTCTTTTCTTCTCGACACACATCCTTTGCCTGACAACCCTTGTATCATGTTCTTCTTCCTTTACACAGCCTTCTACACACATGTATTCTCATCTTTTTCTTACACTTTCTCTGACTCCCCGTAACTTGTTTCTCTTTCTCTTCACTCACCTCTTCTGTAACCCCCTGGGCACCAGTGGCAGTTCTGCCTACCTTGCGGTTAAATGGTTTAAAACATTCTCAGTACCGAGAACTGTCTCCATTCTGCTTCAGGAGTAATTTAATTGTTTAAGGTCTTGTTTCCCAACTTATGAAATGTTATTATTTTAAACATGTCTTTCTTTAGATGTCACAATTTCTATCGTCACCTGACACTATACCCATCTCTTCTTTTTTCTTCATACTCTTTGTAGATACCCTCTCACAGATAAACTCTCTCTCTCCCTCTCTCCCCCCCCCCTCCCCCCCCCCTCTCTCTCTCTCTCTCTCTCTCTCTCTCTCTCTCACACACACACACACACACACACACACAAAAGAGGTAAAGTTATAAATTATCCTCATTTTCATCAGAACATATCTTTTGATCTGAGTGCTGATAATTCTTCTTTTTTACTTTTCCTCATATACGTTTATATGTATGGATAGCTGAAATATTTTCTGCTCTATCATTTTCTGAATGACCAAACATAGAATATTTTTAAGGACTCTTTTTGTTTTTGGGCTGAGAAGTTTCCAGAACTGTGTAGATAGATAGATAGATAGATAGATAGATAGATAGATAGATAGATAGATAGATAGATAGATAGATAGATGTCAAGTCCGTTAACAGAGAGGATAATTATTTTCAAAGGATCTTTTTAATATAAAATATTAAGCGATAGATCTGTATAGAGAGCTGAATGGATATTATCCAATGCAATATGATATACATAAAAGAAAAACTTAACACATCATCTAAAGTAGCTATAAATTATAATTCATTTCGCTAAGCTAAAAATCTCATCTCATCAGACTACGATATTATTTGTTATACCAAATATAAATTTTGGTCTGAGGAGATGAGCTTATTAGCTTGTCTCCTCAGACCACGATATTATTTGGTATACTAAAAAAACGTTGTCGTCTGATGGGAATGAGCTTATTAGCTTGTCGAAATTAATTATAATTTATAACAATTTTATATAATGTGTTGAGCTTTCATTTATATATATATATATATATATATATATATATATATATATATATATATAAATTATCAATTAAAGACAAATATTCTTAGATGGAAATGAGATGTATGCCAAATATATGATCCTTCTATTTACATAAGGAAGGATTTAAATATGGAATATAGATGGCCTCTGACTCGTTAGGGTTATACTTTGAGTGTAGACAAGTTAAGGATTAAGAATGCGTCCACACTATGTTACGAATTTGTCTTTCTCTCTCTCTCTCTTTCTCTTTCTCTCTCACGCTCTCTTTTTCTTTTATCTCAATCAGTTAGTCAATCAAGCTGGCTAAAATCGTAGACAAGGCATTTTATGAATGATAATATTTTCTTACAAACGTCCCGTGCGTTGAGAGAATAGTTGCTAAATGAAGAAAAGAGGATTTTACTATTCAAAATGACTGTGGGCCGATAACTGCTCAGTAATAAACACCCGTCGTGATAAACGAACTCTAATTGGTCGACAAGATGGTACGATGCAAATCGGCGGGATTTCCTATGACACGAGGAGAAAATTATTTCCAGTTTGTTAGTTTGCCATAAGCTGCTGACGAGATGAAAAGATTGTATAAGCCCACACCGCAAGCCAACCCTTATGGACGCGTTACACCAGTAGTCATGAACAAGACCAAAAGACGAGATCCCCCTTCTTGTTTGACGAAGAACATAAATCTGACTGAGACTAAATTTAAAGATTTTAATGAAAATAAAGCTTCGTTTTGTAAAGTTGAATCATGAGACGAAGTATTCCTTGCTTAACCCTGAGACGAATGTTCGTGAAGATTAGAAGAAATGAAGTTGAAGAAGATAGAAAAACGCTTTCTGAAGACCCCAACAGATATGCTAAGAAAATCTCCTCCAACAGATGTGAAGATTAAAATATGATTGCTAGTCTCAATAACTGAACCCATTACTGAAGAGACAGGCGGCTAATTACGATGTCGCTCAGTGTGATAGCCTTGTGTCAGGCTATGCAGGGTAGGCCATAAGTCGCGCACCAAAGAATTACGTGAAATAATGGAATTGTGCATCAATGCAAATGGCGAGCATTTTGAGCATTTGTGATTGTACCAGCGTGTACAACGTGTTTCTCAGTTTCTCTTCCAAATGATTGCTTCCCCGACGGCTACAATCTCCAGGATTTTAAATGTAAGGTCAATAGACACCTCCTAACACACTAACCTGCTCCCATTCTATCAAACACTCTTCCCATCTGCCCAACCCGCATCCTCGCTATCCTTACTCATCTGTCACCTTCCTCCTGACATTCCCTATGTCTAACCACTCCTTCTCTTTACCTTCCCCTATGTAGCCCCATGCGCAATAGTGGCAGTGGAATGCCTTGTTTGGGGTGATATGATTTTTAAAAAAAATAGTTAAGCTTGGCTTTAATAAAATAATGTTTATTATTATCAGAATTGTTTTAAATGCTTTGGTGCGCGACTTAGGGCCCACCCTGTATATCAACCGAGAGTTCGAGAATTATAAAAAAATAAAAAATAGCAACTCCAGGCTCAGCAACCGAATTTATCATTGTGGAGAGACGCAGCTCACCAAGATTCAGTGTAATGTGATGGCCTTATGTCAGGTTAAAATCATCAAGTGAAAATTCGAAAACTGCAAAAGTGAACATAACAGTAGTTTTAGCCTCAGTAACCAACTCTATCGATGAAGAGACCGTAATTGTCCATGAAGCACCGAAACCTGTTGACCTTGTATCATGCTAAAGAGCAATGAAGAAATTTAATGTTGGAAAAAAAGAAAAGAAGAAAAGTAAAAAATATTGTTTTTTAGAGAAATGAATTATATATATATATAAAGAATTAAAAAAAAACAAGAGAGATAAACAATAATTACGAGAGAGAGAGAGAGAGAGAGAGAAACTGTAAGTTACAAAAATAATATTCTATGTTTTTATTTATTTTTCCTTCCCAGACTGTAGATTTCCACACATCACCAATTCTTAAATGTATTTTATTGCATATAATATTACACGAAAAATGTTAAGTGAAACCCCATTTTATGTGATAAAGACTTTTATTCTATCGCCCGGAAAATCAAATTTTACTTCTATTCACAACTGGCAATAAAAATTAATAGTTTAATTTTTAATCACGTGTCTTGTGTTACCTTCATTTTGTCGTTTGTTCAAAAAGTCTTGTGCTATAATTTAGCACAATGCTTGAAGAGCGAATATCAGAATCTGATCACCATCTGACCAAGGCTTACGGCCATATCACGTTGAAGACTACGGTTCTCGCTCAATCACAGAAGTTAAGCAACGTTGAGCCTGGTCAGTATCTTAGATGGGTGACCGCTTGGGAATACCAGGTGCTGTAAGCGTTTAGTGACGGTTGTGGTTCAGTGGATATCATTTCGGAAAGTTATGGGTTAAATAACAGCGTAGGACTTTAGGACCCTGCCCTTATAAACAAATCCGAATGAATCTTGATACCCGAAAAGAAAAAAAGTATTACTAGATACAAAACTTATATAAAATGAAAAAACAACAATCATTTTTTGAAAGAAAAAGGTATCACCAGCAATAAATAAATAAATAAAATTTAGTTGGCAATAAATGACCCGCCGAGGTTGATATGCCATAAAAACAAAACAACCAACCATCTGACCAAATATCCACTAAAATCCTTTCGGCATTTAACCTGGAAATTTAATATTATTGCATGGGAAGATTCAACATTGCAACTCTCAAAGGTGAGGGAGCCCCAATCGTGACTATATATATATATATATATATATACGTCAGATTCAAATAAATTGCAAACAATATGTTTGCTTATTTTTAATAAAATCCGTTCATACTCACGGATAATCTATTGCGTATTACAATCAAAAGATGTCAGAAATATGCTGTAAAGTTGACAGATGGTATTTTCATTAATTTCTTAAGGTACCCAAGTACTTTCAACCTCTTTCCGATGTCATCTACATGGGTTTCGCTTCTGGTAACAAATGTTACCGGAAAACTGTGTTGCTAAAAAATACTGCACGCTTCTTTCTGCTTCAAATATAACGGTTGACAAATTGCTAGCCTTCATTTAGAGCGTGAAATTATCCAAAATGGAATTTTTTAATATGCTAAAACGCCATGGTCATGCACGTGTTAAAGCATGAAAAAACAGCTCATTTCTGCTATCTTTTGATTGTAATACGCAAAAGATTACCTGTGAGTATGAACAGATTTTATTAAAAATAAGCAAACATATTGCTTTCAATTTGTTTCATCTGACATGTTTAAAAAAATTTGCTACTTAATTACACAAATATATATATATATATATATATATATATATATATATATATATATAATCAAGTAAACTAACCACGTTTCACTGCCTGAAAATGGTGAATTAATCACCGAAACTTTATAGCTATTAAATTGCAGTACGCTATAATAATAATAATAATAATAATAATAATAATAATAATATATGTGTGTATGTGTGTGTGTGTGTAGTTTGTTTTTATTTCCATATCCATCTCCTGCCATTTCAACTGTTCGTTATCGGATACAAATCTTATATGATCTATCAACTAACCAAAACACACAGAGTAAAATTGCACACTCGCAAAAGCGGATCCAAATGACTAAAAACATTTTTGCAAAGACCAGACCAAAGCAAATCTTGCGAGTCAGTACGAAAAGTAAAATCTTGGATCCTGACTGGATGGCAAATAGAGAATTGATGTGACGTCAGTCAAACTTTTTCTCACACCTAAAGTGAAAATGTTCGGTTGAGCCAGTCACATGACCAGATTTAACTAATTAAGGACATTCCGTGACCGGTCAAGACAGTCCAACATGGAAGCGTTTAGCTGACGGACCTCGTGGCAATGTAACAAAAGAAATTTCAAAGCAGTCAGAATAGGAGCGGTATTTGATAGCATGTCACAATGTAAGGAAGAAACTTCAAACTGACTCGGTCACGTCCCGCCTACCACTTCCTCCAACTTTATTTTCTTCTTTTTCATTCGTCGCCGCTAAAGTGAACAGCAACAACAACAACATTGCACCCTGTCTGCGATAACTACTGTTTCTTTATTTCCACTTTCTCACCCTGTCGCCGACCAACCAGAAAGAGGAAGCAACATAAGAATTCACATTCTGCTACTACACAACCATGAAATCTAAACTTCTGTGGACATTTTAAACACTTCAGTCAGTTAAGTACCATACGTGAAACACGCTTAGGCGATCATGTCTCGAAAGAGGCATGACTGACTGCGAACAATATTATCCCTCAGTAGGTTGCCATTGATTTCTGCGGTAGACAGGTTGCCAGCCAAGGCTATAAACCCCAATCTGTCCTGTTATTTAACCCATAGCTGAAGGGAATAGATGGATTAATACCTTTTCCAAGGATATTTGCGGGTAAGTGAATGCATTGAATTCAACTGGAATTCGAACTCGGCTCCCCGATTTCTCGTTCCGAGCCGATATCCAATGCACCACAACGCACATCCTTTTAATACTTACGTTTCTCTTTTAAATATTTTAACTACAAAACTACGTGTAATTTCTCAATGTACATTTTTCTTCGCGCAAATAATATATATTATATTATCTAACAAAATTCTACTTATTGTTTCAACAACCTAATAATATCTTTAATAGCAGGAATTGTAGGCTAATTTTAAAAGTGGCTTTGTACCGGACATGGCCGATACACTCTACATCATCATGCCTTTTTTTTTTCTTTTCCTTTCGCCTTCACTATTTTTCTTCTCTCAGTCTTGTATCGTTTTGTATCTCTTATCTCATTAAATTGACCATTTTTTTCTCATCAGTTTCCTTCTTTTTCTCCCATTGTGTGCTTATTGTTTCGTATTTTGCCTTCTTCTCAGTTAAACCTTTCTTTCTATTTCCGGTCAGTTTCCTTTCACTATGATTAATCCAGAATGGTTTCTTTCAAATATTTCCTATACTTCTTTTCTTTATTCTTTTTCCTTTTTTTAAACCTATTTACACTTTTATTCTCATTATTTTTCTCTCTTTCTTGCTGGCCTAAGTTATTTCATCTGTAATTTTCTCTTTCTCCTCCTCACTTTCATTCTACCTTTCCTTCTTTTGTATTTTTCTTTGCCTTTTCCTTTTCTCATTTCCTTTTTTTTAAACCTATTTACACTTTTATTCTCATTCCTTTTTCTCTCTTTCTTACTGGCCTAAGTTATTTCATCTGTAATTTTCTCTTTCTCCTCCTCACGTTCATTCTACCTTTCCTTCTTTTGTATTTTTCTTTGCCTTTTCCTTTTCTCATTTCCTTTTTTTTAAACCTATTTACACTTTTATTCTCATTCCTTTTTCTCTCTTTCTTACTGGCCTAAGTTATTTACTTTTCTTTCGTCTATTATTTTCTCTTTCTCCTCCTCATTCTCATTCCACCTTACCTTCTTTTGCATTTTTATTTTCCATATTTTTTCGTTTCTTACTACTTACTCACACATTCCGTCTTTTTCCGCTCAAGTTTATATTCTCCATTCTTTCTCTATCTATTGACTCTTCCCCCTGCTTATATCGTCACTGTTCCGTATGTGTATGAGCATGCGCAGACACTCAAAAATGTAGCCGTTGTTGTTTTTAAACGGAAGGTTTTAGCGCGTCGTTTCACGGTCCAGCGATCTCGTAACATCTTCCCCAGTACGTCGAGATGACGCCGTGAGCGATTTTTGAAGGGAAGATGCTGATGCAAACAGGCGAAGGAATGGATGAACTTATCGAATTTCGTTCATCTCTCGCGTCATATCAAACGGAAGCGAAACACACCCACACGCACGCATAGTGACAGGATATTGGCGCATGCGTGCTCGTCACTACGCCATCTCTCGCACGGACATACTTGCATACACGGCCAAACTGTCGTTTGAGCATCTTGCACGCATCAGAAGATAAAATAAACGCATACGTAAAGATTTACCTAAATGTGGGCGAGTACGCAAGCATTTACGTCTTTAAACAGGTTTTAAGGCCTTGACACATTTTAACATTCAAACACGCACGAAGATATGTCTCAGAATGAATAGTAGTGGTATTACCGAACATATTCGGGTCTTCAGTTTTCTTTATAAACGTTCAAATACAAGAAAGCAAAATGTATTAAGTGCTGGCCATCACCAGTCGGGGAATCAATAATCCGTTTCAATCAGTAATCGCTCAATAATTTCCACGAAAATATTTTCAGACTTCCTCATCGAGGCACAAACCAGTGACTATTGTCTGGTGTTGCTACCTATTACATCAGTGGTTTTTGAACACTTTAAGATATTAGTAAAGAATTTCTACTTGTCTTTTGGCGTTTTGATTACAGCCTACTTTGTTTTTTACCCAGGTATGGATCAATTTAATACAGGAGTCTTTTTCGTGTTTTAAAGCACCAACACCATTCAGTCAGTTAGGTGCCATACGCGATACACCCTTGGGCGATCATGTCTCAAAAGAGACATGACTGAGTGGATAAAATATTTTCTCGCAGTAGGTTGCCATTAATTTCTGCGGTAGGCCGGATGCCAACCAAAGGAAAAAGTGATTGCTATTTAACCCATTGCTGGAGAAATAAGAAGAGGATTCATAGCTTTTCCAAAAATTTAATAAAGGGGTGTTTCTAATGGCTTGAAGCACAAACACCATTCAGTCAGTTAAGTGCTATACGTGATACACGCTTGGGCGATCATGTCTCAAAAGAGACATGACTGACTGAGTAAAATATTTTCCGGCAATAGGTTGCCGTTAATTTCTGCGGTAGTCAACCAAAGGAAAAGAACGCAATCTGTCTTGCTATTTAACCCATAGTTGGAGGGATAAGAAGAGCTCCATAGGTTTTCCCAGAAATATTTGCGCATCAGTGAATGCAACTAGAATTCGAACTCGGCTCTCTGAGCTCTCATTCCGAGCCCATATCCATTGCACCACCACGATTGACCATAACAGAATAAGTATAACTTCTGAAAAAAAACAAAAGTTATGGAATGAAATCATGAATCCGTGCGTAGCTTGTGCGATGGCATACGACATATGTTCATCTATATTTTATGACAAAGAAAGAAAAAAGAAAAGTAACGTAACCATCTGTAATCGGTCATGATATACAGTTGTAGTGCCGGATAAGTGATGGTTAATGAGTATCTCATTTAAATGTATCTTGGTAACAATTTGCATACACTAATCCCAGGGCAACAAATGTAACAGAAGCGAAATTTGCTTTGGCAGAAAGATTTGGCTAATTGCTCACTCACCTATTTTTTCTGCCAATCACATAGGCATTTGATTTTATCTAACGCCTTCGTCTTTCCTCATCAAAAGCCAGATGCCAAATGCTCGTTCGTGTCAAGAATATTCGCGGTAATCGCTCTGCAACGGGATTATCCGTAACTGTTGAAAATCAAAATTACCCGTTCTTTTTACCTACACAATACCTGTAGCATTTGTCTAATGACCCGTGTGCAGCTTCAGGAGGCTTCAGTCAGTTAAATGCCATACGGGATACACGCTTTGGGCGATCATGTCTCGAAAGAGACATGACTGACTGGGCAGAGGATGATTCCACAGTATGTTGCCATTTCTTTGTGTTAAACTGGTTGCCAACCAATGCTATAGAACCCAATATGTCCTATTATTTGACTCATAGAAGAGTCAAATTATTTTGACATTATTTCAAATTATTTGATGGGGAAGAGAGATATTATATTATTAATTAGTACTTAGTTGGGGTTCAGCTTATTACTTCATAACAATATGAAACTGATCCCCCATCTTTATGCCCAGTAGAAGCCTTATGTTTCCAACTATCGTCAGTCAGTTAAGTGCCATACGTGATACACACCTTAGGCGTTCACGTCTCGAAAAAGACATGACTGACTAGGTAGAAGATTATCCCGCAGTAGGCTACCATTGCTTTCTGCAATGGACTGGTTGCCAGCCAAGACTATAGAATCCAATCTGTCCTAATATTTAACTCATAACTGGAGGGAAGAGACGGATTAATACCTTTCCCAAGGGTATTTGCGCGTAAGTGAATGCGAGGAATTCAACTGGGGTTCGAACTCGGCACCCCGATTCGTAGTTCCGTGTCTATATCCACTGCACCACAACGCACATTTCATAGTTGTCCTTTTCCTGAAACAGTTGCTAATCACAGCTAGAGGGCCTAGTCTACCCTGCTATTTAAACATTCTCTGATAAGCTAAGCTTTTATCTTTAACTTATTTTCAACTATTCAGCCTCTTGACCATGGACGCAACATAGCAAGGCTGTTGTTAGTTTGTTGATATTTCCATGGCAAATGCTAAGATGATCTCTTGTTTCTATTTCAACACTTCAGAACTTTTAACTAAGGAGACGCTATGCCGTTTCCTTGCAGTCGAATCATCATCATTTTTCCTGATTCCAAATCTATGGAGAAAGTTGTATTCAGACAACATTATAACAATGACTATTATATTGTGAAACAGAGGCTAGTGTAAATGGTTCTCCGAATACGACAATCTTTATTTCTTCAAATCAAGTATCACTCGTTATCTATTCTATATATCTTCCTAATCTTTACATTTCATCACCGTTTCTTTCATTCATATCGTAACAATTAATAATATTTAACAATTTTAACAATAATGTTCTACCTTGAGTGGATCTTTCCCTTTTTTTGGGGTTCAAAAATTTACTCGTGCAACCAGACTGGTAGCAAAGTCCCACCCATTTACAATTAGATCAACCAAATGCAGCCGATGATTCTACTCCAGTAGCTTCTTTTCTCGCTTGTCCCGCCTGTGGAATTCCCTTCCGTATATTTACGTTCCTGACGGCTACAATCTCCAGGAATTTAAATGCAATGTCAATACCCATCTTGACTCCAATTATTTCAACATCACCCTCTATATTTTGTTCTTTTCCTTTCTTTCTATCTTCGCAACTGCCTTCACACCTGAGTTCCCATCTTTCTCTTGCCCCTTCTCTGACACCCCCTGTAACTGGTTCGTCTTTTTCTTTACTCTCTAAACTTTTACTCCTATGTAGCGTCCTACGCATCAGTGGCGGTACCGCCTTGCTTGTAATGAAATGGTAAAAACAACTTGTCATAAAGAACACAAACACTATTTTTAAACTATTTGTAACTAATCAAACTATTAAAAAGTCTTGAAGGTAACATTGTAAATGTGAGTCCTATACACAATATTCCTCGGCATATGTTTCAAAAATATTTCTTCCTAAAAATATACTTCTACCTAAACGCCAAAGAAAGGTGTATACATTTGAACTAGCTTAAACCATTAATAACTGACCATATACAATTAGAAGAAACCATTAATAAATACAGATCACAGCAACGTTTCACCTGTAACGCAGTTTTTTAAGAACTATTTATCAACAGATCCGTCATCTTTGTTGATCGATATTTTTAAATCGATTCTCAAACTCCCTGAATACATTTTCTCATAAACAAATTGATATTTCTGGAATAACATGTGTTATTCTGACCTTGGATTCCTCTAAAAACCTCTTTTTAATGCGGAGACAAGTATTTTTTTAATGCTTCGATAAAAAAAGTTCATTTTCATTAAGATCGATCAAGCAAACGCCAAGCAACAGTTCTTTATCGATCACTATATTTGCCTGAGAAATATAAAATTTTAAACAAGGTAACTATGAAAACTATAAATTTAGATTGTCAAGCATGATACTATTTTACTAATGTTTCAAGATATAAGCTTTTTTCTGGGGTTTATTCAATGTGGATGTGTGGCTAATGTAACAATTATTGTTGAATTCAAATTCTTGTGTAGACTGTTGAGTTCGCTTCCACATAAATGCTACGAAGGAAAAACAGGAATCAATGTCTTCTCAATGCCTCCCATTAATGGCTTGGTATAATGGTCTCTCTATACTAGGAAAAGGATTACTCTGAATTCGAACCCGTGGAGAAAGCAAGTTATGGCAATTCACATATAACACTGGTTAAAACGATTTTGTGTGCCATGAAACAAAACACGTTTTTAGCTAATTTGCTAGGGTTGATTCCGAAAATGACCTTCGATTTTCATAGTTAGCTACCGTTTTTGCTCTACTGAAATTGATCATTTTTTAGAAAAAAAGATCAATTTACGATCTTCGTAGACCGCAACATTTAATAGTCGTAGAACCCAATCAGTTTTCAAGTAGTCAAACTGATTTATGTCAGCCACATGACAAAAAAAAAACAACTTTTATACGAAAAAAGCTTTTCTGAGTCAAAAATCTTAAAATAGAAATGCCAAATCAATCTAATTAATTGCCAAAATTCAAATTAACTGATAAACTTTATCAATAATACACTTTATACGCTAATATGAGAATTAAGGTTCATTTTTCATATAGTCACCTAGATACATTTCCAGATTATTGCGTTGACGTGAAGAAAGATTCCATCAGGACATGAAACAATGGAAAAACGCTATCAGAGACGATTGGACAAATGAATGATGGCTGACTACTGCTGATGTATCAAAAGGGACTTAAATAATATTGATCATTACAGAAAATCAAGGAAAAGAATATTTTCGCCACAGTTCTTATGTTCATGAAAGTTTTCTTTCTGCAGTCGTTTTATTAAATAATTTGATGAAAATACTTGTTGGTTTTGGTATATTCAAGCGTGTTATTTTTTTAAAGAATTAACGCCTGATTGTTATAAAAATTGTATTTCTCAGTAAGCAGACCAATATGTGTTGGTTTAAATACAAGTAGAGAAGTTTTTATGATTTTACTTTGAGAAATACTGCCATCAATAAGTATCATACACACAAAAAACAAATTTTTAAAAAATTATGTTTCGTTTTTATGAGAAATTTCCACACAGTAAAATGGTAACTAATCAAGAAAAATTAAGGTCATTTTCAGATTCAGAAACTCCCAATTAAGTAAAAAAAGACTTCAAAATATTTTTTCGACCACTAATATTTTTTTAATCATTTCACCCCAAGCTACAATTTACTGCTACTGTTGTGCTGGGAGTTACATAGAGGAAAATGATGAGAAATAGAGGTTAGTTATAGGAAATGTCAGGAGGAGGGTAATAGACGGATGAGGATACCGAGGATATGAGTGGAGTAGATGAAAAAAGAGCTTGAGAGAATGGATGCGAGTTAGTGAGATAGGAGATGTCTATTGACCTTACATTTAAATTCCTGGAGATTGTAGCTGTCGGGGAAGCAAGTATATGGAAGGGAATTCCACAGGCGGGAAGTGCGTGAAAAGAAGCTGGTAGAGTAGAAATTGCGGTTACATTTTATCGGTTTCACTGTAAAGTGTGGGACCGAGTTGCTAATCTAGTAGCTAGTGTAAATTCATACGTAGGGGACACTAGTGAGCTAAGTTTATTGGAGCAAAAGCCATGAAAGTATTTGTAGAAGAGGCTCAAGGAAGCCAAGTCACGCCGGTGAGAGAGCGACTGCAGCCGGGCTACCAAGTCGGTATCGATCACATTTGCCATAATTGCATATGTTTTAGAGAGGTATGATTTTTTTAAAAATCAATAATCCATTATTTAAATAACTTTTCAATTATATATTAATTCCGTTGAAAGTTTTTTTTCTGATCAAGCACTGTATCAATAATATCATATCTAAATGTTGAAAAAACCATACAGTTAAGTTTTGACAGTATGTTCAACTCAATGGTGAATTTTATTTTCAATCTCTAATTGTTTCGGGGGAAATTATATGTTTTCATTGAGAAAATAAAATGTTTTATGAAAACAGAATAATAAACTTCTTCTTCTTCTTCTTCTTCTTCTTCTTCTTCTTCATTTGCCGTGTTCCTTCAGGACGTAGGCGATCATGGACTTCCACTTGGCTCTGTCTCTTGTCGTTCTCAAAGATTTTTCTCTTGGTATCACTTCTAAGCCACGCTCTGTCAACCATCTGCTCTGACCTAGCAAGTACATCTCGCGCTGCTGTCTCTGGTCTCCTCTTCCATTTTTCAGACCTGTGAGCATCAAGTTCTCTAGGCCTTTCTTCCTCATTACGTGTCCCAGGAATCTCATGTGTCTTTTCTTGATATTTATTATCAGTTTTCTTCTCGTTTACATCATTTTCAACACCCCCAACGTTGCACACGCTCTATCCAGGGTATCCTCAGTATCCTTCTGTAAAACCACATTTCTACTGCCTCTCCTTCAGCTTTGATGAGATCGTCCAGCATTCACTTTGATACAGAAGGACAGATAATCAGCACTTTTTTTTTGTTTCTAATGAGAATTTCCTGTCTTTCAGTACACCGGCTAGCTTCTGAAATGCGTCTTTGGCCATGCCAATGCATCTTTGGATCTCCGTGCCGCATTTTCCATCCTCTGTCAAAACACTTCCCTAGTATTTAAATTTTTTACTTCTTTTATTTTAGATTCTCGAACTTACAGTTGGCATATTGGCCTTTTGCTGATGATCAAAATTGCAGTGATCGGAGAAACATCGTCTTGGAAGTTGGTTTCACAGAGCAATTGCTCGCAGGAAGAAGCTGTTTGTGTAGACTTTTCTCTTTACTGATGGAATACGGGAGAAATGTGGGTGGTTTGCTACGATGTAAGTGGTAGGGTGGGTTCTTGTCGTGAAAATATCATTATTTCGATTGACTAATTTTTATTATTTAAATATAGTGCTTGTAATACTTTTGACTTATATATCACTTTGGTAATTAAATACAAATTCATGATTCTTTGATTATAATTTCTACCGCTTTTTATGGCAATTATTTCATCGTTAATTCATACATTTGATTTGGCCACAATGACTTCATAGGTGTCTCTTAAATATTCCATATAACTCCTTATACTTCTCTACTGACCTGTTTTCGCGCGGATCTTATTGTTTATTACACTAGACAGCATCTATATATATAAAAGGCAAGATGTTTGTGTGTGTGTGTCCTTTATACAAGTCCACAATTTTTATCCGATTCTCACCAAAGTTCACACAAATATTTTTTACGCTTTCAATCAGGTCATGAGCTACTATTTTTTCGATTTTTTACCCCGATATCCGATCAGGTCTGATAAAAATCAGGTTTTCAGCACTTTTATTTTAATGTTTGCTTTGGACTTTGCTCTAAATAGGTATAATTGTAGTTCTTAGCCTCATCTATGATACCATTTACTCAGAGGACTTATTTAGCCTTCAAAATTCAGTTTACGACGAAAAAAACTTATTTGATATCGATACCAGGAAATCAAAATTTGACTTACATCCATTCATTTTTCTTTCAGTCTACGATTTCGCTTTAACTGGAAACAACTATTGCTTTTTAGTCTTTCGTGCCAACGTCCAAAGAGTCTGAGCTCCAGAACCATGGATTAGTTTTAAAGCTTTCATTACACCCGAGCAACGCCGAGCTATATTGCCTGTCATTTATATACTGTGTCTCTTCCGGATATTGGCATAAATGACTTTTCAAAAACTCTTTTAAGAAGCAGTATTAACACACAATAATCGCGGATATGTTTGTTTTAATGATTTCACTCCAAACAAGGCAGAACCGACGCAAATTCTCAGAGGGTTAGAGTGAAGGAAAAGGCTGGGTACATTGAATAGTGACGAAAGAAAAAATATAAACGAGATTCAAGACGATCAAATATAACATTTAAATTCTTAGAAATTGGAGCTATTAGGGAAGCAAGTAAACCGAAGAGATTTCCATAGACGACAAGTGCGGTTTGTTTCCTTTATATATTATTGGAAAGTTTAATTTATAAATTCGGTTGAATAAAATATTGAAAGCAAGAAGTAACAAATGAAATCAATTTCCAAAACAAATTGCAAACAGAGAATTATATGACGAATATTAAATTTAAGAATATCACCGTCCTTGAGATCTGAACTTCCGCATACGATATTTCTTTAGTATTTGCCTATATTTCAGTGATGAGGTAGTATTTACAGTATTTACATTATTCAAACTATTGTCCTCATCTTTGGTGCTATTTGTACGACGTTCAATAATAGATCATTCTATTTGTCTATATTTCTGAGATGAGGTAGTATTTACAGTAATTACATTATGCTACTCTCAATTAACCATCATCGACAATCTCACCTACCTCCCATTAGCATGGACCAGGCTTGCCTCCCAGAGAGTAAAACACTACGCCTCCTTGGTCTCACACTTTCAGCGGACCTCAAATGGAATGACTATATCGAATCCATTGCTAAATCCGCTGCTATGAAAGTCGGTTCTCTGTGTAGGGCCCGGAAGTTTTTTCCGTCTAAATCTATCCTGCACATATATAAATCTACCATCCGCCCGTGCATTGAATACTGCTGCCATATCTGGTCGGGTGCCCCTGCTATTCTCCTCGTGCTTCTCGATAAGGTTCAGAGGATGGTCTGTAATGTGATAGATACCGACTTGGCAGACCGCCTGCAGTCTCTCTCCCACCGGCGCGACGTGGCTTCCCTGTGTCTCTTCTATAAATACTTCCACGGCTTCTGCTCCGATGAACTTACATCACTAGTGCCCCCTAAATACGAATTTGAACGAGATAGTAGATTAGCAACTAGATCCCACCCTTTTACAGTGAAACCGATAAAATGCAGCCGTAACTTCTACTCCAACAGTTTCTTTCCTCGCACTTCCCGACTGTGGAATTCTCTTCCAAATGATTGCTTCCCCGACGGCTACAATCTCCAGGAGTTTAAATGTAAGGTCAATAGACACCTCCTAACACACTAACCTGCTCCCATTCTATCAAACACTATTCCCATCTGCCCAACCCTCATCCTCGCTATCCTTACTCATCTGTCACCTTCCTCCTGACATTCCCTATGTCTAACCACTCATTTTCTTTACCTTCCCCTATGTAGCCCCATGCGCAATAGTGGCAGTGGAATGCCTTGCTTGGGGTGAGATGATTAAAAAAAATGCGGACTATTGTCCTCATCTTGGATGCCATTTGTACGACTTTTAATAATAGATCATTCTATTTGTCTATATTTCTGAGATGAGGTAGTATTTACAGTATTTACATGATTCAGACTATTGTCCTCATCTTTGTTGCCATTTGTACGACGTTTAATAATAGATCATTCTATTTGTCTATATTTCTGAGGTGAGATACTATTTACAGTATTTACATTACTATGACTATTGTCCTCATCCTTGTTGCCATTGGTAAGGTGTTTAGTTATATAAAATACTATTTGTCTATATTTCTAAAATGAGATAGTATTTACAGTATTTGCATTGTTCGGACTATTGTCCTCATCTTTGTTGCCGTCTGTACGACATTTCGGCCGTTGTATGCTCCTGCCTTCATCATGTGCTAGGAATTTCGAACCGAACCCTTGATTTCAATCACTGTGGTATATCATCCCCATTTCTTGCGTAAGCATCGATTGGAAGTCATAAGTTATCTCACTCTAATCTTGCAAGTTACTTGTTCACCACTGATATAGCCTGATATTGAACTCACAACTCTTTCGGTCAAGTCACAAGAATAAACCAGCGTCTATATCTAACGAACCATGGGTCTTTAAGGTTTGAAATTCCTAACACCTGATGAAAGGCGGAACGTACAACTGCCGAAACGTCGTACAAATGGCAACAAAGATGATCACAATAGTCCGAATAAGGTAAATAATGACGATATTTCTTTTCTTATAAATAAAAAAAATTGTCTTTTCATTAAAAGGAATCGCGTTATTGGTTCATTTTGGTATATCCTTCTAGAAATATTAATCTTTCGCTCTGAGACTAAAGCCAAGTTTAAGAATTGTTTGTTTCTGTGGTTGATCTAGGGTAACTGAACCAGTGGAAATGAAAAACCAGAGATCATTTTTCGGTATACATATTCTATTCACTCGAGAAACGTTTCCACGAAGTAACACTTCAAGGAAAGTAGCTGTCTGGAATGAACGCAATCTTTAGCACAGAAATAAGAAAGGAATTGAATGATTTGCCACCTTGAACATGACATGACAGGTTCGAGCTAAAAATGTCAGAGCTGGTCTGGCCGAGAAATATAACTTCTGTGAACACTTGACTTGGTAAAAGCGACAAGGATATTGAGTGGCTTACAATGTTTCTCCTGTGGAATAAGGGTAGAAATAAAGCCGCATAATCCTTTTAAACTCTGTCATGTCTAAGCGAGAACTGAGTCGCCTCAGCCCAGATATCAAAGCAATGCTCCTATTTTGGTTTGATCTAAATCTTTTAAAGATAATGACAGTAGGACTTTAGGGTGGTGGCACAGTACAAGGGAACGAACATTCTTCAGTATCTTTAGAGATGGCACGAATATACGAGTTCTACTTTAGTTCTGGGGTGAGGACTCTTTAGGTATTTTAGGCTAGGTGACTGTCCGATACGCGGATGACACGGAGCTGATAGCAGACATGGAAAGATAAATGCAGAGCAGTCTACAGAAGTTAGCAAAAGAAAGGGAAAAGAAAGGACTGAGCATAAACCTCAAGAAAACTGAATGTATGGACATCAACAGAAAGAAGAGACCAATATGCCAACTGCAATTTGGGGAATCTAAAATAAAACAAGTAAAGAAATTACCTGGGAAATGGTTTCACAAAG
This sequence comes from Ascarosepion bandense, assembly GCA_037127315.1. Classification (NCBI taxonomy): domain Eukaryota; kingdom Metazoa; phylum Mollusca; class Cephalopoda; order Sepiida; family Sepiidae; genus Ascarosepion; species Ascarosepion bandense. The sequence continues at coordinate 386,311 of JBBBDQ010001522.1, forward strand.
GATAGAAAATTCGACACGGAGATCCACAAACGCATTGGCATAGCGAAAGACACATTTCAGAAGCTAACCAGTGTACTGAAAGACAAGAAAATATCATTATTAACAAAGAAATGAGTGCTGAATTGCTATGTAATATCTGTTCTTCTGTATCGAAGTGAATGCTTGACGATCTCATCAAAGATGAAGGAGTGGCTTGAAACAGCAGAAATGTGGTTTTACAGAAGGATACTGAGAATACCCTTGACAGAGCACGAGTGCAACTATGAGGTATTGGAAAGGATGCAAACAAGAAGAAAACTGTTAATAAATCACAAGAATAGACAAATGAGGTTCCTGGGACACGTAACAAGGAAGGAAGGGAGGCCTGGAGAACTTGATACCCGCAGGTCGGATAAATGACATGGGAAAGCTGCGCGAGACGTACTTGTTAGGTCTGAGCAAATGGTTGGCAGAGCGGAGCTAAGAAGGTATATGTGAGCAATGATGAGGTGTTGGAAAAATGGAAACGAAATTGAGTATCAGGAAGAGACAGCTGAAGTTCCTGGGACATGCAATGAGGAAGATGGTTTTGGAGAACCTGATACTAATAGGCCAGATAGACGCGAAAAGAGACAGAGGAAAGCAGCGGATAAATTATTTGAGAGAGCCTGAGCAGGTGGATGAAAGAACGAGTGTTGCAAGATGCTATTGAAGAGGCGTGGTAAGAGCCACCAGGGGAAGGGGGACAGGAAAAGCCATGATAATTCCTCTTAACGATGTGTGTAAAATGAAATGTTCTTTGTGATCTTAGACAGTTTTCAAAAAGAAAATGCAATGAGTGAAAATTGATATAGATGATGTGTGGAAAATAGACATAGACAATGTGTGAAAACTAGAGAGAGACAATAAAAAATATACACAGAAAATGTGTGAAAAATAGGCATATGCAATATGTGAAGAAAAGACGTCGATTATGTGCAAAAAATAGACACATACAATGTGTAAAAATAGACAGGGGGATATGCTATGAATTAACACAGAAAATGTGTGAAAAATAGACATAGACAATGTGTGAAAATAGACGAAGATTCCATGGGAAAATTAAGCATAGACAATGTTTCCTGAAAGACTTATTTAGTCTAAAGTGTTTTGTTTTTCTACTTGCTTAGGAAAAAACTTCGTGGCATTACATTGATAGCGCCCTTCTCTCTCTCTCTCTCTCTTTCTCTCTCTCACTCTCTCTTTCTCTCTCTTTGTCTCTCTCTCACACACATACATACACACACTCTGTGTGTGTGTGTGTGTGTGTGTGTGTTCAAGGTATATAAAAAATACTTTTAAAAACTTTGCCAGCGGATTCCTCACACCAAATTCCACATATGTCCGCAAATCATTTTATTTAGTTATTATTATTATGGTGCCCTTCTACGTGGAATGGACTCTTCCTCCTGCTATAAAGAATAATCTGCGTGACTGCAGGAGACGCAGCTGTGACAGAGACAAGTGACAGTCTAGAGTTAGCGTAACTGTGTCGTTCGGACTTACACTTCTATTTTGCTGATTACTAACACTTTACTTTGTATATATGTTCTTGTTATTCTCATACGCTGTTTAAACCTACCTTCCTTTTTCCGTATCTTTCTTCTTGGCCCAGACAGACTACAACAACTTGGCGACGAAGATTTCGTCACAACAATTATGGTTAAAGTTTACGGTAGACGCTGTTCAATGTGCAATCCAAGATACAATCCAAAAATATTTTTACAAACAATGATGAAATACCACATATGTCCGCAGGTCCTTCGTATTTTAGTTACTATGTTTACAGTTTACAATACACACTGTTAAGATACATTCCCGAAAAACCTTTTTAAATACTGGGTTAATTTGCTAACACCAAAACAGGGAAAAATGTATAAATATATGTTTAAGAGGCCGTCGTTGCACCTCAACACAGCAACTCGTAAGAAATGTTTAAATTGTCTTTCGCATGGTTCTACACGCGCATGCTCCAGTCGTATCAGTGACTTGCTGACGAATTCAAATTCTGACATACTGTTTCGAATGTCCTTAGTATTGGTGTAAGGATACCCCAAAGTTTGTAAAAGTATCTTTGATACACCTAACATATTTACAAACATTCTATCTTTTATCCCATAAAGCGTACCATAGATTTACATTTGTATCATTCATATATATATATATATATATATATATATATATATATATATATATATAATCTATTTGTTTGAACATTATTTTCAATCGATACTCGTATTTGAGTAAATATTCTGTTTTTAATCAAACAGTATATTTATATATTTATTTCTACCGGCCAGAATATTTACGATAAATTATGATACGAAAATGTGTGTCACATTCGAACCTACGAACCATATCAACATAGAGTAAGCCACTAATTGATTTGATGCGTCTGAGACCACTCGACCACGATTGATTCAACGGTATAATCGAAGTCAAATAAAGCCTTTTATAACACAATTTCCGATTCCACGCAAATAATCATCTCTGCTCTGAAATGTATTGTAATGCCAACAAAAAGTCAACGACTTTTCTAGTGAAGATAGCTTTTATAAACACATCGAATTTGATGACTCTACCCTATAAAAGCAACTGCTACAAATGCCTTGTCATTAAGTATAAAAACATAATCATAACAACAGTAATAATAGGAAAAGAAAAATAATTTTTCTTTATCCAAATTAGTACTAAATTATGGAATCAGTTACTCAAATTCGTTGAAAAAACCTTTCTAAAATTAAGTCCCTTAACAAATGTTTTAATAGAAATACTTTCAAATTTAGTTATAGCCGTATAGATGAACTTAAGATTATCATCAAAGAACAAAAAAATAATATTCTAACCCGATATAACAGCCTAAGCAATCAATAACATCCAAAATATATTAAAACTTACGATAAAAAATTGTAATTGTCAAAAACCGATTACGTATCCATTACAAAAGAAATGTCTGACTCTATACTCTACATTTGCTCTATTTCTACCATAGAAAATCCTACACTGAGAGTTTTTTTTACATCTGTTGTACGAAGAATTCAGTTAAAACCAGCTATTATCAGCACATCTTGTCTTTTAATAATAAGATTTACTGCAATAGCCCAATCACAATCCACATACTATTGGCAAATGAAAGAAGACAATATACCCTTGTAGTAAAATGGAAAATATTAAAACAAAAACAGAACTTGTAAATCTTTACGTGTGTCATGTTTTCTATGTTTAATGGAAAAATTGCAAATTATGAAATTCCCCATATTAGATATGTTAAGCAAACGTAGCGAAGGAAATTCCATCTGTCGTCAGATAATATATGTCCTAAAGTATAATTAATTTATTTTCTCATATAATATAATTACATACTTCAATCTATGTTCTACCTGCTAACATAAATTTATTGATTCTCCCATTTTCTGATAAGTAATTTATTTCGGGTATCCGATAGTTCACTTACTATGTCGACTACATATATTTAACGTATATTATATTTTAATACTTTCCCGTTTTTATTACTTTTTTATCACTTTTAGTGATAAATAACTTAAAGAAAATCCTGACAGTTCCTGTAACCGTTTCACGAATACAAACAATATCTTTGCAGAGATATATATGTGTACATACAAATGTTTCATTACCGACACCGAAATAGACTGAGTTTTCATGTCATTTCAATTCTTTACCCCTCCTTACCCGTATAATCTAATTTCTCCTCTCCAACATAACCTGGCATTCTATATGTTGATTAAGACAAACTCTCCAAAATGTCTCCCTTAATTTTCCGAATATAGTAAATGTTGTGTTGTCTTTAAGTTTCTATATATAGAAAGATTTTACTGCATGACGATTTACTAACAAGCAAGCAACAAAACATAACAGCTCTTGTGCTGCAGTAAATTATTTTTTCCTCCAAAGGCTTATAATAAAAGTATTACTATATATTTACTAATTCATATATATTACTACATATCAATTTACTCGAGTCACAAGATTAGCAACTAGGTCCCACCCTTTTACTGTGAAACCAATAAAATGTAAACGCAAATTCTACTCCAGTAGCTTCTTTTCTCGCACTTCCCGTCCTGTAGAATTCCCTTCCGTTTACTTGCTTACCTGACAGCTACAATCTCCAAGAATTTAAATGTAAAGTCAATTTTCATCTCATATTTCACTAACCTACATCCTCTCTCTCATTCACCTTTGTGTGTCAACTCCATTCTCATCAGTATTCTCATCCTTCTCTTACTCACTTCCTGACACCCCCTATAACCTGTCACGCTTTCTCATAACTTTCATCCCACAAAACAGTGGCAGTAAAATGCCTTGCTTGGGGCGATATGATTATAAAAAAAAATATCGGGGAATGTTAATAAAGGTTAATCACTAAAAACAGTTGATCGCTAACACATTAGTTTGAACTACGTCTAAAATATATATGTATATAAATATCCCTGGTATTGAGAATATATATATATATATATATATATATATATATATATATATATATACAGAAGACACTCTATCTCTGATATTGAGCAATTTATACCATAAATATAGTATAACGTATATAGATAGTTAGCTAGCTAACTAGATAGATAGATAGATAGATAGATAGATAGATAGATAGATAGATAGATAGATAGATAGATAGATATGAACAGACTGAGATAGATAGATAGATAGATAGATAGATAGATAGATAGATAGATAGATAGATAGATAGTAGCACCTTTAAATAGGTGGATAGATAAATAGGCAGATAGAAAGGTATATAAATACACTGTTAGATGAACACAATGTTAGATAGCAGAAATCTGTTTGATAGAAGAAACCACTGCTAGATAGTCAGAAGAAAGCACTGTTAGATAGATAGATAGATAGATAGATAGATAGATAGATAGATAGATAGATAGATATGAACAGACTGAGATAGATAGATAGATAGATAGATAGATAGATAGATAGATAGATAGATAGATAGATATGAACAGACTAGGATAGATAGATAGATAGATAGATAGATAGATAGATAGATAGATAGATAGATAGATAGATAGATAGATAGATAGATAGATAATTATCCTCCCAGTTCAATTTCATATAAACAAACAAACGACATCTGTTTACAAATTTTGAGCGATTACAAAGTTTATCCCCCGGGGTTGGTGTCTTGTTCTTGCGTGAGGGATATACGACGACAACTGATTTTAAAAGTTTTAACACGAATTCAGGATTTGAACAAAGTTAGAAAGAGAGGATATTTTGCTTTGACATCAAATTTTCTTATTCCAACGCGAACATTGAAATCGTCAAAAGAATTCTGGAACGAATGATTTCAGGCGTTGATGTGTTCAGTGTGCATATATTGCAGAATATGAGTGCGACAACATATTTCTGTGAAGATCAAATTGAAGATCAAATAAAGCATTCTCTATAGGTGACATATATTTTTGAATGTTACTAACACACACACGCGCACATATATATATATATATATATATATATATATATATATATGTGTGTGTGTGTGTGTGTGTGTGTGTGTGTGTGTGTGTGAATATAGGCATTGATATCTGACAAGATGAATGGAATTAAGTAAAGAACAGGTTAGAAAAAGTGTTTTGCCATTTCACTTTAAACTTTCACTTTAATATGCTGCTTCAGGGATTTTGAAGACGTCTTAAAAAACATTTGCAGAAGCTCGTTAAAGTGAAACATGTTGGATTAAAACACTTTTTCTAACCTGTTCTTTACTTTATATATATATATATATATATATATATATATATATATATATGATTAGAATAAGGGAAGAATAAGTTTGAGGGAGTGGAAAAGTATGAATTCCTAAAGTACAAAACGCATCCCGCGAAAACATTTTCCCACTTAGGCAGACATTTATCCCACAATATAGACATACACATATAATGAGATTTCTTGAAAAAAAAAGTAGATTTCGAAATATTTATAAAAAATAATGTTAAAAGTCAAAAATATATTCAACACATTGCTGGACAGAAATAATTTCAAATTATTAAAATATTTTTTTTCGGTTTTGTTCAAACGCTTCTATTCGTTGTTGTTCAATTATTTTGATGTTGTCACTCGTCAGCTCAAGATTTTCTCTCTAACCTTGACGAGTGACGACATCAAAGCGGTTTTCTCACAAAACTTCGAAGTCGATTCGATATGAATCTGCCTCAGGTAAGTGCCAAACTTATCTGAATTAATCCTATTAACGATCTGTCTCCATACCGATACTTAGCACTTTACCATAAAAAGCTGCTTGTCGGAATACCTTTTATCAATAAGACTACTGAAAAAACCACAATCTTGGTGCATTCGAACATCACAACTTAATACTATATATATATATATATATGTGTGTGTGTGTGTGTGTGTGTGTGTGTGTGTGTGTGTATCTGTGTGTGGCTGTGTGTGAGTCTGTGTGTGTATTATATATTCAGATGCAGCTGCATTCTAATACAAGTGTTTACTTGACTAATAATCAGTATACACGCATGCTCAAACACACACACACACATATATATATATATATATATATATATATATGTATATATATATATATGAGTTGTGTGTATATATATATATATATATATGAGTTGTGTATATATATATATGAGGTATATATATATATATATGAGGTGTGTGTGTATATATATATATGAGGTGTGTGTGCATTTACGCAATTGGAAACAGACAAATGCCGTTTATTTCCAGATTGTTGTTTGTTAGGTAAAGTCAGACACGTGAAATGCGATTAGAAAGATTGAAAGAAGAAAAACTTCTTTCTTTCCAACAGCAAAGAACGTAATCAATATCAAACTCTGATTGACATTAAACAATTAATTAGCTCGTCACGAACGTCATTAATATCAGACTGTAATTTCCAAAGAAAAAAACACAACTGACCGACGAACCTGCGTTACCTGCAAAAATGATTTTGTTTCATTATATTCAATGAACATGAATATCAAAATAGCGATTTCAGAACGAATCACTCCAAGGAAAATTTGTCTACATATTCGATTGTATTCACTATTTTCTCATTAAACCTTCTCAAAGTATAAATAGACATTTTGAAAATTGACTCAATGGAATTGAACTCATCGACAGGAGAAACGCTCATCTGTACAAAATCATTAAATGAAATTTTTAATTTAGAATTGGTCTCTTTATCTTTTCGATATTGAAAAAATATTTAAGATTTTATATTCCAAGCTTCTGCATTCAAATCTACTACACAATCCCAAAAGTCAAGGGCTTGATGATGATAACTCTCCGATTTTGAAAAAGATTCCAGATTAAATGTAATTTATTGCACGCTGTCTACTCCTCTATTGTTTTCCATCAAATGTTCTCTAAGTGATTAGAAATATACCAGATGTTGTATACACTTGGTATATTTAAAGCTGCTATCTATCACAGACAATCGCTCCTACCCCCATTAGCATGGATCAAGCTAGTCTCCTTGAAGGCAAAACACTGCGCCTCCTCGGCGTAACTCTAACGTCAGACCTCAAGTGGAATGACTATATAGAATCCATAGCTAAATCCGCTGCTAAGTCGTTTCTGTGTGTAGGAGCCAAGAAGTTTTTTTTCCGCCTGAAAGAATCCTGTACATATATAAATCTACCATCTGCCCGTGCATTGAATACTGCTGTCATATCTGATCGGGTGCTCCTGCTATCCACCTAGGTGTCGTTGACAAAATCCAACGGATAATTTTTAATGTGATAGATTCCGATTGGCAGCTCAGATACAGTCACTTTATCGCCGACGCAATGTGGCTTCCCTTTGTCTCTTCTACAAATATATTCACGGCTTCTGCTCCGATGAACATAACTCACTGGTGCCCCCTATATATAGATTTATGAGAGCCACAAGATTAGCAACTAGGTCCCACCCTTTTACTGTGAAACATCAACAAATTGTAAACGCAAATTCGACTCCGTCAGCTTCTTTTCTTGCAATTCCCGCCTGTGGAATTCCCTTCCATATACTTGTTTTCTAGACAGTTACAATCTCTAAGAATTTAAATGTAAAATCAATAGTCATCTCCTATCTCACTAACCTGCATTCTCTCTCTCATGCACCTTTGTCTGTCTACTCCACTCTCATCTGTATTCTTATTCTTCTCTTACCCACTTCCTGACAACCCCTATAATCTGTTACTCTTTCTCTTAACTTTCCTCCTATGTAAACCCCTCCAAAACAGTCGCAGTAAAATGCCTTGCTTGTGGCGATATGATTATAAACAAATTTCTACACTATTATAATGTGGATATAAAGTGGAGGATCAATTCTACATTACAATAAATATATAAACTGTTTCCTCACATTATGGCCACAGTCATCCTTCTCTTACCCACTTCCTGACACTCCCTATAACCTGTCACTCTTTCTCATAACTTTCCTCCTACGTAACCCGCTGCAAAACAGTGGCAGTAAAATGCCTTGCTTGAGGCGATATGATTATAAATATAAAATAAAATCGAAAACATTCTCTCAGCAGATGCTTTTATAAATAAATGAAGATAACAGTAGAGAAATTTATAAAAAGATTAATGTTTGTTTCGGTATATTTAGGGGGGATATGTAGCCAGACTAACCGAAGGTTTATCAACGCTTTGTAGATTATTTGAAGAATTTTTTTGTCACCGCATATTGCATTATTAATTGTTTTGAGGATAAACATGTTTTTTCAGCTGAGAATGGAAATTGATTCATAAATTTCCCAGAGGTGTTTTCTCGTAAGTGAATTACAACGAATTTGACTGGACTATTTATTCCCCGTGTGTTGTATTATTAGTAGTCTTTAGTGTGTAACGATACACATCACATCAACTCAGGTGCACATGGCCCGTGATTGTTTCATGGGTTCACTTTCCTACTAGAATTTTTACACAGTAAAATCTACTATGTAGTACAACACATAGAAAATAAATATACTGAATGCAGCAACCTTAAAAAATGGCTAAAGCACTGACCAAAAGTGCTTAGAACAATTAAAACTATGAACAATTTTTATACTCTTTAAATGTTAAAAACCGGAAAAATGTTAGAATCCTGGAAAACTCAATAAAAGATTCATTAAATCATCCTTGTCGGCCGTATTGAATAAAGTATATATATATATATATATATATATATATATATATAAGTCATCCTCATACAAGTCTGTTTCGCTGTATCACAGCTCATCAGTGTGGCTAGACACATCTACTTACTTCTGACCGGCTTCGAAACTCGATCGATTTGGTGTCAGTCGGAACCGCTACCTACGAAAACCATAGACGCATGGAATCAGAGAAGGGAAATAAATGTTTGAAGCTACAAAATTTGTATACTATTCTAAAAGCTAGGAATTTATTGACAGTCTCTAAGGCCCTTTCAATTCAACATCTCATCTAGAGAAAAAAATCGTTGTGAAATTAGAATAAACGAAATGAACAGTGACGACGAAAATGAAGAGCCAACAAAGAAGGAATCACGATAAAATAAATATACATATACATATATATACTTATAACTTGGGGAGGGGAATTGATGCATAAATAATTCGCGAGGAAACAGTTAAAATAAAACGCTTCAACAAATTCAGAGACTTTACAAAATCCTTCCTCCGGCGGAGAGGTTTCCGTAATGCCATAAAGACTGATTCCAAAATCTTTAAATGATTATTGGAACCAGACCTATGTATAATTTTGAACCACTCTTTCTTATACGACTTGGCACAGGCTATATTCTCAGCTAGATGGTGAGCGATACCCAATTCCATATTTGTAGAGGGAAGGCAATGCTGACTTTTTCTTGTTTCAATATATATATATAATGATCTATCTTTTTCTTTTTTCCAAGCCTTCAATTTATTTTTCCATAATGTTTGATCGTATATTTTTAATATCAACTGAGTTAGGCTCTTTCGAATTTCAAACGCTATAGCATAGGTTCCCAACCTTTTTGCTGCGATTACCCCAAAATACAATTTCACTATTATCCATTACCCCAATGAACAAATACCCGTAATATAGGAAAAGAAATAATTGTATTTTCATACATCAAAATCAGACAAAGTTAATGGAAATTATTCAATACAATAGTATCATTCTATAATAATCAGAAGGTATAGTAGCCGTAACCGAGCCGTCATTCTTAAAATTGAGTGCTGAGCTTGTATTGCCTTCACCAGTTTATTTATTCTTGACATTATGACTGAAAGGGCTATTCGGGCGTCGTTTGCTACTTTTGCTACGTTGAGTCTGCTACGTTTGCTACGTTGAGTCTGCTACGTTTCTTGGTCTTCATTCCAAGGACAGTAGAAAAAGCTTGTTCACATAGAGTAGTGGTTGAAAATCCTATGAGAATTTGTACTGCTCGAGAACCTAGTGTTGGTATATCCTGCAGACGATCCAAAAGGCGTCTAGACGAGACTTGGTCTCAAACAAAAGCTTTTATGCATTGTCCATCCTGAATGTGAGAAATTCTTCTTTTGTTGGATAGTCCTCATCAGGAATGATATCTTCACTCACAAGATATGGATTTCTTACCCATTCATTGGAATTATTGGGGTAGGGGGAATTCTTCCTTGAAATGCTGTCTCGTTAATAATATGGCACAGTGTGAAATTATAAAATGATTGCCTCTTCCCAAACCAAACATCCATTACCCCCAAAATATGGGCTCATTAACCCACTGAGGAAATTTACCCCGGGGTTGGGAATCATTGCGCTATAGTATAATCAAAGAATTGTTCTTGTGTGCTGACAAGGTTGTGTCTGTAGATATGCATTATGTTTCATTGATGACTTTAGAATGTCGCTTCTGCCCGCGTGTGTGGCCAAAATAAAACACTGGGCAATGCATGCTAAATTAAACACGTTGACTTGGCGACGTCTTGTTAACACACCGTAAAGAAATACGACGCAAAACGATACTTTATTCGAATTGTCAGACTCTTTCGATTTAATATTAACAGAATTATGTCCAAACATTCATTAATATTCATGCTGAGACACATTTACGACACAAAGGTTCTTAGTGACGTATTCCTTCATTGTGTGTGTGTGTGTGTGTGTGTGTGTGTGTGTGTGTGTGTGTGTGTGTGTGCGTGCTCGCGCGTACGTTTAAAGTATGTGTAATTTCTTTTTGAACAAGTTTTCTGCTTGGGCCATGATTTCTATTTTTTCTTCGTCACAATAAAACTTGGACAGGAGCCAATTTCCCTTAATCTCACTTCCCCTCTGTCTTTTGAACACACTCCCTCAGTCCTCGGTCTCTTTTTCTTTTTCTCTCTCTCACTCTCTCACTCTTTCTCTCTCTCTATTTTTCTCTCTCTTACACACACACACGCACACACACCTATTTCACTTTTTTCAATTCCTCTGGCAAAATAACACTTAGAGCAAAATAAAAGAAAAAAATGTATAACGCCATAAAAACTACGAAGTAGAAATGGAAAATGAAGTCGGATTAACAAACAAACAAACAAACAAAATAGAAAGAAAACAGAGGGAAAAATAATAAATAATCACAAAATAGTTGGGGAGAAAGTATACAAGACGAAAGGAAAATATATGGCTCAATTCGTTTGTTCATTTTGTTTGAAATAGAAACATTTTACAAGTGTACTACACGCGTCTATTAACTGTGTTCAACGTCGGCCGCCATTTTTCTAAATTACATTTCTTTTGTTTTTTTTTCCCTTTTATTCGACTTTAGGTCTTTTAATTCTTACTTTTGTTTTTAATGATTTTGTTTTTACATTTTCTTTCTCTCTTACTTATTTTTTCTCCACATAAAACTTACCTCAGCATTCTACGCTAAGATTAAAAATCTTATTCTCACTTTGGTTCTTTTCTTTATTCAGTCATTTTCTTTCTTACCATTATTTTTGGTTTCTCATTTCTTCACTTCTTTCATCTTTTATTCTTTTCATTTCTTTTTCTCTTTTTTCTGTCCCTTTTCTGCTATCTCTTTTTCCTAGTTCTTGTGAATCTTTAGCCTTTCTTTTCGTCTTTTCAATTCTCATTATTCTTGTGACTATCTCTCTTTATTTTACTTTCATTCTAAACGAATACTTTTTTCCGTTTCTCAGACATCATGTCCTTCATTTTCATTCAAACAATAATTTATTTAGACATTGCTTTTAAATATTTTGATTTTCTTTCACTTTTATTTCAATTCTCATTCATTTTCTCTATCTTTTATTATTTTATTTATTTATTTCGTTTTTCGTTTCTTTTTCATCCTCGACTATTTTTCATTCATTTTCTTTTTTCAGTACCTTTCCCTTCTTCTAATCTCATGTCATTCTCGTTTTTTCAAATTTTCTTTCTTTACTTCTCTTTCTACTCTTTATTCACTTCTTTCTCTCTTTCTTTCTTTCTTTCTTTTTTTCTTTTTTTTTACTTTAATTTCATACATTTACTAAATCGTTGATTCTATTTTTTCTATACATTTTTTCCTTAAATTTATATTTATTTAATTTCTCATTTTATTTCTTTACTTTTTTATGCCCTTTCACCTTTTGTCTCAGAAAGTTTCTTTTCTTTTCTTCCTTTTCTCCTTTTCTATTTCACTACTTTTTTTTCTTTATTTAATTTCGATTTCTTCTATCTTTCTTTCTCCTTTCATTTTCTTTCTTTTTTCATTTTCGAAAATCTTTTTATTTTTCATTTTTTATAATTTTTATTCTGATCTATCCGCTTCGCCATTCTCTCATCTCTTCTTTTATTTCATCATAATAATCGTTATTTATTTAGTTTTTCGTTCAAATTTCCCTATTTCTTTTTATCTTTCTCTGCAGTTTTCGTCGGAAGTCAACCCGTTCTATTATCTAGTTTTCTTCTAAAGAAGAAGTCAGATAAAACTTTGAAATAACATTTTCTATATTACCCTGAAGACGAGTTTCTTGGGCTAATTTCTTGTCCCTTTGTAATAAACCTACCATTTAACAAAATCTAGCGCGCACCTCTTTGTTACCTACATTTTTTCTTTCTTTTTCTCTAACACCAGTCGATGTGAATTGAGAAAGTTATCGCAAATACCTAGAGAGTGTACAGCCAGGAGCAGACCAAAAGTCAGAAGCAAGAAAAAAAAGCAAAAAAAAAAAACATGGACGACTGCCTCCTGTATTTAGTGTTCTATAATTATACTATCTGTGTTTTATGGCCAACTTACTTGCTATTATTCTGTGGTCGACATATCTCGTGGCCAGTTCGCTTGAAAGAAGACCACAAGACATAGGCTTATAACTCGATATAATAGCATTCTTGGCTTTCAAGGGGCATCGGTTTAGGCGACTCGCTCTACGATGCAAAACATCTATAAAATAGATATTTTATAAGAATCTATAATTTTTTTTTTAAATTCTTTTATGTATAAATGTGTGTACTCGTAAAAAGAATTTTGTTGCCGTTTTTTCTGAGGCGAATGCAACATCTCACCACTATTGATTCTTTCAATACCTCCCCATTTTCAATGGACCTTTTTTCAGTTTAAAAAAATAAAACAGTATTTCTGGTTTTATTTTCATATGTGAAATATCTTTTTTATGACAATACTTTCCGCACCCGTGAAAATGTGTCTCTTATACAAATACTTTCACGGCTTCTGCTCCGATGAACTTAGATCACTGGTGCCCCCTATATATGAATTTACTCGAGCCATAAGATTAGTAACTAGGTTCCACCCTTTTACTGTGAAACCAATAAAATGTAAACGCAAATTCTACTCTATCAGCTTCTTTTCTCGCACTTCGCAACTGTGGAATTCCCTTCCATTTACTTGCTTCCCCGAAAGCTACAATTTCCAATTTAAATGTAAAATCAATAGCCATCTCCTATCTAACTACCCTGCATCCTCTCACTCATGCTTCTTTCTCCGTCTACTCTACTCTCATCAGTATTCTCATCCTTCTTTTACCCACTTCTTGACACTCCCTATAACCTGTCACTCTTTCTCATAACTTTCCTTCCTATGTAACCCCCGTGCAAAACAGTGACAGTAAAATGCTTTGCTTGGAGCGATATGATTATAAAGAAGAAAAAGATTTTCCATAGATTGCACAACTCTTTGAATCTTTTGTAAAATGTCAACTGCTGCCATATTGGATATTTCCTTGAAACACCCCAAATCCATGGAAAGTATTCCCCTTTTCAATATTTCAATATAGATGAGATAAAAAAAATTTAAGTCTACTGGGTCCGATTTAGTATTTTCTATTTGTATTTTACATACTGTTGGTTACCTATATTTGAAACAAGGCTGAAAAAAATCTAGTTACCGTGACAAGTGTAGCTATTCCTTTGCTTTTATTTCTCATCCAACTCCATAAGACTTCTTCTTCTTCTTCTATGTGCCCTGTCCTTTCAGGACATAGGCGATCATGGTTCTCCACATCTCCCTATCCCGTGTGGCTCCTAGTATGTTTGTTCCTGTTACTCCTGTCAACCCCCGTTCCGTCAGCCACCTGATCAGGCCCTGCAAATATGTTATCCGCTGCCTTCCTCTGTCTCTCTTTCTTTCTATCTGGCCAGTCAGTATCAGGTTCTCCAGGCTCTCCTTCCTCATTGCGTGTCCCAGGAACTTCAGTTGTCTCTTCCTGATGCTCAGTATCAATCTCCTCTTTGTTGCCATTCTTTCCAACACCTCATCGTTGCTTGCATGTGCATGATATCCACAGCATCCTTCTGTAGAACCACATTTACGCTGCTTTCAGTTTTGTCCTCATTTTCGATGATATTGTCCAGCATTCGCTGCCGTATTGATGTACTGACATCCATAAGATTTAGTAAAATTAAAATTATCATAACAAGCAATAGCGTTGATGTTTTATGTTAGTATGTGAATTGTGTTAATCAAATGCGCGAATATTATTCTCAGTTCAAAGTATGAGCTTAACAACGAAAAAACACCGCTACCTTAAAAAATTTCTTGAAACAAAAAAGTACATAAGGAAAGTTCTGCAATTTTAACAGACTTCAAACAAATTAGAAGGACGGTTTTTTATGGATTTCTCTATCTGTATATGTCTTGTTTGCTAAATCGAATCCCACAAAATTTCATGAGTAGTACTACATAATTAATGATATTATTGCGATATTCCTATATACACATTTTATTGAAAAAATAGTAATATTGATATGATTTTATTTAAAGAAATGTTTTTAAAAATTAGTTTCTAAAAAACGATTGTTTTAGCACTGTTTATTTTTGGGAAAATGTATGAATTGAATTTCCAACAAAAAAAGAGTTAATAGAAGATTAGACGGAAAATAAAGAATATATTTATAAACCATTAACTTGTTCTTTGTAAGGTTTTATCCAATCTGCTTAAGAGGTCGACATTATATTCAGGTTCTTAAAAAATCTTAGAGATAATGAACAACTGAACGTAAGAAGCTTTGTCTTAAACTTAATAATCAATTAAAAGTGATACATTATAAAATATTAAGCTCAGAACTAAAAACTAAACAAGGGTATAACAACTATTTCTCTGAGAATTACATCAATATTTTCATCCACAATTAGAGCTATATTTGACAATATTAAGATTGTGTATATATATATATATATATATATATATATATATATATATATATATATACTGAACAGTTATGGGTCAGATTTAAATTAAATCAAGCCAGTAAACAATTGTATTAAAAAGTGCTCAATACACGGTTAAAGGAATGTGATTATGTAACATATAGATTATTTAGATTTCAATATTTTTGGTTACGTTAACAGATTTGAATCGCCTAACTAAACCATATTAGCGTAACCAGCTGATATTCTCTCTCTCACTCTCACACACACACGCTCTCTCTCTCTCTATATATATATATATATATATATATATATATATATAATTGTAACAAAGTTATAGAACAATTATATATATATATATATAATTGTAACAAAGTTATAGAACTCGTAGGTTTTTTTACCTACTGTTCATGCATTTACTTTTATAAAGAGTGCTCGAAACAATCGTGTAATGGTTGTTACAATGATTTATAAATTCATAGTATCACTACACAAAAATATTCGCGTTTCGAAGCTGCTATGCATATATATTTAATAGGGCGGTTTACGAAATTCGTGGATTAAAATGACAAGAAAATGTTAAACAAATATTGTTAATATGACTGATGATACTTATTTTATTTTCGTAGATTTTTTGACTAAAGGGGAGCACAAAGAAAAAAACATGCAGGAATTTCCGGACACGCCTGTGTCCTTTATCAACGAGACAAGAAAAAATATTGAAATATGACTAAATCTTCCGAGAAAGTGCAGTTGTTGTATTTGGATGATAATTTTAAAAAACAAGAAAAAATGTTAATGATAACTGAATGAACGAACTCATGGAAAAGAAATAAGTGAAAGAGAATACTTCATTGTAAAAGAAAAAGAATGAATCACATGGGCAAGAAAGAAAAGTAACGAATAAAGACGAATGAAAGAAAAATGTTTTGACCGCCGAAAAAAAGAAAATAAATAAGAAAGCGGCAATGAAAGAAAAATTAAACGAAAAACAAAGAATGAAAGAAGCAACGATAATAAATAAAGATAAGAGCAAGAAATAAAGAAAACGTTTTCTATAGAAAAAGTATGAACAACAGCAGCAAAGAGGAAAAAATAAAACAGAGAAACGAAATGAATGAGAAATGCTCCAGAGGGAAAATTGAATGAAAGCCAAAAGTAAAAAATAAAAATAAATATTTGAAGAGCGTAAAAAACGGAATTAAAAGAAAGTTTTCAATTTTTGAAGTACAGATGAATACGGCATGTAAATTTGGAAAAACTAAAACGAAAAAAGCGGAATGGCCGAAAATAATTGGTGGTTGTTTAAGTCAGCGACTGGAGGCACTGGACAAAGTTGACAGCTACCCTAAAAATACATTATGGTATTCTAATTGATCCGACATGTACCAACAAGTATGATTTGTCGAGAGTTAAGTATGTGTTCGTTCGCACAAGAGAAGAAAACACCAGGTGAATTGCTAAAATCGTAGACATCCTGGGTTTAGTCTCTGAACAAACAACACGAGAGAGACAAACAAAGAAAAAAAACGATGCTAGAAGGAAAGAAATATACATTGATATTATTAGAAGCAGATAAAGAAACGGAGACAATATATATTGGTTCTAACTACTGTTGTATATTTTGATCGTGGAATGGTCAGCAATCCTATAATGCCACATGAACTGTCATAAAGGACACAGGATAGTTGCTCAACGGAATTGTTTTTTTTAAATTTTCGTCCGGCACCCTGCCAAAATAGTGTGGCAGCAATGAGAATTGAACACACGGAAATAGTTAGCTCAACTTTGCTTTGCAAAAAAAAAAAGAAAACAAAAACTCCAATGTATGAGATATCCAGACAAAAAAGGAAACACTACTTACGTAGTAAAGAAGTTCGAGATCAGCTTCCTAAACATTGCAACTCCATTCATAGCCAGATAGAAGCACACTATAACAGACATAACCTCGCTGTTCATCACCATCAACATTGAATTTTGCCGGTTAGTTTCAAGACTTTAAACGATCATCATAGTTTTCCACTCGTTGTATAGCTTATATATATATATTATATTATATATATTATATTTATTATATAAATTAAGCAACGTTGAGCCTGGTCAGTACTTAGATGGGTGACCGCTTGGGAATACCAGGGGCTGTAAGCGTTTAGTGACGGATGCGCGTTGTGGCCCAGTGGATATCGGCTCGGAAAGAGAAATCAGTGAGCCGAGTTCGAATTCCAGTTGAATACCCTGCATTCACTTAAGCACTGGTACCCTTGGGAAAGGTATTAATCCGTCCCTTCCCTTCCAGTTATGTGTTAAATAACAGGGAAGGACTTAGGAATCCTGCCCTTTAAAACAAATATTAATGAATCTTGATACTCAGAAAGAAAAAAGTATTACTAGACACAAAAACTCATATAAAAACAACAATAAATTGTTGAAAGAAAAAGGTATTACTAGCAATAAATAAATAAAAATTTAGTTGGCAATGAATGATCCGCCGAGGTTAATATGCCATAAAACAAAACAACCAACCAACCAATATTTCCGCTAAGAACTCTTGAGAAAGAAATTTTAATGTTACTTAATTCGAGTCAGGTTTGCATCTGTATGAAAAGAGATTATAAGTTGCAATTTAGGCAATTGATGCTTTTTTTATTATCGCAAAGGATTGCACCTCGCAAGCAACAAAAAACACGTGCTGTGTACGGTAAAGGTACTTTAGCTGACAGAACTGAACGAAAGTGGTTCGGAAGTTCAGAGTTGATGATTGAATCCAAATTCATGAATAACGTTCAGGCGGACATCTCACTAGAGATGACGACCATATCAAGATATTTATAAGAATAACCATCACTACACGACGAGGAAATTAGCAGAAATACTAAATTTATCAAAATCCTCAATCCGTCAGCAATTAGTGAAGAGTGGATACTCAAATTGCTATGATGTTTAGGTACTACATGATCTGAGTGAAAAATGTCTTTTGGATCGAATTTCTATCTGCGATTTGCTCTATAAATGCGATGATAATGCACTATTTTAAAAAATGTGACGGTTGATGCGAAGTGGATTATTTAGAACAATGTTCAGCGACAAAAGATTCTGGGCTAAGCGAGATGAGCAAACTTTAGCCTCCACAAACAATTTCACTTTAAGAATGCCAGCTGTGTAAAGGAATCTTGTATTATGAACTTCTGCCAAGTAACCATTCATTTGATTCTGAAAATTACTGTGCACAGCTGGACAAATTAAAGGCATCAATTCAAGAAAAACGGATAGAATTTGCGAAATTCCAGACCACACGTTTTGTTTTTTTTTTGTTTTTTTTTTGCGGGGGTGACCCGGCAAAAGAAAAAGGTTGCTGCTTGTTTGGAATATGTTACTCCTCCCGCCATATTCACCAGACATTTCTTTTTCAGATCTTTATTTATTCAAGCCCTTCAAAAATAATATCAATATTAAAAATTTCAATTCTGTTTATGACATAAAAAACACGTTAATAAATTCTTTGCCAAGAAATCACTGAAATTCTGGGAAGATGGAATATTTAAGGAAAAATGGAGAAATATTAGGTAACAAAAACGGTTCATATTTAGTTAAATGAATATTTAATGGCCTAAATTTTCTCTGTGTTATAAATAATTACCCTTAAAAATCGGCATGGACTTTCCGGACAGCTTAATATATTATGTATATTCCAAAAGTTACCTTAGCAGTAAATGGCAAAAGAGACACGCTTGTCCCGGTCTATGAAACGATATACCTCCCAAATATCCTTCTAATAACTAATTCCAAATAAAGGACGAAGAACAAACTCGCCTCATAACAAGATGCGTCGTGTAAGCTGAGCCTGTCAACGCTAGAAGACAGGACACCATAAGAAAAGAAAACCCTGATCTTAAACATTTGCTGCCATGCTGTCATATCCAAACACAGAAAAAAACCATTAAAAATATTCAGACATAAGAACTCCAGCATAGCGCATGACAAAATTCTTCCGACAGCCCCTGCAAGCTAAACTACTCACAAAACGTAATATCCTGTGTTCCTTTCGATATTTTTCGTACGGCCGAGAACAGGATCCTGAAGGCGTACGTTCTATATTTGCCATCAACCAGACTGCAAACGTTCGTTTCACATTCTAGTTTTGTCTGTCAATCCTGCGGGAAAGTCTGTTATGCAAAGATTGGAGTGCTAAAGCACTTCAGACACTGCTCGCAGCAGAAATGAAATTCCACAAAACAGGTTGTTAACATTATCTGGAAAAATAATGGATCCTAAGTAATACTACTGATTCTACAACTATTTACTTTTTACATATGAATAAACTAGGATAGATAGATAGATAGATAGATAGATAGATAGATAGATAGATAATGAACAGAATTAGATAGATAGATAGATAGATAGATAGATAGATAGATAGATAGATAGATAGATAGATAGATAGAAACAGACCGAGATAGATAGAGACAGAGAGAGATATATATATACCAACGAAAAGATTGAGATAGATAGATAGATAGATAGAGAGAGAGAGAGAGAGAGAGAGAGAGAGAGAGACTCTCGGAAAGACTGAGATAGATAGATAGTGAGAGAGAGAGAGAGAGAGACTCACGGAAAGACTGAGATAGATAGATAGATAGATAGATAGATAGATAGATAGATAGATAGAAACAGACCGAGATAGATAGAGACAGAGAGAGAGAGAGAGAGAGAGATACCAACGAAAAGACTGAGATAGATAGATAGATAGATAGAGAGAGAGAGAGAGAGAGAAAGAGAGAGAGATACTCACGAAAAGACTGAGATAGATAGATAGATAGATAGATAGATAGATAGATAGATAGAAACAGACCGAGATAGATAGAGACAGAGAGAGAGAGAGAGAGACCAACGAAAAGACTGAGATAGATAGATAGATAGATAGATAGATAGATAGATAGATAGATAGATAGATAGATTTGAATTTAGGATGGTATTAATGTATGTTATTACTGCAGATAAAATGGATATATTAGATATAGAGTAAGAACATATCGAAGGAGCTGAAAATATTCGTCTGTGAAA
The DNA here is from genome assembly GCA_037127315.1 of Ascarosepion bandense. Lineage (NCBI taxonomy): Eukaryota > Metazoa > Mollusca > Cephalopoda > Sepiida > Sepiidae > Ascarosepion > Ascarosepion bandense. The sequence continues at coordinate 406,957 of JBBBDQ010001522.1, forward strand.
AAGGGGTTGCATGGTGGACAATAATTTGTTACTCCACAAGGATGCAGATACGCTTTTGGAGCCGTTTCAAGACGGGAAAGATGAAAACTAGGCCAATGATAAAAGACTGGCCCATATATTAAAGTAGTACTCGATTTTCCGTCTAATCCGGTTCTTGTAAATGTAGAGACGAAAACAGAAGAAAATGTATAGCACTGACCAAACTTCAATCAGTCAGTTCCGTGCCATGCCTGATACACGCTTGGGCGATCATGTCTAGTGATTTCCCCACAGTATGTTATCATTACATTTTGCGGTAGACTTCCTGCCAAGTAAAGATATAGGACCCAATCTGATGACACTTTCTGAATATTCGATTATCAGTGGAGTCAGAGTTTGTTTTTTTGTTCTTATAAAGTATAAAATGAATTACTTAAAATTTTTCATATACCACATTTTTGAAAAGATAAACAATGACGTTTTAGAGATTGTAATATTTTTGTACACAAACTGGATTAAATATTTGTATGCCAATGTACCATAAACCCACGTTCAGGTTTATATACTAGATCGAACTTCTTTGTTCCAAACAAACTAAAATTAAATTTCATTAACAGCTTGCATGTCAGCAATGTATTCAAAAACGAGAAATAATTCAGAAATTGTATTAAGTTTTAGATGGTAAAGGATACCCTGTCAGGGTTACTATATCTAACATTAATGCTAAAATGCTTAGCCTGTGGCGTATGGGGAGCTGGTTAATGTTTCTTTAATTCGGCCTTGTGTCATACTTAACCGAACTCCCTACAGCTTACAAGTTTTATCCAAAATTATCATTAGAAGGTTTTCATCAGAAGGTTGGAATGAGTGAAATAGTGGAATAGTGTGGAAAAGTGGAAATGTAGCTATATGGAGCTGGTTATTTTTCTTTGATTCGGCCTTGTGTCATACTTAACCGAACTCCCTACAGCTTACAAGTTTTATTCAGAATTATCATCAGAAGGTTTTCATCAGAAGGTTGGAATGAGTGAAATAGTGGAATAGTGTGGAATAGTGGAAATGTAGCTATATGGAGCTGGTTAATGTTTCTTTGATTCGGCCTTGTGTCATACTTAACCGAACTCCCTACAGCTTACACGTTTTATCCAGAATTATCATCAGAAGGTTTTCATCAGAAGGTTGGAATGAGTGAAATAGTGGAATAGTGTGGAATAGTGGAAATGTAGCTATATGGAGCTGGTTAATGTTTCTTTGATTCGGCCTTGTGTCATACTTAACCGAACTCCCTACAGCTTACACGTTTTATCCAGAATTATCATCAGAAGGTTTTCATCAGAAGGTTGGAATGAGTGAAATAGTGGAATAGTGTGGAATAGTGGAAATGTAGCTATATGGAGCTGGTTAATGTTTCTTTGATTCGGCCTTGTGTCATACTTAACCGAACTCCCTACAGCTTACACGTTTTATCCAGAATTATCATCAGAAGGTATTCATCAGAAGGTTGGAATGAGTGAAATAGTGGAATAGTATGGAATAGTGGAAATGTAGCTATATGGAGCTGGTTAATGTTTCTTTGATTCGGCCTTGTCTCAGACATAACCGAATTCCCTACAGCTTACAGGATTTATACAGAATTATCATCAGAAGGTATTCATCAGAAGGTTGGAATGAGTGAAATAGTGGAATAGTGTGGAATAGTGGAAATGTAGCTATATGGAGCTGGTTAATGTTTCTTTGATTCGGGCTTGAGTCATACTTAACCGAACTCCCTACAGCTTACAAGTTTTATCCAGAATTATCATCAGAAGGTTTTCATCAGAAGGTTGGAATGAGAGAAATAGTGGAATAGTGTGGAATAGTGGAAATGTAGCTGTATGGAGCTGGTTAATGTTTCTTTGATTCGGCCTTGTGTCATACTTAATCGAACTCCCTACAGCTTACAAGTTTTATCCAGAATTATCATCAGAAGATTTTCATCAGAAGGTTGGGATGAGTGAAATAGTGGAATAGTGTGGAATAGTGGAAATGTAGCTGTATGGAGCTGGTTAATGTTTCTTTGATTCGGGCTTGAGTCATACTTAACCGAACTCCCTACAGCTTACAGGATTTATCCAGAATTATCATCATCAGAATTAACAGAATTTTGGCTGTCGGCTTGTTGGAATGTGTGGAATAGTGTGGAATAGTTTAAGAATAAAATATGCATTTTTCATGTTAAAATAGAAATTTATTAAAAGGAAAGCATAACACAAGTTGTAGAAGTTAATGTTCAATTAGAAACATTATTAAGAAGTTAAGGGTAGAGTTCGTGGGTTCAATGATAAGGTTGTGGCTATCAAGACATGTAGAAAATGTTCGTAGTAGTAATTGTAGAAAGCGTATCTATGCTTCCGTACGTATGTATGTATGTGTTCAGCAGGAATGTCTTTGGATGAAGAAATAGAAGTAAAAGGAATCAGCAGAAGAAATGAGAAAGAGGACAAATTTCTGGGTCAACTTGAAGCTCCTCCTGTTACATTTTAGCTTGTCGTCTTTGCAGCTTCCATCCCCTGACTGACTCACTGACGCTGATCGGGGCCCTTTTATTGTCATTAGATTTTCGCACTGACTCGCGAAGTCATCAAGTCTTGCAAGTCGATCCCATTCCTCAAAAATCAATTTAACGCCTACTTGCAAATTCCGGGTTCGACTTTTTCTTTAAGCACATGGTCAATTCTTTTTCTATTTGGGAAAACCAGGATTTCACACGTCATTGTGAATTTTTGTAAAAGTGAACAAGAAGGTTAATTTTAATTCATTTCTTATCCGCTACATTAACTTCTCTTCTATTTGACGGAATTTGCTTTGAATGAGTTGAAATGGTATCTGTTTGTCGCTTTTTCAAATAGTAATTTTCGTTTTGTTTTGCTGTTTTGGTTACTGGTTGAAATGTGTTTCCATAATAATTGTTGTCAATTTTTGTTGTTAAGCATCTTGTTTGAAATCCATAAAAAGTAGGTATGTTTAGTTTTTCCGTATGTCAAAGATCACATTTTTAACAAGTAACGTGAGAATACAGAGAAAAT
>JBBBDQ010001522.1:412500-615000 GCA_037127315.1 Ascarosepion bandense
ATTTGTAAATACATACACATATCACCCGCACAGACATGTATACAAGTATAAAGAAGAAATAACTTCCATCATCACACCAAACAATATATATATACACACCATACACATATTCGTATAAAAAACATACAAATTCATACATTCACACACACACATATATATATATATACATATACACACGTACACACACACACACACGCACACACACACATATATATATATATACATATACACCCACATACATATATATATACATATATTAGGCTAACTGCATTAAATTAAAACAACCCACACTTAATAAAATCACGCTTAAACCTGATCATAACATATTACTTTGCATTTAAATATATGGTTCTGTTATCATTTCGGGCTCTCACGCAGAGTGATGTCATAGAACTGCATTACAAATTTCCGAACTGCGTTTGTTATTTGGTAACTGCTATCGTTGCTTAGCAAAGTTTTCTGACAACACAAGATAAAATTGTTTTTGATGGTGGATGTTTTTATGTTAACGCCCTTGTAACCTCTCTGAAGATGGCTTATATGAGTCGAAAACTTAGAACCAACTTAATAAAAAATTATCCAAATTAAAGTCAAAATAAGATGTTTAGAACGGCTCATGAATAAGCATAATAGACATACATTTTCTTTTATATTTATCGTATATGTTTAGAAAAATTTCTGCTGCCTAGATACACTAAATATATATGCACATGCACACACACATATATATATATATACATATACACACTCACATATATAGATACATATTCATACACCTACATGCATATATATATATATACACATACACATATAACAAAAATATATATACACATACACACAAATATGAACACAATACATATTATATACACACACAAATATTTTTATATACGTATGTGTGTGTGTTTGTCTGTGTTTGCGCGTTACTGTATATGTGTGTGTATTATATCTATTTAGTGTTCGCCTGTATTTTAATCGATATACACTCCTTTTTTTCCTTGTTATTTTAGCTCTGAAAAATGAAGAATGATAACTTGTCAAATTTCTATTTTAGATATATATATATTTCTTTTCTTTTTTTCGAATTGCCGTTTTACGGTAATTATATTCCTTGTCTTTCCTCTCTTTATTACATTGTATGTGATATGTTCGTTTTATTGCATTAATAAAATGTTGTGCCTGCAGAACAACAAATATTTGGAGCACATTATGTGTCTCTCTGCCAATCTGCTCGAAGCAGCCATGCATTTATCAGATTGTAAGCAATTTCAGCTAGCCCAAATACATATTACTTCGAAACATTTGGGTACTTACTCGAGCTTATTTGTGTTAATAGTAACAAATTCTGTGCTAAAAATCTACTTTATGCAATGATTCGACATGGACGCTGCTTTGTTGGTATTTCAAGTTTCATTTCTGTATCAAAAACAAATCAGTTAACTTTAGAACCGCACAGAAATCATGAGGAGTGAAGGCGTGATATTTCAAATGAACCAATATGCTCAAAGTGCACACTACAATGCAATATTTACCAGTTCTATTTTTATTTCATAGAAGTTAAATGAAATGAGCATCAGACACATGTGGTAAATTGCTACAGTTATAATCTATATATATAAAACACAATCTGTGAGTCCGTGTGTGACTGTTCCATATGCACGCCTACATTTTTTAAGCTACGCCATTCAAACTTTCTAGGGACACATATCTACAGGGAATCCAGGTCGACACATACTTTTTGAGTTTAACTTCAGCAATTTTCCCTTTCGTACTTTTTGGCCAATGGTGCAGATTGTTTACATTTGTTTCGTAAAACATCCAAGATCTAAGATGGTTGCTAGATTACGTCACAGAAATCAAATCATACGGGTCAAACTAAAAATCAAATGGGTCTTTATATTTAATTTTTATTCCGACATTTTAAAAACTCATTTGGTCAACAGAAAAAATGTGGATATTTTTCCCCGTAATTTTGAAACAGAAGAAATAATTTAATATAATTCTGAACTGAGAACGCAATAGTTTTTATATTTCTAATTTCAGTTAAACAAAATAAATAATTTTTATTTTTATGTATAAATTCATTTAGTAAAAAAATGTAAAGATTTTCCCACAGTAAATTTTGAAACAAAAGCAAAAGAAATGTTGATTACAGTGTCGCCGAAACATCAAATCACGTTTACGCAAAACAAAAGAAAATAGATTTTTTTATTGGAACTTTTGAACAATTTTTAAACAACAATGATGCTAGTGCCAAATAAAAGAAGTTCATATACAATGTAACACGAGACTCGTTCCCAACCGTACAAGTGCCATTCTTCATCGTCCTGCAAGGTGCGATTCCTTATGCGATAAGAAATTGCATTTGTAATATGTCTTTTAAATTTGTGAAAGAATGTAAGAGAACGACTATTCGTCCCTTCAAATCATATTCCAAGAATATAAAATGATTATAGTAAAAGAAGCAGTGAAAAAATATGGCACTGAAAATCATGTATGGGTGTAATTCTGTAGCAAATTGAGAACAGGGATTAAAGGTGTGATAACAGAAAACCACGACGGATATCAACTTCCGGGTTAAATGTTAAAATTAAACCAATTTCAACTTTGTTTAACAGAGATAAATATTGAATTGCTAGTTTTTAACAAGTAAATATGCTATGAACCCTACTGTAACAATAAAAATGAGGACATTGCCACTTTAAAATTGATGGTATTTAAGAATTTATATGCGATCTTTTTTACTTTTATGCAAAGTACTACAAAACACTATTTTTTTCATACAGAGAGTCAATCTAATAGAAAGTGTAGGATATCAAATATTTTGCGTATATAGCAATTTTCCAATCTTTTTCTATGATCGTTTGCTGAAAAGCGTTGTTATGTAACAAAACGATGAAGCAAATCCTTTTGTATGTGGCTGAAAAAGTCCTTTCTTTGGAACACATTCCAACTAAACTTTGTACAACAGTATTGTTTACTTATCAATGTAATGTAATCTAATCTAATATAGTAGCCAAGTGAAATTGCCATGAAGGTGCATCTGGAAAGGGTCTTTTATTTCCGAACAACTACCAGACAATAATTCATACCATACCAAGTCTTTGAACTGAAAAAAGTTGAGTTAATATAAACATTATGCTATAACCCATATCCACCATTTTTTCTAGTTACGGATTTGAAAGACCTCTACAAAGCCAGGCAATTGTTAAAACAATTACACAGACAGTATGTCGTTGTCAACTCTGGCAAATGAGTGAAATCAAGTTCGATAAATTTTCTAGGACATTAATTCGTACCAATGCAAACCTCACAACAAAACAATTACAATCGTCTTTTAAATCTACATTACTTTCTATCCAACTACTTTTCTTTTTGCTTTTTGGTGGGAAAGGTTAGAATATATATATATATATATATATATATATATATATATATATATATATATATATATATATATATATGAGATGAGATGATTTATTTGAATATTATTTTTTATCGTTACCCGTATTTAATGAAAAATTATTATTTATTTATTTCTACCGGCCTGAGTATTTACGATCAATTTTTGTTACGAAAATGTGTGTCATTAGTAAATAATCAGGCTTGTAGAAATAAATATGTGATATTATAAACAGAATATCAACTTAAATACGAGTATCGATCAAAAATAATGTTCAAACAAATCATTTCAAATTGTCATTTGTTTATAACCAGTTTCGTTAATCTTCGTTAATTTCCGTAACATGTTTGTATATATATATATATATATATATATATATATATATATATATATATAAAACACTCTTTTTCTGCAGCGAAGTTCTAGCATTTTTTCCTTTCTCTTTGTGAACTTGGTCAAACCACATAACTACAATCAAACGATCTGGTTTACCTGTTCTTTGAAAGCGCGTTCATTTTGGTTCTCATAATATATTTCTAAATTTTACGAAAAATTAAGTTTCATATTTATGTTATTACGAGTTTATTTATGACAAAAAAGAGTTGACGAATTATGCAAGTGATTTTGCAATTGCAATGTACTTATAAAATATTTCAATCGATTTTTTGTTTCTTGTTCTTATTAATCTTAATACAAAGAGTATATTATCCGTAAAACAAAAAGGAATTCAATTCGCACGGAGTGGCAGTTTTGCATCGATCAGAATATAGGTGCGCTCTGTACAAATAACTCTGTTGTCACTTTGTTGTACAATAAAAAAATGATTTTTTTTCTGTCTTTAAAAGTATATATATACAAAGACATCCCCTAGCAAACTTCTTCTTCTTCTTCTTCTTCTTCTTCTTCTATATGCCATGTTTCTTCAGGACGTAGGCGATCATGGTCTTCCACATCTTCCTATCTATTCTAGCTCTTAACACCACTTCTGCTGTTATCCTAGTTAACCTCCGCTTCGCCATCAATCACCTCAAGTCTATCAAGAATGTCTTACGTTGCTTTCCCTTTTCTCTAACCCCTGTCTCTTTTTCTCTCTATCTGTCCTGTGAGTATCAGATTCTCCAAGCCCTCCTCCCTCATTACATGTCCAAGAAATTTCAGCTTACTAATGTTAAGTATTATTTTCCTTTTCGTGTCCATCGTATACAAAATCTCGTTTTTGTTCACATGTTCTATCCACGGTGTACTCTGCATCTTTGTGTAAAACAACATTTCATTTGCTTCAAGTCATTCCTTCGTCTTTGCTGAGATTGTCCAGCATTCACTGCCATATTGAAGGACAGACATCACGTAACAACCCAGTAATCTCTTCTTTATTTTTAGAGAGATTTTCCTTTCTCTTAAAACTCCATTCAGCTTCTAGAATGCATTCTTGGTCATGCCAGTAGACCTGCGGATCTCAGTGCCACATTTTACGTCTTCTGTGAGAAAACTTCCCAGGTATTTAAATTTCTGTGCCTGTTTTACTGATTATCATTCATTAGTATATCTTTTATTTGTATGCATTCTTTTCTTTTTACTTTCTTCCACAAATTCTTGTAGGAGGCTTTGTAGTTTTCTTTTCCTGTCTGCTACCAGCACAATATCATTTGCGTATCTTATATTGTTCAGATATAGCCGCCAATGACGAATCCTGGCACGACTTCTGCGCTTTCAAAATTTTCTCACTGTATAGGTTGAATACATCTGGTGAGAAGACACATCCTTGTCTTACACCCCTTTCTATCTTTGTGTATCTGCTGTACTCATTTCCTGTTCGTATTTAAGCAGTTTGCTGCAAATAGAAGGTTTTGATTACTTTAATGTCTTTCTCGAATGTGTTAAGGTTACCGAGCATCTTTATTAGGTCTTTGTTGCATAATTTGTCGGATACTCTTGTATAGTTTATGAAACACCGGTGCACTTTTTTCTCAGGAAACTAAGGGGATTAAAACAATATATGACCATACTCGTTCTTATCATAACTTGGGATAAAACAACGAAATATTTGAAATATGAAAGGTCATAAGTTTAACCAATAAAAAATTAGGCTGATTAATATGATTGGATATATTTCTATTGTCATCATATCAGTGACCGAAAATCTTTTGAAATCTGAAATACCCTTCTTTCGTTGTACTTTTTCCTTCTTCAATCTACTTTTCTTGTTAGAGAAAAAAAGACAACAGTCCCTGCAGAATGAAGTAAAAATACGAGTTAAATAAGAATATTCGAAGACGGATCTCTTAATGGATGGTCCCATGTGTTAAGATGTGTGTATCTCAATAAAAAGCATATCATAGAAATTAATATTATGTAAGAACAAGAAAGAAAGAAAGAAAGAAGGAAGGAAGAAAGTAAAGAAAGAAAAAAGAAAGAAATAAGTAAAGAAAGAAAGAAAGAAAAAATGAGAAAACACATAAAAGTTTTAACAGCCGAAGTATAAAATAGAAGCCTTAGTAGTTTCAAGCAGTCAGTTTTAAGTTTACGAAATTGTGAGTTCAATCCCTGAACCAGGTAATGTGTACTTGTAGCGGATAAGAAATTAATTAAATGAACCTTCTTCTTCACTTTTACAAAAATTCACAATGACGTGTGAAATCATGTTTTTTATCAAATAGAAAAAGGTTTAACCATGTCCTTAGGAAAAAGTCAAACCCAGAATTCGCAAGTAGGTGTTAAATTGATTTTTGACGAATGGGATCGACTTGCAAGACTTGAGAAATTCGCGAGTCAGTGTGAAAATCTCATGACAATAAAAGGGCTCCGATCAGCGTCAGTGAGTCAGTCAGGAGATAGAAGCTGCAAAGACGACAAGCTAAAATGTAACGAGAGAAGCTTCAAGCTGACTCTGACATTTGTCCTCTTTCTCTTTCCTTCTACTGATTCCTTTTACTTCTACTTCTCCATCCAAAGACATTCCTACTGAACACATACATACGTATGTAAGCATATACTCTTTCAACAGTATTATTGAACACGAACTCTACCATAAACTATTTAATAATGTTTCTAATTGAATATTAACTTCTACAACTTGTGTTATTTTTTTAATAAATTTCTGTTTTAAAATACAAATTGTATATTTTATTCTTACACTATTCCACATAATTCCACATATTCCGACCTGCCGACAACCAACCTTCTGATAACGATGAAATTTGATTCTGTAATAAACGTGTAAGCTGTAGGGAGTTCTGTTATGTATGATACAAGACCGAATCAGAGAAACATTAACCACCTCCCTACGGCTACATACTTAGACTTAGTGGAAACGTAGTGAGCAAGAAATAATAACTGGATGAGATCCTCCTAGACATGGTCAGATGATCGAAAACAATATAACCCCGTTTATTAAATAATGGTAACCCGGATGGAAAAGCCTGATGAATCTTTGTAATCATAACAACATATAAGAACGCAATTTTCTGCCTGTAAATAATGAATACATTTTCATGTCACCTTCAAAAAGCGATGTAAAAGTGAACAGTGCTTAGATGTCTTGTTTCTGGGCTGTACATGTCATGTTTTCAGTTTTTGTTAGATAGTTTCAACAAAATGTCGACAATCAAGATTTTGTTAATTTAATATTTTCTTGGCTTTTTCTTCAAGTAATTATTCAGAACCGATGGTTTTCGGAACTTCTTCTTTGTGACTTCTTTTGTAATAATCTTGTGCTTGAATCCTCCTATTTCCCCAAGCTATGGGTTAAATGATAGAACAGTATGAGTTTTTCAGTCTTGGTTGGCAGCTCGTTTAGAAAAAGAACAAGTCTGAATTATATGCTAAACAGCTAAAGAGTTGATCTTGATGTAAACAATGATTCTGTGTTCCCGAAACGGTTGTCCTCCTCTTTTTTTCGTTTAATTTTTCCATTAATGACATCACTTTATTTATTATTTATCAATACACAGCAAGGATGCGGATTTTAGGTCTGCTAAGTATGTTCGTCGTAGTGCATTTGATATGGACTCAGAGCGACAAATCGGAGTGCAGTGTTCAAATTCCAGTTGAATTCCTAGCATTCACTTCCACACAAATACACTTGGGAAAAGTATTAAACCGACTCATCCCTCCAGTTATGGGTTAAAAAAACAGGACAGATTGGGTTCTATAGCCTTGGCTGGCAACAACCAGTCTACCGCAGAAAGCGATGGCAACCTACTACGGGATATTCTTCTGCACAGTCAGTCATGTCTCTTTCAAGATATGATCGCCCAAAGCGTGTATCACGTATGGCACTTAACTGACTGACTGAATATAATAGTCGAAAACATGATTCAAGTTTCTACTGGGCATAAAGTGGGGGATCAGTATTATATTGATGTGAAGTAATAAACTGATCCCAAACAAATTACTGCTTAATTATATAATACGTCTCTTCCCCCTTTAGCTATGAGTCAAATAGCAGGTCAGATTGGGTTCTATAGCCTTGACTGACGATAAGTCTTCCGCAGAAAGCAATGACAACCTACTGCGGGATAATCTTCTGCCCAGTCAGTTATGTCTCTTTCGAGACATGATCGCCCATTGCGTGTATCACGTATGGCACTTAACTTAATTACTGAATATAATAGCTGAAAACATGATTAAAGCTTCTACTGGGCATAAAGTGGGGGTCAGTTTTATATTAATATGAAGTAATAAACTGATCTCCAACTAATTACTAACTAATAATATATCTCTTCCCTCTCTAGCTATGATTCAAATAACAGAACAGATTGGGTTCTATAGCCTTAGCGACTAACCAGTCTACCACAGAAAGCAATGGCAAACCACTACGGGATAATCTTCTGCCCAGTCAGTCATGTCTCTTTCGAGACATGATCGCCCAAAGCGTGTATCACGTATGGCACGTAACTAACTGAAGGACACGAGTATGTTTCATTAGAATGATGAAGTATATAAAAAGGAAATGGGACTTGTTAAATTTGACACGCGTATATAGAGGTCAAGAAAGACAGAGCTTGTGTAAATCATCGGGAAAACAGGGCTTAAAAAATATAACAAATATACCTTTACTAAGGACTACAATGTACTCTGGGCAGTGGGGTAATCGTAGGCTGGCAAATTATATTATTTAAATTTTTAAAAAAGGAAGAGATTTTTAGTATTTTCTTTTCTTATTCTCTTATCATTTATTTTGTTATACGTTTTTAAAGCTTATGTTCACATTAAAATGAAACGACAATTACCGTATGATAATCTAAATCAAGCAGTATCAAGTCAGGTCAGTACCTAGATGGGTAACTGCTTGAAAATGTCACCTTGAATAATGGCTTAGGATTGTAATCGGAGAGCCGAGTTTTAATTCCAGTTACAAATATGCTTGTAAAATATAGTAATCTATCTCTTCTCCCTCCAGCTATGGATTAATCAATAAAACATTCTTACTTTAAATAACCTGCGCAGCCCAAAGAGCAAAGAGCAGCACAAAGTACCAAATACAGGTGGGGAATGTTAAAATCAAGTAGGTACGAAAATTTAAATATCTCTGAAATGTTCTAACTGAAGACGGAAAGTGCGACACAGAGATCCGAAGTCGAATTGGCATTACGATGGACGCTTTCCAGAAGCTGAGTAAAGTATTAAGACACAGGAAACTTTCACTAGAAACAAAGAAGAGAGTACTGGATTGCTATGTAATATCAGTTTTTCAATGTGGCAATGAATGTTGGACAATATCAACGAAGATAAAGGGAAAACTTGAAGCAGCTCAAATGTGGTTCTACAGAAGGATGCTGAGGATATCATTAGACTGAACATGTGAGCAATGACGAGGTGTTGGAAAGAATGGAAACGAAAAGAATATTAATATTGAGCATCAGGAAGAGACAACTAAATTTCCTGGGACATGCAATGAGGAAGAAGAGCTTGAAGAACCTGATACTAACAGGCCAGATAGAGGAAAAAAGAGACAGAGGAAAGCAGCGGGTAATATATTTGAAGGACGTGAGCAGGTGGATGACAGAACGGGGGCTGCGAGACGTTATAGGAGAAAGCGTGCTTAGAGCCACCAGGGATAGGGAGATGTGGAGGGCTATGATCGTCTACGACCTGAAAAGTCAAGGCACATAGAAGAAAAAATAACCTACAAGGGGTTGTTAAACTGTGAAAAACGCATTTATAAATATTTTGTTTTTCCGTTTTTGTTTTATTCTCATATGAGGAATATAATATTTTTCGACCTATTTTTTTAATCTTACTATGGTTTTATAAGAGTGAGTACCTTGTTTCTTGATCTAACTTTTACTTGACGACAACGGGGGCCAAGAAATAGTGGAATAACATTTCGCAATGTTCCAATCGGGATAACTAGACCAACGACAGCGAACAGAACAGCGCATCAAAAGACCTGCATGAGGCCGACAGTAACGCATTACACACCACATCATCGTCTTTCTAGTTTTCGTGATCCTAAACTTATTTATAAATGGAACTTTGTCTGTGTGTGTGTGTGTGTGTGTGTGTGTGTGTGTGTGTGTCCGTTACCTATAGACTCCGAAACGGCTGAACCGATTTTCTTAAAAATTTACACATATGTACTATAAGCGTCTGCGAATGTTCTTAGCCAGGTTTTGTGTCGAGGTACCTCCGATAAATATAGAAAATCGATAATCGAAAAATTCGGGTTATAGAAGGAGTGGTCCGATTTTAATCAAATTTGATACACTCATAGACAAAGACATAAGAAACGATATTCAGAAATTTCAAGGTTGCAGTTCTTATAATAGTGCAGTAAATCGATAATATATCTAAATTTATTTATAAATGGAACTTTGTGTGTGTATGTGTGTCCGTTACCTATAGACTCCGAAACGGCTGAACCGATTTTCTTGAAGATTTACACATAAGAAACGATATTCACAAGTTTCAAGTTTGTAGTCCTTACAATAGTGCAGAAAATCGATAATATATATATGTATAAAAGGCAAGATGTTTGTGTGTGTGTCTGTTTATCTGTCGGTATGTCCTTTATACAAATCCACAATTTTTATTCGATTCTCACAAAACTTCACACAAATATTCGTTAGACTGAGTCAGAGCTCCAGAACCATGGATTAGTTTTAAAGCTTTCATTACACCCGAGGAACGCCGGGCTATACTGCTAGTATATATATAAAAGGCAAGATGTTTGTGTGTGTGTCCGTTTATCTGCCTGTATGTCTGTATTTTTTTCAGCCCTTTTATTTTAGTTTTTGCTTCGTGTTTAGCTCTAAATAAATATAATTTTAGTTCCTAGTCTCAGCCATGATACCATTTACTCAGAGGATCTATTTAGTCTTCAATATTCAGTTTGCGACGAAAAGAACTTATTTGATATCGATAACAAGAAATCAAATTTTGATTCATTTTTCTTTCAGTCTACGATTTCCATTTAACTGGAAACAACTATTGCTTTTTAGTCTTTCGTGCCAACGTCCAAAGAGTCTGAGCTCCAGGACCATGGATTAGTTTTAAAGCTTTCATTACGCCCGAGCAACAACTGCGCTATACTGCTATTATATATATATATAATAGCAGTATATATATATATATATATATATATATATATATATATATAATTTTGTGTCAAGGTACCGCCGATAAATATCGAAAGTCGATAATCGATAATCGAAAAAATCGGGTTATAGAAGGAGTTGTCCGATTTTAATCAAATTTGATACACTCATATGGACAAAGACATCAGAAACGATATTCAGAAGTTTCAAGGTTGCAGTTCTTACAATAGTGCAGAAAATTTGATATCGATAGCAGGAAATCAAAATTCGACTTAGATCCATTCATTTTTCATTCAGTCTACGGTTTCTCTTTAACTGAAAACAACAATTGCTTTTTAGTCTTTCGTGCCAACGTCCAAAGAGCCTGAGTTCCAGGACCATGGATTAGTTTTAAAGCTTTCATTACACCCGAGCAACGCCGTGCTATACTGCTAGTCTTCCATATTTTTTCCTATTATTCTTTGCCATACACTTCTTTCTATTTATCTTGCTCTTTCTTGCTGCAACACCCACATTCACTCTCAGTCTTTCTTATAATTTGTATCTCACACTCTTTGTCTCTTTCTTTTTCAGCTCATTCTTTTTTCCTCTTTCAGTTTCCTATTTCCTCTTGTTTTTTTGTTTTTTGTTTTCACTCTTTAGCTATCTATTTATTAATTTCCATTCTCTCTTGTTTATTTATTCACTGATTATTTTTCCCACCATTTTCTTTTTTTATCTGTTTTTTTTTTTTGTTTTTTTTTTTTTGTTTTTTTTGTCCATATTTTACGATCGATTTCTCTTAGGAGTTTTATGATGAAGATTTAATAAACAGAATACGAATTAATTGAGCTAGTATCCCCTCCGTTGTTCTTTTGATCTTTGCTTTTCCCTCGACATATTTTCTGATCTTATATTCATCATCTAAAGCTCAAAGCCTAATGTCTGTCATTATTTTATTATTTGAACGAATATCCTCATCTTTCTTAAATTTTATCTTTGTGTTTTTCTTGACAAAACCTCTTCATCATCATATTATTCAGAATTCCCTTAATCTAAATTCTTCAATAATTCAAGTCAATTCATATAGAATATTTTTGCAAGGGAAGAGAATTTTTAATTAATGTATACTTTTTATTGTTCACACTGCGGTATTTCTTC
Organism: Ascarosepion bandense; assembly: GCA_037127315.1. Classification (NCBI taxonomy): domain Eukaryota; kingdom Metazoa; phylum Mollusca; class Cephalopoda; order Sepiida; family Sepiidae; genus Ascarosepion; species Ascarosepion bandense. The sequence continues at coordinate 424,579 of JBBBDQ010001522.1, forward strand.
CCATTTCATGTGTCTAAAGCAGTATAAGTTGAATGTAAACTGTTCACCCTTCTTTATATTAAACTGCAGAGAATTACTGTGCAGTGCGGCAAACTGCATACACACGGGTGTAAATTAGTTTATTCGATACGGCGACTGTAATAAAATTACCAGCAAGAATTGGTAAATTAAAAATATGTATCTTGTATTGGTCGAGCGCAGTTCGTCACTTTAGGGAATTAACAATTCTCATGGTCGCAACACGATTGTCCTAACAACTCGTCCACGAACAACACATACACAGAAGTTTAGTCAACCGTCTAAACAAAGCCATACACAAACATGCACACACACACACACACACGCACATACACACAGATATATGTATTGATGTATATTGATATATATTGAGCAGCAACCTTTCATTTAAGCCTATCAATTAATACGGCTGACCAGAAAGATTTAATTAATTTTTTTATTAAGTTTTATAACATCTCAAATTTTTTCTGATTTTTAGGAGTTATGGAATATAAAAATCGTCCATAATTTTTATCACTCCGAAAGCTTTAGTCTCATTCAGTTGCCATGTCCAAGAGAGTTTTGTCCTTGGTGTTTTCCCATGTGTTTACCATTACAAAGTAGTTCAGCTCTGTTTGGTTTTAAAGAGTTCATTTCAAGTAGTTACATGTCCCGCACGGTTGTAATTCGCATGCCCTCATTTCTATTTTTAGAAAACCTTCGGAAACGCCATTTTCACTAATAAACGATGTAAGACTACTGAGAGAAGAAATATATTTCATACATAAGGTCTCCCGGGGAGCGATAGTTCTATTACGAAATGATTTTAAAAGAATTTTCATGTCATCGATTAGAATTTTCCTTAAGGGTTCTTGTAAATAATGGGTCAATAAATGATTTTTTAATAGGAGTTTGATCAGACAAGAGACATGTAAAACGTCTTTCAAAGAGGTGATAGTGGGTCCGATACAAGTAACTGATTTCTGACAAAAATCCCAGGCATTGAAACCAGTACTTTATATTAGTCATCGCTAATTAAAATTTGATGGGATTATTTTGGTTAATGACACCAAGGTTTACGGTCTTTCATTTTTTTAATACATTAAAAAATTTACATTTTGTTCGTGGATTACAGCAGAAATAACGGGTTTAATGATTTTTCGTATAGTGAATTCGTCTTTCTTGCAATATTTGTGCATTTGGTTGCGTTAAGATATGTTAATGTTTTGTAGTATTATATTTTTTATACTGCTGTCGGGTACGTTTTGTAAGAATAATATTATTTTTATCAATGATGGTTTGGGGAAATTTGTTGTTGAGTACTGTTTGTTTCGTGTGTTTTAGTTTATATAGAAATATTTGGGGAGAATAAGAATTTTGGTGGGCTCTATTTAAGAAGTTTGTTTTCACTTTCCGCGTGTAGGCTATTTTAGTTTAGAAAAAAATGTGTTTTTACTGTTGAGTTTTGTATATGGGTAGGTGGAAAAGTTAATTAGATTTTAGTTCTATATCAATGCCGATGAATGGAATTTTATTACTAACCATGAGATCATAGGTAAATTTTAGCGTGCAATTTTTTCAAAATGTTATAATTTAATTATTTTTTTCTCAGAAAAAAAGGTCGTCGACGTAATTTGTGCAGAATTTCGGTTTATGAGTTGTTTTCAACACTTTGTTTTAAATATAAGACAAGTAAAATTTAGCGAAAATAGGACCTAAAAATGTTTCTATGATGATATCATCACTTTGGGTATAGATGTTGCAATTATGATCATTAAATAGAGCTTTCGTAGTCCAAGCAAGAAATAGTTACCGAAGGGTAGCTGGTCTGATTTGGGGGAAACATTGACCGTGTTTGCAGATGTAGTCGCTAATTATGTTGATATTTTTCAACTGAGATGTTGGTAAAAAGATTTTCTTTTATAATCATATCGCTCCAGGCAAGGCCGTTGACTGCCACCGGTGCGCAGAGGGTTACATAGGAGGAAAGTTATGAGAAAGAGTAACAGGTTATAAGGGGTGTCATGAAGTGGGTAAAAGAAGGATGAGAATAATGATGAGATTAGACGGAGACAGAGCATGAGAGAGAGAAGGTGCAGGTTAGTGAGATAGGAGATGACTATTGACTATTGACTGATCGGAGTACAATTAAGCAACATTTCTCTGAAAAACATAAACATGTTAGTAATATCAGACAGATTTTGGTCAACAATACGGTGATCCTTACTCATACACACAGTAAGAGGAACCTTCAGATATTGGAGGCCATGTACATCAAATCTAAACAACCAACACTCAATAAAATCACCTTTAAATCCGGACATAACACGTTACATTGCATTTGAATACATGGTTTTGTTGTCACTTGGCGCTATCATGCGGTGTGACGTCATAAAACCGCATTGCAAATTTGAGATCTGCGTTTGTTATTTTTTGTAACTATTGCCGTTGCCTAGCGGTATTTTATGTCAACACAAAATAAAATCATCGGTGATGGTGGATGTTATTGTATTACCGTCTAAATAACCTCTCTGAACATGGCTCATGTGAGCCGAAAGCTTAGAAACAAATTAATAAAAAATTATCCAAATGTTGGAGGGTTGTTGTTTTTATTTTCAACTGAAATTAAAACCAAAATACGACGTTTAGAACGGCTCATGATTAAACATAATAGACCTTCATTGTCTCTTATATTTAATAGTATATGTTTAGAAAATTATTAGCTGCCTCGATACACTATATATATATATATATATATATATATATATACGTTTGTGTGTATGTGTGTGTATGTATGTACACGTGTGTCTGGATATGTGTGTGCATGTTCACATATGTATGCGTAAAAATCAATATATAAATGAATTTATCTATAAAGACAATATAAATAAATAAGACAAAAGTAAAAAGTCATGTCAACGCGTTTCGTTCCTGTCCTTGAAGGTCATGAAGAAACGAAATATATATATATATATATATATATATATATATCAATTATGAGCTATTAAATGCTTTTTATGGCACTTTAGTTTAATATACGACACGTAAGGTGTCCATCAAGGAAGTGGTTGTGTCTTTAATGTAAAGAATGTAAAATGGACGAACGAAAGCGCTTGGAAAAAGAAAAATTATGGTCAATTTTTATACTCATTAACTCCTACAAAAAGGATCATTTTTTTTCTTGTCTTAATATAAAGCTCTTAATAGTAGATACATTAATATATATGTAGCCGTCATTTTAGACGGCATGGGCCCACTTGTATCATATATTTATGTATTACCTACCACGAACTAATAATTAAACAACAGTGTACACTTGGCTCTGTAACCTTCGCTTGCAAACCTTCTAGTAGAAATGAAACCCTGAATTCACAAACATGACGAATGCATAACGAAATCACTTCACATATTTTCTCGGAATTTATAGCAATTCACATATAATGAAGAAAATGTGGAGGGTAATAATCGTCAACGTATTGAAGGGATCAAGTATCTAGAATATTTTACTCGGTAATATTATTCCTTAATATATATATTCCAGTGAAGTATACATACAAGTCACTCTTTTTCTATATTGCATGCTTTGTATAGTGAATAACTTGTCTGTAATCTAAAAAAAAATGTCTCCGCTCTTTCTCAAAATATGTCATTTCAAACGATCCCTCTTTATCAAAAGAAACAACAGAGAAACAATTACGACTGTGACTGACCTTGTCTGACCCCGACATCAAATTTTCCCATCATACCTCAATGACACGTGACCAATTAGAAGTGTGTGTCAAGTTGGCCTGAGGTCACCCACACAGACCTTAAATGTCAGACATCAGCGTCCGGAAAAGTGGAGTTGGTTTAATTATGTCGACGTTTCCAATTTAATAAACATCGAATTTATTAGAAATACGTTGACCTGAGGCCAATTTTAATGCGCGGTTTTGCCAGTTAGAAGCACCGTTTGCGAAGACAATGATTTAACAGATGATAAAAATACGAGACGAAAAAATTACTTTCACATGGGCACAAACACATACGTGTATGTATATATATATATTGCTACTTTAACATGAAAATGTATATTTTACTCTTATGCTATTCCATACAATTCCACACATTCCAACCTTCCGACAACCATCCCTCTTATAACGATGAAAACCTTCTGATAATTCTGATGATGATAATTCTGCATAAAACTTGTAACCTGTAAGGAGTTCGGTTAAGTCTGACACAAGGCCGAACCAAGAAACATTAACGATCACCCTATGGCTTCAACTCAACCAACTGTTATTTATGACTATCTTAAGTATCTTTTCACCCCAAGCAAGGCATTTCACTGTCACTACTGCGCAGGGGGCTACATAGATTGGAGAAAGGATGATTAAATATAGGAAATGTCAGAAGGGTGGGAGTGATAGGTGGGTTAAGGATACCGAGAATGAGGGTTGGGTAGATGAGTGTTGGGAGAATAATTGGAAGTTAGTGTGATATGAGGTGTCTATTGACCCTACATTTAAAAACCTGGAGATTGTAGCTGTCGGGAAAGCAGACATGTGGAAGGAATTTCTACAGGCGGTAAGCGCGAGAAAAGAAGCTGTTGGAGTAGAAATTACGGTTACATCTTATCTGTTTAACTGTAAAAGGGTGGGACCTAGTTGCTAATCTAGTATCTCGTGTAAATTCGTGCTTAGGCGACACCAATGATCTAAGTTCATCGGTGCAGAAGCCATGAAAGTACTTGTAGATGAGGCACAGGGAAGCCATATCACACCGGTGAGAGAGTGGTTGCAGTCGGTCTGCCAAGTCAGTTACAGATTCTCCTTTGTATTTTGTCAAGAAGCCCAAGGAGAGTAGCAGGGGCACCCGACCAGATGTGGCAGCAGTATTCAATACATGGGCAGATGGTAGATTTGTATATGTGCAGGATAGATTCAGGCAGGAAAAACTTCCGGTCCCTGCACAGAGAGCCGACTTTCATAGCGGCAGATTTGGCAATGGATTCGATATAGTCATTCCATTTGAGGTCCGCCGTTACTAAGTATAGATAATAGACCTAGTAATACTCACTAACGAAAGAGCACAAACGGACTAGGTCCTAATAGTTATCCTGAGATTCACACAGAGAAAGATTTTAGGAAAATCCCCGCTGTCCTAATACTTTTGCACTCTACCGGTAGTGTGCAAGTGTTAGAACAGGGGCGATTTTAAACTCTATTTAAATTTTTATAAGTACAGGGTGAAAAGCCAAACATTTGTAAGAATTATTGAACTAAAAAGGAAGAGAAACGAAGGATTTGGAATTTGAATTGGCCCCCACAAAGCCCTGAACTCAACCATGGTGAACATCTGTGGGTTATTTTGGATAAAAAATTGATAAAGCTTATGTTACTTCGCAAAACACACTTTGGGAACAAATACAAGCTGCTTGGCAGCAGATACCGTTAAATACATTGAAGAAGCTTGCGATGTCAATGCCTGACAGAAAGCAAAAGGATATTATACTAAATATTCTAGAAGCAGTTGTTGAGTAAATGAAATAAAATTACTTTAATTAAATTGTTTTCTGTCAGTATCTAAACTTATCTATAAATGGAATTGTTCTGTGTGTGTGTGTGTGTCTGTGTGTGCGTGTGTGTGTTTGTGTGTGTATGTCCGTTACCTATACACCCCGAAACGGCTGAGCCGATTATTTTGAAAATTTACACAGTTGTACTATACGTGTCTGCGAGTGTTCTTAGCTAGGTTTTGTGTCGAGGTACCCCTAATAAATATCGAAAATTGATAATCGAAGAAATCGGGTTATAGAAGTAGTCCGATTGTAATGAAATTTGATACACTCATAGACATAAGAAACGATATTCCAAAAGTTTCAAGGTTGCAGTTCTTACAATAGTGCGAAAAATCGATAATATATATATACAAAAGACAAGATTTTTGTTTTTGTGTGTGTGTCTGTTTATCTGCCTGTATGTCTGTATTTTTTCAGCCCTTTCATTTTAGTTTTTGCTTCGGGTTTGGCTTTAAGTAGGTATTATTGTAGTTCTTAGTCTCACCCATGATACCATTTACTCAGAGGACTTATTTAGCCTTCAAAATTCAGTTTACGACGAAAAAACGTATTGGATATCTATGCCAAGAAATCAAAATTTGACTTCGAAATTTGAATTGGCACCAACAAAGCTCTGATCTCAATCCTAATGAACATCTATGGAATATATTGGATAAAAAAATTGATTAAATCTAATGTTAATTTGCAAAACACACTTTGGGAACAAATACAAGTGGTTTGGCAGGAGATATCATTTGATACATTCAAGAAGCTTCTGATGCCAATACCAGACAGAATGAAGGCTGTGATCCAAGCAAAAGGCTATTATACTAAATATTAAATTTATTTTGTAACAAGTATTTTATTTTTGCTAAAGTATTTGTTGAGTAAATCAAATAAAATTACTTTAATTAGATTGTTTATTTTCTTCCCATATGCCTCATAAAAGATAAAATAGTTCTTGTCCTAATACTTTTACACTGTATTTTTTATAAATTCAGAAATGTCCCGGTTCCAAAACATCGTCTGTATGTAAAAATACGTAGATCCCTTATAAGGACAAAGCGTACCATTCTGGGGCAGCATAAACACAGACCTGTTGCCTGGCAAACATACAGATGTCGAACACCCTCCTCTTATTTATTTTCCCCAAATCTGGAACATACTGCTGCAACCCAACAAATGTTTTAGTTGGGTAACCTCAATCAGTCATCCTTTATGCCATCATATATTTCTAACAGTGTAAAGTTTTGAGTTTGATTTTTGTTTAACCAACATATTAACCTCATCGGATTATTTAATGCAAAAAAGGTGGGGTTTTAAGGTATTTTTTAATGTTCGGTTATTCTGAGAAGTTTGATTTAGTCAGATTTAAATGAAAAAATTTTTGTCCTTCCTAAATATGTCGTCTAGTTTGGTATTAAAAATGTTTTTCTGAGAATGTTTATTAGGTATATTATTCTATAAATGACTATTTTTATGTATATCTTTCTATAAAAGTATATTCTTATATTTTTCTATAAATTACTATTCTTATATTTTTCTATAAAGGTATATTCTTATATTTTTCTATAAAGGTATATTCTTATATTTTTCTATGAAGGTATATTCTTATATTTTTCTATAAAGGTATATTCTTATATTTTTCTATAAAGGTATATTCTTATATTTTTCTATGAAGGTATATTCTTATATTTTTCTATAAAGGTATATTCTTATATTTTTCTATAAAGGTATATTCTTATATTTTTCTATAAAGGTATATTCTTATTATATTTTTCTATAAAGGTATATTCTTACACTTCATAGTGTTTTGACCCTAGTTTGGGTGTTAACTATTTGCCCATAGCTGGGACCTTTAACAGGTGCTACCTCTCTGGGTCAGGGTGGACTTGGAAACAACAGCAATTAAGTAGTGGCTCCATTCTCCTTACAACCTGCCAATCAGCGACCTTGCTACTGGATGTAGTTTATCGTCATGCCCAGAACCACTAACAGGATGGAACTGTTGGAACAAACAAATGTAGTTCGTTCAAACATTTACCATGGATATAGTGAGGTTTCGTCTTTGGAAAAGTCTTGTAGCGTGGAAACAATGTAACACCCACAATGACACGGAGAAGTTTTTATTTTTATTTTATCGATACTTGAAAGAAAGGGAATTATGTACTTACTAGAGCAGCCCACCAAACATTATTATACTGGATATTAGTCCTTCTCCAAAACAGACTTTTCTTTTCCTAACATTTCTCGAATGCGCAGGCCGATAGAAGTAATAAACACCAAAATTTCTCAAGCCAACTAAAATAGATAACCTTTACTTGATCAGTGGCATTGTTCCTCCTTAGATAAGAAGGTCAATCCACACCCAACTCGAGAAATTGAAACAGGAAATTGACCCACGTCATTCATTCCACGGCAGTAAATCAATGACAAAATTTCTCAAGACACAGCTTTTTGCTTTAAGACGAACCACTGAACAACACAGTTCCTTTAAAGCTTTAGACCCTGGGATGCAGCCACCTTAATAACACAGTACACAGACTCAGTTTCAGTACTATGGATCCCTCCCAGCTTATCCTGCCTGAATCGCTTCTGCATATTGAAAACCAAGAGATTACAAGAAAAACCCCGAGATTTATTACATTGTTATGCAATCAATTATTTTCAACTTTTGAAATATCATTTATTTCATCCTTGCCAATATACTCTATGTATTATAATGATATGCGTTGTGGTGCAGTGGTTATCGGCTCGGAACGAGAAATCGGGTAGCTGAGTTCGAATTCCAGTTGAATTCATTGCATTCACTTAGGTGCAAATAACCTTGGGAAAGGTATTAAACCCTATCTTCCTTCCAGTTATGGGTTAAATGACAGGACAGATTGGGTTTTATAGCCTTGGCTGGTAACCAGTCTACCGCAGAAAGCAATTCAACCTACTGCAGGATAATCTTCTGCATAGTCAGTCATGTCTCTTTCGAGACATGATCACCCAAGCGTGTTTCACGTATGGCACCTAACTGACTGATTATAATGAACAAAAAATCGGGGATCGAATTCGAATTACAGTTGAATTCATTGCATTCATTTACGCGCAAATACCCTTAGGAAAGGTGTTAATGCGTCACTTCCCTCCAGTTATGGGTTAAATAACAGAACAGATTAGGTTCTATAGCCTTGGCTGGCAACCAGTCTACTGCAGAAAACAATGGCAACCTACTGCGGGATAATCTTCAGCCCAATTATTCATGTCTCTTTCGAGATATGATCGCCCCAGCGTGTATCGCGTATGAAGGGAACTATTTTTACGCATAATAATTTGAAACCTTGTCTTTAAAGATGGCTATATAACACTAAGTTTTCTTCGAAAATTTAACAAATTATTACTTTAGTAAACTTAATCTTCCTCTTTTTCTATGTGCCCTGTCCTTTCAGGACGTAGGTGATCATGGTTCTCCACGTCTCCGTATCCCTTGTGGCTCCTAGTATGTTTGTTCCCGTTACTCCTGTCAACCCCCTGTCAACCACCTGATCAGGCCCTGCAAATATACTATCCGCTGCCTTCCTCTGTCTCTCTTTCCTTCTATCTGGCCAGTCAGTATCAGGTCCTCCAGGCTCTCCTTCCTCATTGCGTGTCCCAGAAACTTCAGTTGTCTCTTCCTGATGCTCAGTATCAATTTCCTCTTTGTTGCCATTCTTTCCAACACCTCATCGTTGATATCCGCAGCATCCTTCTGTCGAACCACATTTCCGCTGCTCCAGTTTTGTCCTCATTTTCGATGATATTTCCAGCATTCGCTGCCGTATCGAAGAACTGACATCACGTAGCAGTCCGGTGAGATTTTCCTGTGTGTTAGTATTTTGCTCAGCTTCTGGAACGCGTCCTTTGCCATACCAATTCGCCTTCGGATCACCGTGTCGTACTTTCCATCTTCAGTTAGGACACTTCCTAGGTATTTAAATTTTTGCACTTGCTTGATTCTGGTATCTCCCACATTTATTTGGCATTTTGAGTTGTACCTTTTGCTGATGACCATGCACTCAGTTTTCTTAAATTTTATTTGTAGTCCTTTTTTGTCGCTCTCCACCGCTACCTTCTGTATGAGGTCTTGTAGTTTACTTTCCGTGTCCGCAATCAGCACCGTATTGTCTGCGTACCTTATGTTGTTCAAGTTGTGGCCTCCAACAACAAATCCTGGCGTGTCATCTACGGTCCTCAAGATATTCTCGCTTTACAGGTTGAATAAATCTGGTGAAAAGACACATGCTTGTCTTACGCCTCTTTCTATCTTTGTTAAATCTACTGAGATCGTTGCCTGCCCGTATGCAGACCGTCTGCTGCCAGTAGAGATTCTAAGATTACTCTTATGTCTTTGCCGAAAATGTTGAGGCTGCCGAGCATCTCCATCAGTTCTTTGTGTCGTATCTTGTCGAATGCCTTCGCATAGTCAATGAAACTTAATCTCAACCTATTTAAAAATGGAACTTTGTCTCTGTGTGTGTCTGTGTGTGTGTGTCCGCGTGTGTGTGTGACACCGAATACGGCTGAACCGATTTTCTTGAAAATTAACACAGTTGTACGATAAGCGTCTGCGAGTGTTCTTAGCTAGGTTTTGTGTCGGCGTACTCCCGATAAATATCGAAAATCGATAATCAAAAAAAAATCAGGCTATAGAAGGAGTGGTCCGATTTTAATCAAATTTGATACTCATGTCTTTACATAAGAACATGCAGAAAATCGATAATATATATATGTAAAAGGCAATATGTTTGTGTGTGTGTCTGTTTATCTGCCTGTATGTCTGTATTTTTTTCATACCTTTTATTTTAGTTTTTGCTTCGGGTTTGGCTCTAAGTATACCATTTACTCAGAGGACTTATTTAGCCTTCAAAATTCAGTTTACGACAAAAAAACTTATTTGATATCGATATCAGGAAATCAAAATTTGACTTACATCCATTCATTTTTGTTCAGTCTACGGTTTCGCTTTAACTGGAAACAGTTATTGCTTTTTAGTCTTTCGTGCTAATGTCCAAAGAGTTTGAGCTCAAGGACCAAGGATTAGTTTTAAAGCTATCATTACACCCGAGCAACGCCGGTCTATAGTCCTAGTAATGTCTTAAAATCAAACTGAGTTTAATATCAAACTCACTATGACATCGGATCAAACTGGGTTAATTAGTTAGCAAAAGAATGTGGTGCACCAATCTTCCAAGCGAAGTGACATTCCTGCATTAAACACTCTTACATCAACTATCGATTTTTCATCAATTTAAATACACTTCTATTTTTGCCCTAAGCTAGACGTTTTGATATTTTTTTTAATGTCATTCAGATTTTTTCTTTGCTTTGATCAACAAATTAAGAAGTATTTCGCTTGCAGCTGTTGCTTTCGAAAAAAATGAATGTTAGAATTAAAAATCATATATAAATAGTGCTATGCTGACCAAAAATATTTGTAATTTTTTTAAATTAAATATTTTTGTAAAATAAACTGTTCATTAAAATTGAAAAGATTACCTGTATTTCAAAAACCACTGAATTCTTTGAAATACTAAAGAACCTAGCAAACGTATAAATAGATAAACAACGTACTGACTTTTAACATATCAGGTATCTTCTTCTATATGCTTTGTCTCCTCAGAATGTAGGTGGCCATGGGCCTCCACATCTCCCTGTCACCTTGTAGCTCTTAATAACCCTTCTGCTGTTATCTCGCTAAAACTGGCTCCACTATCCATTTGTTCAAGTTCATCAAGTATGTCACGCGTTGCTTTCATTGTCTCTCCTTCAATCTATCCGTCTCGTGGGCATCAGATTCTCCAAGTCCTCCTTCCTCATTACATGTCCCACTAGCTTTAGCTGTATTTTCCTGATATTAATTATGTTTCTTTTTTGTGTCCATCCTCTTCAAAACCTTGTCATTGCTCGCATGTTTTGTCCAAGGTATCTTCAGCATCATTTTGTAGAAGCACATTTCAGTTGCTTCAAGTCTTTCTTTTATTTTTGAAGAGATTGTCTAGCATTCAATGCCATATTGAAGGACAAACATCACATAACAATCAAGTACTCTCTTTTTCGTGTCCAGTAAAATTTTCATTTCTCTTGAATACTCTATAGTCATTTTGAAATCTATCCTTCGCCATGTCAATATTCCTTCGGATTTCAGTGTCGCACCTTCCGTCCCCAGTATTTAAATTTCTGTACCTGCTTGATGTTAGTATCCCCGACTTGTTGTCCGCTCCTATTTTTACTGATTACCATGCAGGATGTGTGTTGTGGTGCAGTGGATATCGGCTCGGAACGAGAATCGGGAAGCCGAGTTCGAATTCCAGTTGAATTCATTGCATTCACTTACGCGCAAATACCCTTGGGAAAGGTATTAATCCGTCTCTTCCTTCCAGTTATGGGTTAAATAACCGGACAGATTGGGTTCTATAGCTTTGGCTAGCAACCGGTCTACCGCAGAAAACAATGGCAACCTACTGCGGCATAATCTTCTGCCCAGTCTGTCATGTCTCTTTCGAGACATGATCGTCCAAGCGTGTTTCACGTATGGCACTTAACTGACTGACCATGAATTCAGTTTTCTTATAGTTGATATGCCATTTCTTTCTTTTCGTCTTCTTTCACTACTTCCTGTAAGCGTTCTTGTCGTTTCCTTTCCGTGTCTGTTACCTTTAATGAGATTGTCCAGCATTCGCTAACTGCAGAATCGTTAAACAATAATTTTACAATTACAATATGAGTTGAAGTAAAATTATTCTTTTGCATTATTGATCCAGAAAAACATAAAAGCAATACTATACACAAAATGTAAAGGCTGTGTAAACGTTTATGGATCTTTCTTCTTACTCCGTAGCAAATCAATACCTTAAATCTTACCCGAGCATCATTGTACCTCTAGCAGCAGCATCAGTTATATAAAATTTCTCTACTTTTTCCCTAACTTATTACTTGGCCATCGGGACCATTTTGTTTTCTCTCGTGTCTTATTGGCAAGATTCATCATCATCCTCAAAATGTACACTGACCGTATGTGTCCGTAGAGTTCCGACCAATGCCCACCATAAGTCATGGTTGAACGTGGAACAGGTATTTGTACGTAGCATGATTTGGGGAAATTAGATCTTACAGAGTACATCTCTCTTCAGACCAAGTCACAGCAGATGGATTTCCTCTAACTTGAAGGTCCTGGGTATGACAGCAAACTGCATCTAGCAGCAAGGCCTCTGATTGGGAGGTTGTGAGGAGCATGGAACCACCTTTTAATTGTTGTTGTTCCCAGGTCCCCACTAACCCGGAGTGGTAGGACCTATTAGGGTTCCAGCTATGGGTAAATAGTTAACCCCCAAACTAGGGTCAAAACACTATGAAAGTATAAAAACAAACTTTAAATATAGACTTTCATAGAAAAATATACATTTTTAAAATAAAAGATATTACCAACAATACATTTTTGAAGAAAAAAATTATTAACATTACACATTTTTGAAGAAAAAAAATTATTGCCATCATACATTTTTAAAAGAAAAAAAATATTACCAGCAATACATTTTTGAATACAAAAGTAGAAGACATCAGTTTTCTAAAATAATATAAAAGTAAAAAAATCATCAAAATCTAACTAAATCAACCTTCTTACTATAACCGAACATTAAAAAAATATATATCTTTAAACTCTACCTTTTCGGAATTAAATAAACCACAGACATTGATATGAGAAATTTCTCACTATAACCGAACATTAAAAAATACCTTAAAACCCCAACTTTTTTGGCATTAAATAAAACACAGAGGTTGAAATGCCCGTTAAACAAAACTCAAACTGAAAATCTAACTCGAAGTATCGCCTGGCCACGGAGATGTAGCTGTTGATTGCAACAATGGAACGCTAGGCTCTCACCGTTGACGGCACTCTAAGGATTCCTCCACCTATTATGAAACAACAGTATCTCAACTCTTCATATTCTATCTGATCCTTTTCTCATTTTCTTTTTCTTTATTTCCATAGCTAAATCTGTTGCTAAGAAAGTCGGTTCTCTGTGTAGGGCCAGGAAGTTTTTCCCGTCTGAAACGATCCTGCACATATATAAATCTACCATCCGACCGTGCATTGAATACTGCTGCTATATCTGGTCGAGCGCTCCTGCTATCCACCTCGCTGTCCTTGACAAAATCCAACGGAGAATCTGTAATGTGGTTGACCCCGACTTGGCAGTTCAGATACAGTCACTTTCTCACCGGCGCAATGTGGCTTCCCTGTTTCTCTTCTACAAATACTTTCACAGCTTCTACTCCGATGAACTTAGCTCACTGGTGCCCCCTATATATGAATTTACTCGAGCCACAACATTAGCAACTAGGTCGCACCCTTTTACTGTGAAACCAATAAAATACAAACGCAAATCCTACTCCATCAACTTCTTTTCTCGCCATTTCCGCCCGTGGAGTTACCTTCCATTTACTTGCTTCCCCGAAAGCTACAATCTCCAAGAATTTAAATGTAAAATCAATAGTCATCTCCTATCTCACTAACCTGCATCCTCTCTCTCTTATGCTCCCTTCTCCGTCCACTCCACTCTCATCAATATTCTCATCTTTCTCTTACCCACTGCTTGACACCCCCTAAAACCTGTCACTCTTTCTCATAACTTTCCTTCTATGTAAATTCCTGCAAAACAGGGACAGTAAAATGCCTTGCCTTGGGGTGACACGATTATAAAAAAATAGATAGATAGATAGATAGATAGATAGATAGATAGATAGATAGATAGATAGATAGATAGATAGCTACAATCTCCAGGAATTTAAATGTAAAGTCAATAGTCATCTCCTATCTCACTAAACTGCATCCTCTCTCACATGCTCCTTTCTCCGTCCACTCCACCCTCTCATCAATATTCTCATCCTTCTCTTACCCACTTCCTGACACCCCCTAAAGCCTGTCACTATTTTCATAATTTTCCCCCTCCTATGTAACACTCTGCATAACAGTGGCAATAAAATGCCTTGCTTGGGTCGATTTGATTATATAAATAAAGAATTATAATAATCACCCTATCATTGCATCAGACATGTGTACGTGTGCGTGTGCGTGTGCGTGCATGTGTGAATTGGCCTATCTGCGCATGAGCGTGTGTGTGTGTGTGTGTGTGTGTGTGTGTGTGTGTGTGTGTGTGTGTGTGTGTGTGTGTGGATTTGCGTATGTCTGTGCGTACATATGGGTGTGCAGATGTGTCCATATGCGTTCTGTTATATACTGTTTTATTAATGGAGAAACTGTGGCTTCACTATGCGAGAGAGTGTGGATTAAGTGCACTGACATAAAAAGATATCATGTTAAAAATTACACATGCGCTATTGCCAATGCCATGGCATATGTTCGGAGCAACCGCATTCCTTTGTTCCGCCACTTCTAATCTTCACGCCTATGATCTGCCCTTATACTTACATATTCCATCGGTGAGAAGTAAGTTTCCCACTCGAACTGTTTCTTCAGTGAACCGCTTCTCTGTGGGAATTAACTCTCGAGAGGAGTTGATTCCACCGTTGATTCCAATCTTAAGCTGTTCAAGTCAAATGTGCTGCGTAACATTTTCACTATTAAACTCCGCGTCTAGATATGAATCAGCATAAAATTCATTAGCCTAGAGTGGGTAAATTTCTTTGATTGTGATTTTAATACTAATGTGTCTCATAAGCAATCAATTTGTCTATCGGTCGATTTCAGTCTGTTCATTATATATCCATCTATCTACATCGCTGTTCATATCTATCTATCTATCTATCTATCTATCTATCTATCTATCTATCTCAATCTATTAATTAATATCTATCTATATCGCAGTATGTTTGCATTTGGCTTTTTTCTTCTAAATAAAATCTACCTAATAATATATGTCTCAGATATATGTACAACTTTTAGAAGTGCGTTGATTATGTCATAAATTGTCACTGATAACAATAAAAATTAAAGTAATCTAAACTTATATATAAATGGAACTTTGTCTGTGTGTGCATGTGTCTGTGTGTGTGTGTCCGTTACCTATAGACGGCAAAACGGCTGAACCGATTTTCTTGAAAATTTACACAGTCCTACTATAAGCGTGTGCGAGTGTTCTTAGCTAGTTTATGCGTCGAGGTATCCCCGAGAAATATCGAAAATCGATAATCGAAAAAATCGAGTTATAAAAGGAGTGGTCCAATTTTAATCACATTTGAGACACTCATAGACAACGACATGAGAAACGAGATTCATAAGTTTCAAGATTGCAGCTCTTACCATAGTGCAGAAAATCGATAATATATATATATATATATATATATATATATAAAAGGCAAGATGTTTGTGTGTGTGTCTGTTTATCTGCCTGTATGTCTGTATTTTTTCAGCCCTTTATTTTAGTTTTTGTTTTGGGTTTAGCTCTAAGTAGGTATAATTGTAGTTCTTAGTCTCAACCATGTTACCATTTACTCAGAGAACTTATTTAGCCTTCAAAAGTCAGCTTATGACGAAAAAACTTATTTGATATCGATACCAGGAAATTAAAATTTGACTTACATCCATTCATTTTTCTTTCAGTCTACGGTTTCGCTTTAACTGGAAACAACTATTGCTTTTTAGTCTTTCCTGCTAACGTCCAAAGAGTCTGAGCTCCTGGACCATGGATTAGTTTTAAAGTTTTCATTACACCCGAGCAACGCCGGGCTATACTGCTAGTTATATTATAATGGAAAAGCAGTTAGTATAGCTGAAAACTATATTTTGACGTTTATTGAGGTAGCATGATCACACCGAGTATGGTAAATATTATCCTAAAATGATGTTTGGCGCAAAACAATTTTCTTTTTATTCACCTTTAATTGTCCTTGTGTCGCACAAACATTTTAAATATATTTAGAGCATAGATATTGGAATTGTTTTATTTTATCATTCGGTTAATAATTAGAGTATAATGGAAACCTCTGGCTGAAGATTTCTATATTTTAGGATGGGTAGTGATGTTCAAATTTCTGTCGGGATCTTAATCTTCCTTCATTTCTTTAAGAAAGGCTTTAATCTATCACCTCGAGTTTTGGGATAAATAGTAGCTCTTGTATCTGAAAAATCATTTTTATTATAAAAAAAATGGTTAATGCTGTATTCTCTCGCAAAAAAATAATTATTCTTACAAGAAAAACTTTTCGTTTTTAGACAACAAACATAAAGGCAGATAAACCATAAAAAATCATCTCAGTTAATCTTTATTACCTGAAACAAAACAAAAATAATGATGATTGCATTTTGAATAGTGAAATATAATTTGAAGCTGCAATTTCAAAACCATTTCTATCAAACTTTGTGATCAGCATTATAATAAATTAATTTACAAATTTCTAGTTCCAATTCAATATGTTCAGTCCTCCTTATTTAAATGATTGTCGCAAAGTTCCGATGACATTTCTCTCCTTAAAATCGGGTTAAAGCGAATAGTTGGAAAACTGTCAAGAGTGAAATGGATTTGATGCAGAGGTTGGCGACTGCGTGATATTTTGAATGAGGATTTGCGACCCCTTAAAAGACCGGGGGTCTTTTAGGAACAGCTTAATTAGACTGAAAGCGTAATGGCTTTACGACAAAGTTGCAGTGCAGAGGTTAGTAGGCTGACTTCCAAAACTGGATGACAGTAATAAGAGATGGTCGCTTTCTATTCTTCATAACATTCGCTGATACGTCCCGTTAGATTGAAGACAAAATTGGTAGTCGGAAGAGCGTCGTCTTGGATTGGTTAATGGTAACAGAAAGGTAGTAGAATCTGGAAAAAAATAAGAGGGTTCAAATCCTCTCCTATCTTCCAAGTTTCTTGATTTGAAAACAAATTAAGTCATGTTCACGTCCATATTTTCTTTTATATGAAATCCTTCAGGACGTAACCGATCATCCCTACAAGACTTCCTATCGTTTTGAATTCTAATCAGTGATTGTCTTATTATTATTCCTCCCATTCTTGGTGTACCATCCACTCATACAAACTCGTTAGGTTGGTAACTTGCTGTTTCCTTCCGCCACTTTTGCTTTCAATCTTCAAACTCTCTAAGCCGTTTTTCCTCATTATAAGTCTGAAAATATTCAACTGCCTCTTTATAATGCTAAATAAAATTGTCCTTTTAGTTTCCATTTTCTTTAAAACTTCCGCATTGCTTACATAATTCGTCTATAGTATTCGCAGTGTTTTTCTGTAGAAACACATTTCTGTTGCTTTAGTTGATCTTTTCATCTGTGAGAAAATATATCCAATATTCGCTACCATATAGGAAGATCAATATTACACTTTCTGTTTCTTAATACGTTGCTTAGCTTTTGGAAAACATTTCACTAATACAATGTATCTTCGAATTTCTGTGCGTTGTTTTTCATCGTCTGCTATAGTTAAATTATTGTACATGTTTCATTTAATGCTTCAAATTCATCTTTGGATTACCCTGTTGCTAACGATTATTAGTTTAGTTTTCTTACTATTTATGGTTAATCCTTTTATCTCGCTCATTGTTACAACATAACTAATGAGTTCTTAAATATAAAAAGATCAAGAATCATTTATATTGGTAGATTTTTGTTTTAGGACCCTAAGGCTAATATCACTTCAAATTTTCCCAAAATAGTCTAATTCCCGTGCAAATGTATATGCGGAACTCAAATCAGCAATTAGATATTGAAGAAACCGACCTTTTTTATGTTAACGACCAGAAAAAAAATTGGACTACTTCTCGCTCTTTTTGTCTGCCATTACCGGCTTAGTGAGAATCATTCGCTGCAGAACGATTTTAGGCGTGGGAAGAAAATTGCAGAAATTAGTACGCGATTTTTTTTCAGTACTTAATTTCAGAAGAAAGTTATTGATATTGAAACAAGTGAAAATAAATAGTTATTTACGTGTATTTGCGTATACAGGGGATATTAGCCATGAAAATGTACCCATATATATTTGAATAACCGGATCACACAATCACATTTTACCTTAAAAGTTAAGAAAATATGTGGATATATTTTCAACAATGATCATGATTGTAAGTAAGATTTTGGTGAAAATTCGGTCGCATTAAAAGAAGACAAATTAACTTTGTGGAACTAGTGGAACTAAGTGCAAATACACTACCGGACATATTTATTAGGCCACCCCACTGTTTTAAAACATGATGTATTTCACACTATTTTTAGTATTTATTGCCAAGTGAAAAATTGTAAATGAAAATAGAATGGTTCTTTTGTTAATACTGCACAATAACGTGTGCATCAAATGCATTCATAAATATTTAATAATCATCTATACTGTAGTTTCATCAATGAAAGAATGAACAAAATTTAGGATGATTCGGACGAGTTCATCTTTGCTTTCTTGCCTTGTAAAATTTTGCAAAGTAATAATAACAAAAGAACCATTCTATTTTTTTTTTTTTTTGGCAATAAATACTAAAAATAGTATAAAATACATCATCTCTTTAAAAAAAAAATGGAGTTGCCTAATATTTATGGCCGGTAGTGTATATCTTTTTGGGGGTGTCGAGTTCCTTTAGAATGTAACTGCTAGTGACTTTCAAGGCTATAGAATCCAATATGTCCTATTATTTAACCCATAACTGAAGTGTATTTGTGCGTAAGTGAATGCAAATAATTCAACTGGAATTCGAACTCGGCTCCCCAATTTGTCGTTCTGAGTCAATATCCACTGCATCACAATGCATATCCCTTTTATAAATGACCAGAAAAACCAGCCCAAATTCATCACCGTGTGTAAGTTGCGTTTTTCCTCCCCACCAGGCAGAGTTTTTTGGAGATATTTTTTAAAACAAAACTGGCGTCATTTGAACCCTATCTAAAATTTTCTTCACAGCTTCGGCCAGTTCACCAGCAGACAAATATAAACATTTTAAAACTAAAATTAAAAACTATTTTATTTAATTTTTAATATCTAATTTTAGGTTGAATTTGATAAATAAAATAAAAAATGATATGCTCCATCAGAATTGCCGTCTTCAGGGTGTACTGCCCACAGCCACACCCCATCGGCCTTCCTGTTTGCACACTACTGCTGGTACCTTCTATATGTATTTGTAATATTGTTTTATAGGATCAAATCTTTGTTGCATCAAATATTTTTTCCATCTTTAAAAGATTTGGCCAGAAATATGAATAAATGAATATTTAATATGATCAAAGACCTCAAAATAATTTCATAGACATTCTTGCATAACTCTTAATTGTAAACAGAAGTATGGAAAAAATTTACAATCAGTTTAGGCGATTATTTTCCCTAAATAACAACGGCAACATAATATAGTGTCTACTAAGTGCTTCAGTCGTTATGAATATAGGTCTACTTGGGCACTTTCCAGAGCTGATTTGTTTTATTAAAAATGAGGTCTTCTACATGCACTATGCATGTTTAGTTGGGTGTGAAGCTAAAGGACGTCGGTAATAAAAGAATAATTTTAAACCATCTGATTTATCCCGGAGAACAAACTAAGAACCACGGGGAGAATTAAAAAGTGTTGTAAAAACGCTCTATTTATTTATTTAAGGTGGGTAGTAAAGGCATTACGTTTACGCCTCTTCGTGTTGAATACACCGATTCCCGTCCAATCACCGAAGTTAAGCAACATCGAGCCTGGACAGTACTTAAATGGGTGACCATTTGGGAATATCATGGGCTGTAAGGACCAAGAATGGTCCACCAGTCCTCCAGGTTTGGTGGTTGGGTGTAGGGCTAAAAACCCTGCCCGTAAAAGACAGTCTCTTACAGAAACAGCAATAAAAGTTGCTGTCCTATGCACCATCAATGTGCGATGGATAAATGATGATGAGTAAATGTATTATTATTGGTATCCATCTAGATATCAAGAATTGATTGTGAACTTTGATGTTAGTTGGAGGTTTTTTTTAATTTCATCTATATTTTTTACTAAAATGAGAATATCTTCAGGTAAATGGAGGATTTTAGGTGTATTCGATATTTTATTTACAAAGTTAGCCATCTAAAGGTTACTAAATGATAATCACATTTACTGAAGGAATAGAAACACCATCATGTTGTCTGTATTTATTTATTTGAGTCATAGAAAAATATCTCAGTGGTATAAATCAAGAGTAGTCTTCGTAGTATATTACGTTTCATTTTTAAGAAAAAGTGAGATAGAGTGCTGTAAATAATCATAAAATGATATCAATCATTTCTCTAACACCAATAAATAAATTTCTGATATTAAGTTAGGCTATAGTTTCATTATTGATTTTGTTTTTTGTATTTTTAAGATTTTGATTAGTTTAAGGGTTGATATAATGATGTGTTTACTTTGCATGGTGTACTCAGTTGGTAAATGATTTTGTTTAGCTGAAAAACGGTAATGAGGGTTTCAAAAGGAATGTTAGGTTTATACGTTTTTATGGTTCCCTATACATGAGACACTATATAAAAAAATTAAAAATGTATATAGTATGTTTCTTGTTATCTTTAACCACCTTAACTTATTCGTCACTAAAAGAGGATAAAATTAAAAAGAAATCGATACAATATGTCTAATTGATTTAATTACATATATATATATATATATATATATATATATATATATATATATATATTCTAAACATATACTGTTAAATATAAGAGATAATGAATGTCTATTATTTTAAACATGAGCCGTTCTAAACGTCGTATTTTAGCTTTAATTTCACTTGAAAATAAAGAAAAAATTCTCCAACATTTGGATGATTTTTATTAATTTAGTTCTAAGCTTTCGGCTCACATGAGCCATCTTCAGAGAGGTTATTAAGACAGTAACACAATAACATCCACCTTCACCGACGATTTTATTTTGTTTTGACATAAAACTCCGCTAGACAACGGCAATAGTTACCAAAAATAACAAACGCAGTTCGTAAATTTGCAATGCGGTTCTATTGTCATTTGGCGCTATCACGCGGTGTGACGTCATAGAACGGTTTAGAACGGCTCATGTTTAAACATAATAGACATAGACACATATATTTAACAGTGTATGTTTAGATAAAATATATATATATATATATATATATATATATATATATATATATTGTTTAATTAGTTTTTGGTCGTAATAAAAATAGACCAGTACACATTTGTATTAAAAAGTGTTCAATACAATTATATTGTTGAACTTTTGAATATTCTTCATTTGAAAACGAGTTATTACGTGACCCATTTTCTAACATGTAGTGTCTTCAGGCGATTTCGCAAGGCGCCACTTGGTAGAAACCCAGGTCGCGCAATAACTCGTTTACAAGTGAAGACTATACACATATATGTGTGTATATATATATATATATATATATATATATATATATATATATATATATATATGTTTCATTTGTAAATGTGTTATTACGCGACCTATGTTTCTACCATGCGGTGTATTCAGGCGATTTGCAATAACTAATTTTCCCTTTTTTTGGGTTTTTTTTTCTGTTTTTTTAAGAACGCTCAGCTAACGGGGATTTTTGTGAACATTCACGTAACAGGGAATTTCCAAATAAAAATGAATCATTGAATGAAAGAACAACAATTATGACTAAGTGTAACCATACCATAAAATACCTATTAGGTTCATACAACCATCGAGGAAAAGGTCATAATTTCTTCTAATTTTGAAAACTACACGTTCAAAAATTCCTCATTGTGTGAATGTTCAATTACGTGAGCATTCTTGAAAAAAAACGGTACGAAAAAGGTCAAACCATTTATTTTAAATAACCTGAAGCTACCACAACGTAAAAACAGAAGTGGCGTAATAACTCGTTTACAAATGAAGAATATATATATATATATATATATATATATGTATATAGGAAACAATATGAAAAAGTTTTGAGTTTAAAAATGTGTTTTTTTTACAGTATTTGTTTATTTCTACTATTATATTTTATATTTCAGACCGCCCTCGGTCCTTCATCAGAAAGAAATTATATATATATATCACCCAAGCACTGCCGCTTGTGTGCAGGAGGTTACAATGACAGAACTAGGTATAGAAGATGGCAATTATCTTTGCATGTAACTATCAAAGAAGAGAGATTCACAAGCGGGAAGTGTGAGAAAAAATGACCAGAGGAATCCCTTCATCGGTACAGCTAGAAGTGATCCCTATGGGCAAGAGCAGTCGAATGAGCTGGCAATAAACGAAATTTAACTTGGAATTTCCTTGCTGGAATGAAATCATCAAGGCCGGTTTTCACCCAGGAGTAAACCTCAGAGGCGCATTATAATCTGTGAAACTAAAAGCAATCTAAATCTTCAATTTGATAGCAGAAATATATCCTGTTTGAAGATGTTTGGACGAAGGAAGCTTACAGACACCACCACGTGATCAGAGTTGCCAAGAGGGCAGCGCTGCATATCATGAGATTTTCTAGAAGAAAAGCGTGTCATTCAGAGATACTTGGGAAACCTGAGAGATTGAGTGATTTTGATGTTTAGGGTTTTGATGACAGCAATACCAGTAGGAATATGTTTAGGCCAGTTGGCAGTAAAGTCATCGAATATAAATACATTTGCATATGTATGACAATGGTTTTGTCTATATTGTCAAAAATATTAATCGAGCACGCAGCAGCCATGAGAAGAAGTGGAGAGATAGTTGACAGAGTTTAGCAGAGAGAGAGAGAGAGAGAGAGAGAGAGAGAGAGAGAGAGAGAGAGCCACAAGAAAAAATCTTCCGGAGATTCAAGAGAGTTCTCCTTGGCAACGGGAGATTTTCACGAACATAAACCCCCAGGAAATATATGTGGACATTTGAGTCTTTCCTAAAGTGATGAAAGTATCCAGAAATCAAGAAATCAGATAAAGAGATTGCGGAGTTGAGATTAGTTTCACAGAGCGCTAGGATATGGGGGAACTTTTTGAATAGGAACGATTCTACACTTCAACATTTGGTGCGAATACTATCGGATGTCAGAGAAAGAAATGCTAAAGAGTTTAGGTGTGTTTTGTTTGTTTGTTGCTTTTATCTGGCTTAGTTTTATTGCTTTGATAGCTTATAGTTATGGTTAGACATTTTGTTAAGGAAAGAGCCGAGAGTAATTGTAGTAGTCGGTCGTCCAATGCACAATGAAGTGGAACTGGCGTGGACTACATCGCACTGTGACCTCAGGGTTGCCCTCTGGAGATACTTGCAGAGACAGCTACCCATGCGCGACATGACATTTTAAGAACCCCAATATTATTAGGCTGTTGATCAGAGCAGCAACCAAAAACCTGCCAATCCGATACCCTTACTATTAAGAAATATTGCCACTATGTACTCATATGACAAAAAAACATGTGACGTCACCACTATTAAGGCCTGAGTAGAGGAAAGAAACCGCGAACTCTTTAAATATATATATATATATATATATATATATATATATATATATATTTGAAAGGAGTTCCCAGATTCGTGTAAACTCTTGTGTACAATAAAGACGGAAGCTGATGATGGTTCGCCTGAAATAGGCCTATAATTCTGATTTACCATGAAATAACGTGTCTGCCTTAATTTTTATTATATATATATATAGAGAGAGAGGCGGGGAGACAGAGGCAGACAGACAGATAATGTGTGTGGAGAGGGTGATAGAGAAAGTCTGGTCTAAATTATGCAATATTTGAAATAACATAGTCATCTCATTTTAACTGATATATTTACCAGAATTACACAAAAATATCTTGGAAATACTACAGAGTAGTAGTATTTCCATAAAATCATCATTGTACTCAATCTCGGTTTCCAGATACCTTCAGAATCTTCCGCAACTCCTCTGAACAATCATTTTGTTATGTTGGTAAATGCTGCCATAATCATCGCCTTGTTCGTCTTTGGGGTTACAATCAGTTTTGTTGGTCTTTTGCACTCTACACGAAATAATCAATAGATTTGCTCTCTGGGGATTTATATAGCAAGATGTCAGGAGTGATATCTGACATCCCTTATTGGTTTCTCTTATTTGCGAGGCATGATGCAGAGTCCTGTTGCCAAACGTAGGGTTTTCTAGTAGTCACCCTCTTGACCCAGGGCAGTACACTCTCTTCAAGGCACTTGATGGAGTCTTCTGTGTTGAGTCTGAAGCCTTGTGGGGAGATGAATTGGAGGCAAAGCTTTGCCATCACTAGTTGTAATTCTAAATACTATGATGTTATCTGGATACATCATCCAAACCTTTCCGAATTTTTTGCACTGTCTTCAAATTAATACCCCCAAAATCTGAAATGCTCGTATTGAAGATTTTGGTGAGAACGCCAAGCAGTACAGTATGCCGTTTTCAAGTTTCTAGTTGAGTACATTGTGTCATGTTGGTCTTTTTCTTGCAGCCGGTGCCCAACTGGCAATATTATATTGTGTAATCGTCAGAATAAAATATAAACAATGCGCATGCGTGAAATTAAAAAAATATAAATTGGCGACAATTTACCTATCAAATCATGTATATAGAAACATGCAGAATATCAGCGTAGGCGAAACAAACCTCAATTTTAATGTTTTTTATTGAATTAGTAAGTTTACTGATTTCTCCATACTTGTAAAAATGATAGTAGTCAATAATAAATCAATCAATATGTAAAAAGGATCGTATTATTGTTAATTTCTCAAATATATTTATATTTTGATAAATATCGACTTACGGCAGGTAGACCGACAAGTCTCTTAATAAAACAATTAATAAACAATATGTGCGTAAACGTTTTAAAAACGTGCATAAAAATGGGTGATAAAAGAAAATAAAAAGAATGAAAAAAATAAAAATTAGGCAAACATTATAACTTAAAAAAATCAATTTGACGAAATAAAGATAAATAACCTACCAAAAATCGTTGAAATGAAAGAAGAACAAATATTCACATCCAAAAATCGTCGTAACGAAAGAACAAATAGCAATAAAAATCGTCGTAACGAAAGAACAAATAGCAATTAAAAATGGTTGTAACGAAAGAAGTACATAAAGTTACAACCAAATAACGTTGTAACAAAAGAAAACAGATAGGACCAACCAAGATTCATTGAAACAAAAGAACGAATAGCAAAACAATTGTTATAGCGAAAGACAAACATGCAGTAACAACCAAGAATCATTGTAATGAAAGAAGAACAAATAGCAATCAAAATTGTCGTAACGAAAGAACATCAGAAAGAAAGACAAATAGCAACAATCAAAACTCATCTTAATGAAGGACCAAATAGCAACAACCAAGGATCGTTGTATTGAAGGACCAAATAAGCAACAACCAAAAATCATTATAACGAAAGACCAAATAGCAACAATAAAAATCATTATAAAGAAGGACCAAATAGCAACAATTAAAATCATTATAACAAAGAACCAAATAGGCAACAGCCAAAAGTCATTATAACGTAGGACCAAATAGCAACAACCAAAATTCATTATTACGAAGGACCAAATAGCAGCAACCAAAAATCATTATGACGAAGGACCAAAGAGCAACAACTAAAAATCATTATATGGAAGGACCAAATAGTAACAACCAAAAATCATTATAACGAAGGACAAAATAGCAACAACAAAAAATCATTATAATGAAGGACCAATACCAGCAACCAAAAACCATTATAACGAAGAACCAAATAATATATATTTTGTTATTGTAACTTGACAGATGAGATCAATATATAAATAGGGATAAGGGTAATTTACTGGCATCAACCGTACTGATGAGCTGTGATACAGCGAAACAGATCTATCTGCGGATGACTATTTA
Organism: Ascarosepion bandense; assembly: GCA_037127315.1. Taxonomy (NCBI): domain Eukaryota; kingdom Metazoa; phylum Mollusca; class Cephalopoda; order Sepiida; family Sepiidae; genus Ascarosepion; species Ascarosepion bandense. Next base: position 450,883 of record JBBBDQ010001522.1, read on the forward strand.
CGCTCTCACACCCTGATTGAGCACTCTTGAAGAATGGTAGACTTTGAACAAACAGGAGCTACAAGAATGGTAGACTTTGAACGAACAGCATCTACGTATCGCTCATTCAGTCATGAATTAGAGCACTCTGACTGCTGGCGTATGATACATCATACGCTGAAAGTCTGCCCAGAGCTCAGAGGTAGAATCGCCGACTGACGTCAATTCTGTCGGGTTTCAATCTTGGGTTAAAAGCAATCGGATGTCTAACCGTACTGATGAGCTGTGATACAGCGAAACAGATCAGTCTGCGAATGACTATATATATATATATATATATATATATATATATATATATATATATATATAACTAAATAGACTCTGTAAGTATGTAGGCCGTAAATTTATACTAAAATAAACCTAAAAAAAACCATTAACAAACAGAACCTAAATCCGTTACAATCCGGTGCCCTAAGACGTCGGATAAATGGGGAGAAAAAAAGAAACCCGCGGAACAAGAACAAAACATTCAATACTCCGCAGTAAAGAAAAAACCCCAAACGGAACTAAACACAAGAAAAAGTGCTCGATACAAAGTACAAAAGAAAATATACAAAAGTAGAGCAAAGACACAAAAATCTAGAGTGAGCCAAAACCTACCGCGGTTTCACACTACGGATCGTCAGGGCAAAGGCTGTAGGTTTTGGCTCACTCTAGATTTTTCTGTATATATATATATATATATATATATATATATATATATATATATATATATATTTGCCAATAAATTATCCCTAGCAATATCTCTCTATTGCTCTAATCCCTCAAGTTACAATAATAAAATACTTCTTATAAAATACGAAGCACCCAATTTGGCGTGTTAATATATATTTCTATATATATTTAGTCGTTTCATCCCTAGCTAAGTCTTAGCTAAAGCCTAGCTAACTTATAGTGCCACGTCGTAAAAGATAACGAGAAGATTTAATGAGAAAAAGAATAATAAAAGAACAACTTTCAAGAAAACAGAATTCAACGATTAACGTTGCGTTTAAATTTTTTAAGATTTTAGTGGCAGTGAAACAAGAAATCATAACAGTTCCACACATGAGATGTCTTCTATTCTATTTGTCCTTCTAGTATTCTTCTTCTATGTGTCATATTCTTTGGCGACATTGTCGAATCATGGCTCTCCACTATTTTATAGCTTTGTAGCTGTTAATATTTTTTGTTGTTATTTTTCTCAACTCTGTTCTGCCATCTATTTACACGAGCTAGCCGGAATATGTTTTGCTGTGTTTCTTCTGTACCTGTTTATTTCTTCCTGTGGTAATCATATATTCGAAGCCCACTTTCCTCATTACGGTCTCTAGAAATTTACACTATCTCTTTATAAGTGTCCTTTTTGTTTCAATTTTCTTTAAAATCTTGCCGTTTCTCACATGTTCGGTCTGTACTTTTGTCAATACCCTCTGTAGAGCCGCATCTTAATTGCTTCATGTCTCTTTTTATCTGTAAGAAGATTGTCTTGCATTGTTGTATCGAATCTTAGTCTCAAAGCTGTTGTGGCCTATTTGGGTCCGGAAGTAAGACACGAAAACAAGAAGGTCGGTTCAACAGTGTATTAGAATAACAGAACATATATACAAATACGAGATTTACAAGTCAGAAAATAGAAGTGTAAGTCCAAGCTGTATCGTTAGGCTGCGTCTAGACTGTCACTTGACTGCCTCCCCGGAATTCACGCAGGTTTGCATTTACTGAATGAGGAAGAGTCAATTCCTATAAATAGGGCACCATAATAAGTATTTACTGCCATATGAACGACGGTAATAGTTTAGTATTCTCTTCTTTGTTTTTAAATATTTTTTCTGCTTCTTAATCTTTTGTCAAGCTTTTGAACGTCATCTTTTGCTATCACAACTTGACTTCGGATTTTAGTATCGAAGTTTCCGTTCTCTGTTAAAACACTTCACAGTTATTTAAATTGTTGTTTGATTTCGGTATATCCGATTTGTGATTTGTATATTGAAGTGTTTCTTTCTCTAACATGCACGTTATCTTCTTTCAATTGATATTTAATCCTTTATTCTCCATTTTCTACACCACATTCTTTATGTCTGCTATTAACACTGCCGTCTGCATATTACATGTTTTTATGCCTGTAGCAGCCAATAGTGAACTCTGATATGTCTTTTAATTATCTCAGAATCGCCTCATTTTTTGTTTTTATAATCATATCGCCCCAAGCAAGGCATTTTACTGCCACTGTTTTGCAGGGGGTTACATAGAAGAAATGTTATGAGAAAGAGTGACAGGTTATAGGGGGTGTCAAAAAGTTGATAAGAGAAGGATGAGAATACTGATGAGAATGGAGTGGACGGAGAACGATGCATGAGAGAGAGGATGCAGGTTAGTGATGTAGATAACTATTGGCTTTACATTTAAATTCTTGGAGATTGTAGGTGTCAGGGAAGCAAGTAAATGGAAGGTAACTGCACAGGCCGGAAGTGCGAGAAAAGAAGCTAATAGAGTAGAATTTGCGTTTACATTTTATTGGTTTCACAGTAAAAGGTTGGGTCCTTGTTGCAAATCTTGTCGCTCGAGTAAATTCATATAGGGGGCACCAGTGAGCTAAGTTCATCGGAGCAAAATCCGTTTATTTATTTGTTTATTTGTACATTTGCACATCTCCCATTTGTCCATTAATTTATAAATTATTTTATAGATTGAACATATTTCTCCAACCAAGGTAACTAGAATTGAAGCTAATTAGAAACCTTAACAATTTTTATCGTTTCACCCCAAGTAAGGCAATACTGCCACTGGTGTGCAAAGGTTTAAAGTGAGAGAAAAGAAAGAGGGAACAATTTACCGAGGATGTCGAGAAAGGATAGAAGAAAATTAGGAATCAAGAGACGATAAATGACGTTGCACTTAAACTTTCGAAGACTGTAGCCATCAGAATAGCAATTATATGGAAGGGAGAAAGTACGAGAGAAGAAACGGATGGAGTAGAGGTGGCGGTTACATTTGACTCTTCTGAATGTAAAAGGGTAGGACTATGTTCTCGATTAAGTAGCACAAATAAATTCAAAGAGTTGTGGAACCAGGGAATAAAACTTATACATTTCTAGTAAAAATTATAGTTAATAAAGAAATTTTAAGTATTTTTAAATGGTTATATATATACAGAGAGAGAGAGAAAGAGAAAGAGAGAGAAAGAGGGAGAGAGAGAGAGAGGTGATAATGTGTGTGGGGAGGGTGATAGAGAAAATGGGGTCTAAATTACGCAAAATTTGAAATAACATAGTCATCTCATTTTAACTGATATATTTACCAGAATTATACAATAATATCTTATAAAAATAAAGAGAAATTTTATTCAATGAAATCACCATTGTCTTCAACCTCGTTTTCCAGATACCTTTGGAATCTTTTGCAACTTCTCTGGACGATTTTTTGGACGATTTTTTTAAAATGCTGCCATAATCATTGCCATTGGTGTTACAAGCAGTTTTGTTGATCCTTCTCATCCTACACAAAATAATCAACAGATTGCCACTTGGGGATTTATGTGGCAAGATGTAAGGAGTGATGTCGGACAGCCATGATTAGCTTCTCATATTTGTAAGGCCTGATTCAGAGTCATGTTGCCAAAGGAAGAGTCTTCTAGTAGTCACCCTTTTGACCCAGGGAAGTACATCCTGTAGTCTTCTGTGTAGCGTCTGAAGCCCTGTGGAAAGATGAATAAAGGCAAAACTTTGACATCACTAGTGATCAATCTAAATACCAAAATGTTATCTGGATACATCATCCAAATCTTTCCAAATAAAACTCGAAGGAGAAGAAAACGTGATAATTTTTGTAGAAAAGACAAACGGAAGGCACATCGTGCCGGGGAGAAAGTGACTGAAATCGATATAATATAGAGGGGTCGATTACATTGCAGATCCTCTTCTGTTGAGAACCCTGATATGAATAGCAGGTGCACGTGAAAAGATACGACAACAGTATTCAATGCACGAGACAAATGGCAGACTTATAAACATTTGTTGAGTAAATCAAATAAAATTACTTTAATTAAATTGTTTTCTGTCAATATGCCTCAAAAAAGATAAAATAGTTCTTGTTCTAATACTTTGCTTAGGACTGTATATACGAAGGAAAGTAAAAAGTTATCCGCACTCTTGTCTGAACATATGTTAAGGCCAAAAATTCAAATAATTTTTTACTTAAACTCATATATACATATTTACCCTATATATATATATAGTAATTTATAAATGAAACTTTATCTCTGTGTGCATGTGTGTGTCTGTGTGTGTGTGTGTCTGTTACCTATAGACTCCGAAACGGCTGAACCGATTTCGTGGAAAATTTACACAGTTGTACTCTAAGCGTCTGCGAGTGTTCTTAGCTAAATATCGAAAACTGAAAATCGAAAAAATCGGGTTTTAGAAGGAGTGGTCCAATTTTAATCAAATTTGATACACTCATAGACAAAGACATAAGAAACGATATTTAGAAGTTTCAAGGTTGCAGTTTTGACAATAATGCAGAAAATCGATAATATATATATATATATATATATATATATATATATAAGGCAAGATGTCTGTGTGTGTGTCTGTTTCTCTGCCTGTATGTCTGTATTTTTTCAGCCATTTTATTTTAGTTTTTGCTTTGAGTTTGGCTCTAAGTAGCTATAATTGTAGTTCTTAGTCTCAGCCATGTTACCATTTACTCAGAGAACTTATTTAACCTTTAAAAGTCAGCTTATGACGAAAAAACTTATCTGATATCGATACCAGCAAATCAAAATTTGACTTACATCCATTCATTTTTCTTTCAGTCTACAGTTTTGCTTTAACTGGAAACAACTATTGCTTTTTCGTCTTTCATGCCAACGTCCAAAGAGTCTGAGCTCCAGGACCATGGATTAGTTTTAAAGCTTTCATTACACCCGAGCAACGCCGGACTGTACTGCTAGTATATATATATATATATATATATATATATATATATATATATATATATATAAATCATCTGCATACATGTCTGATTCGTTGTATCCCCGATCATCAGTGCAGCTAGATTAAATTCGCGCCTCAACCCAGGACCGAAACCCGACTGATATATCAGCAGCTGGAGTTTTACTCACCAAGCCATTTGTGGACATTCGAGAACGAAAGACCTCAAAGCGTGAAATATATTTACACCAATGTAAATAAGCCAGGAGTCGAAAGTGCCCAATCTCGAAAAAGAGCATCGTATCAGCCCACAATTAACTGATGCTTATGAAATTGAACCCTCTCTAAAGTGCTCAATCACTGGAAGTGCATAAGTTGCTTCCGTGGATGGAATCAGTCGATATGAATATAATAAGCAAAGAACAAGTCGAAAAATGGCTTTAATCGAACGTTTTCATTTAATAAGCTTCTTTAGAGATTTTTGAAAACATCTTTAAAAAATCTCTGATGAAGCTTATTAAAGTGAAACATGTTAGATTTTTATTACATGTCTTTTTACTTATTCTATTCCTATATATATATATATATATATATATATATATATATATATAAATATATATATATATATATACACACACACAAATATATATATTTATATATATAATTAATCTTTTAATCACTCTCTTTCTCTCTCTTCATATATATATATATATATATATATATATATATATATATACATGAACAGAGAGAAAGAGAGTGATTAAAGGATTAAATGTTACAAATAACATACGTTAAAAAGAATTCCGCTGTATTATATTTAGGAATAGGATAGATATCTCGACAAACAAAGAGAGAGAGAGAGAGAGAGAGATTAAAAATAGGTCTTTATTTGGTATTGTATGATAATCTATTTTTACCGGTCGATTTTTTTCTAATAAATAAAATCAATAGAAAATGTATTATTGTTAACTGATAATCAGAGCTTTTATTCACTTGCACGAACTGTTAATCCCTGCAGACAATTCTTGGCGAGTATAACGATGTCCTCAAAATTGAAGTATTCTATGTGAATAGATCAATAACTCACTAATTACTTGAACGCCCAGTAATCGTATCCGTTCGTCTATCGATCTTTTCCGGTTGAACTATTTCTATCAATAAAATGAATAGTGATCTATTATTGGTAATAGTTTATACGGAGGTTAATTACTTACAACATGATTCGATAAATGGGGTCTTTATAAAGTGAACTCTTTAACAGAATGAACACGTATCCTGATCTGTTGTTGATAATGGTGTGAAAGGATGTTATTTATTGTCAGTTGAACACGATATTAATCCAACGGACTTCCTGTTAGTTCTTGACTAAATAAGCAAATTTTTTTTTCTTTTAAGAATCGATAAATTTATTTATTTCTATTCTATATGGAATACAGTATGAGGTTCCATTTAGTTCTTTCGTTAATAAGTATTTTTCTACAAAGACAGTGAGAATAAAAATATCTAAATTGGATAGGAAGACGATTTGCTAGCTTAAAAAGAAAGAGAAACAAAAAAGAAAGAAAAACATCACTAAAAAGACATGATAAACAAAAACAAAAAAATGACGGGAACATGAAAATAAAAGCAGACAAGAAGAAAGAGAAAACGGCGTTGAAAAAGACAAAAAGAGAATGAAAGGAGGATAAATCGGTGGACCTGAAGCAGACTACCACTACGGTTAATTTCGTTGTTCTTCATTTTTTTTTTTTTTACTTTTTTCAGAGCAGTCCAATTGATTACCCCCTTAACTTTACGACTGACAAAAAAATTTTGAAAATTTCAATATTTGAATATTTTCTGGGTGGTGATCAGTTTCTCATACAACGTTATAGTAAATCGAGCCTCCATTTTGAAACCAGTCGCCGGTACGAGATTACCGTCACCTGTAAATTTGTTCATTATCAAATGTTTTGGACTTTTTTCAGTGCAATATTATCTTTAACACCTTAAACTTTACGAATGATAGAAAAAACTTGCAAAAATTGCAAAATTTAAATTTAAACAATTTTAGGAGGGGGAACTGTTTCTCATACAACCTTACAGTGGATTGAAAATGGAGAATCGATTTACTTTAACGTTGTATGAAAAAGTGCCACCCACCAAAGTGGTTTAAATATTGTAATTTTTCAAAAATGTTTCTGATATTCGGAAAGTTTAAGTAACAATCGATAGGACTGTACTGAAAAAAAGTAAAAAAAATAAATGAAAAACAACGAAATTAAACGTGGTGGTAGTCTGCTTCAGGTCCTCCGATAAATTGTCTGCTCGATCAAGAAACAAGTGTTCTGATATTTATTTATTTGGTCAAACTAGATCAGTCTGAGCGCATTTTAGCTGCCTTACCGATTAAGCTATGGTTTGCCTAATGTAAACATAATCGGTCAAGCAGCTGCTTCGGAAAGACAAATTCCGGAGGAGCAGTGTTATTAGTTCGAATTTCAATATGAGGACTTTTTCCTCATTCTGATTCCCGCTACTTAAAATGATTGTGGAATAACGATCTTGTGGTCGCGATAAAAAAGAGAAACAATTAAGATAAAAAACATATGAAAAAGTTTTATTAATTAGCAAAATTTTATCTAAATGCCTCAAACTAATGTTACAACTGATGCTACAAATGTAAAACGTTTTGTTGTAAATTCTGAAAAAAAAAAGAAATTCGTTCGAAATCGGAACAAGACACCAACTTCCGGCTCATTAACTGATACGATGAATGCACCATTCTCTAAGGAACATACCGAAGCAAATCTCTGGTACTGAGCAAAATACTACAGCACACCTCGATTCGGAAAAAAATAAAATGTATATGTTAAAACATCTAACCAGTTGAAACCAGAATCTATGAGACACATTTATAGAGTCACATCATGTTAATTATTGCTATTATTTCCTTGGGTTTCTGTTGTATACAAATTTCTTTCTAGTTTATTTATTTTGTAAAAATACAAAATTGTGGCACAAAGCCGAAAAGTGGGTGGGTGGATTTTAGATGGTGGTACTCATTATCTTTTACCTAGCTAAAGACTATTATGACCCAAACACTCATTAAAAATTTGCACCATTCACCACAAGAACCCATCCATCACCTCCCAATCTTTCACACACCACAATACCACATATTTAAAAGTCAGTCAGTCAGTTAAGCGCCATACGTGAAACACGCTTGGGCGATCATGTCTCGAAAGAGACATGACTGACAGCAAGATTATCCCGCAGTAGGTTGCCATTGCTTTTTGCGGTAGACTGGTTGCCAGCCAAGGCTATAGAACCAAATCTCTCCTGTTATTTAACCCATAACTGGATGGAAGAGATGGATTAATACGTTTCCCAAGGGTATTTGCGCGTAAGTGAATGCAATGAATTCAACTGGAATCGAACTCGTCTTTCCGATTATTGTTCCGAGCCGATATCCACTGGATCACCACGCACAGGCATTTAGAAAGGGAATAATATACCCATGAAGTAAAACTGCTAATATATACAATAATATATGCAATAATACAAAATATCTTCTAAAAGATTTAATGATAATGAAATGAGGGGAGGGGAATAGAATACCCAAAAACGAACTAAAATGCAACATAATTTTTTAAACTAAAAATAAACAAATGTTAGCAAGACCCGTCCAATCCACAAAAAAGAGTGGCTGCTGTATTCCGCCAAACGGCGAAATCAAGTCGCACACTCGCTAAGGGAGTGGGGGAGGATAAAATAAACAGGGAATGGGAAAATCAAAGACTGATCAAATCAAGATGAAATGGGACCAAAAACAAACTGGGAAGTTGGGAATCATGAGCTGGGTCATAACAAAAGAGAAAGCAACAATTTTCACGTCTCAGTCAGATATTTAAGGTCAGAAATTGTTTCATAGAAATATCCAATCATCAATCTTATAGAAACTATAAATAAAAAAATCTAGGATCACACACATTTTTACAATGATAAAGCTATTCATATTGTGTGATCTGCAATTGTGAGTACAATTCTTCGTTATCTAAACGTATTTATAAATGGAAATTTGTCTGTGTGTGTCTGTGTGTGCGTCCGTTACCTATAGACTCCGAAACGGCTGAACCAATTTTCTTGAAAATTTACACAGTTGTAATATACGCGTCTGTGAGTGTTTTTAGCTAAATATCGAAATCGATAATCGAAAAAATCAGGTTATAGCAGGAGTGATCCTATTTTAATCAAATTTGATACTCTCATAGAAAAAGACATACGAAACGATATTCAGAAGTTTCAAGGTTGCAGTTCTGACAATAGTGCACAAAATCGATAATATATATTTCTAAAAGGCAAAATGTTGGTGCGTCTGTTTATCTGCCTGTATGTCTGTATTTTTTCAGCCATTTTATTTTAGTTTTTGCTTCGGGTTTGGCTCTAAGTAGGTATAATTGTTGTTCTTAGTATCGGCCATGTTACCATTTACTCAGAGGACTTATTTAGCCTTCAAAATTCAGTTTACGACCTAAAATCTTATTTGATATCGATACCAGGAAATCAAAATTTGACTTAATCTATTCATTTTCCTTTCAGTCTACGGTTTCACTTTAACTGGAAACAATTATTGCTTTTTAGCCTTTCGTGCCAACGTCCAAAGAGTCTGGGCTCCAGGACCATGGATTAGTTTTAAAGCTTTCATTACACCCGAGCAACTCCAGGCTATACTACTAGTTCATTTATGTATGGGCCACCAAGAATCCTTTCAATGAATATTTCGGAATATTTTCCAATCTATCCGATGGCTTCAATCACAACTAGAATTATTGATATCTTCATGTGTCACATGTCTACTTTATGATTTCAACTTCAAGATGCCTGTTATTTAATAAATACTAGAAGATTTTCAAAGATACACTAAAAACTGCATGGAGTGACATGTAAATAAGAAAGCACATTCTGTTCTTTTGGTTTTTGAGCGATTATCTTTGATTGTTCTGCCATAAATTTCATATAGGTCATATCTTACAAGTCATATCTCTGTAAGCGGGTCTAAGTGATGTGTATGTCAATTTCATGCAAGTTATTTTCCGTAAAAGTCCGGATTAACACAATGTGTTTGGTATGTGTGCTTGGTAGCTTCTAATAAGTAAGCATTGGTCTTGCTCAACAATAATATAATCTTCGGTTTCAGATTTTTAACACTGAAAATCCAAAAAAGAGAAAATATTTTTAAAATGTTTTAATAAATAAACACTTCCCAAAAACCTCAGAATTAAACAAAATTTTCAATAGAAATTCAACCAAATTAAGTTATAGGCGTACTTAAAAACCTAAACAATAAATAAGAAAAATCACTAACAATGTGACTATAGGGACAAAAACAAATGCCCACTTAACGAACCTTGTAAAGTAGATGTACATAACCTAGGCGGACAAAGAAAAACATATTTGGTGTCTACAAAATGAAAATTTAAAAACAGATGGAATAACCAAAAAAAAATCTACAATAAAAATGGAAAACCTCAAAAGTTGCATCAAATTAGATATCCACGTTTGGAAATTAAAATTGAAAAATGGAAAAGACTCTAATATAATTTGGAATATAGTGAAAATAACCAAACCATACAACGGTGGCAATATATGCCGATTCTGCCAGCAGGAGTTAGCTATTATATTGTTCCCAGATAAAATCCCTGTTTGTACGTTTAAAAACAGACAAATTAGCAATTATAGAAGGCCTGAAGATACCGAAAGGTTGAAACATAGATTGTGGAAACAACTCAACATTTGAAATATATATATATATATATATATATATATATATATATATATATATATATATGTTTTATTGATTAGGCTTTTTGCGTTTTGTTTAGTCATATAATTTTCTATACTACTTGTACCCTATAACTTAATTTGATTGAATTCCGATTTGAAAATTTTGTTTAATTCTGAGTTTTTGGTAAGTGTTTATCAATAAATTTAGAAAATATATTTGCTCTATTTTGGAATTTCAAGGTTAAAATTTTGAACCGAAGATTATATTCTTGTTGAACAATGCTAATGCTTACTAACTAGAAACTCCTAATCATACATACTAAAAAATTGTGTTTATATATATATATATATATCCGAGTGAATACAGAACGAAGAAAGAATTCTTACATCAGGATATAGTCTAGTCACTAGATAATAAAAAACTTACAACTTGAAATCAAAGAATCTCATTAATCTTCCACTTAAAAACACCCTCTCCAAAACTTCCAACGGTCAGAGACTTATTCCCCTCCTATCACTAACCCCCACCAACACCTCTAACAAAACTAAATAAATATAAGGAAAGAGAATTTCCATTACTTTACACACCGCCTGATAAGACATTGAAGTTTCAATGTAGAATTATTATGTACATGTTCTAAAATATAATTTATAATATATATATATATATATATATATATATATATATATAATTTTCTTTTTGTTTTGATAATCATTTCACCCCAACTAAAGGGATGATGCCACTAAGATGTAAACTGAACGAAAGAGAATGAGACAACTTTCGGCAAAGGATACGGAAAAAAGGACCGTAAACAGGAAACAAGAGATAAACAACTACTCTTTTTCAGAGGAATTTGGAAGGCGTGTGAACCATTTTTATTTTATATAAATGGTGGATTATTATTTATATTTTGCTATGCTTTCTACATTTCAGCATTACTCTTCTGAGCCATACTGGAATTGTTTTGGACTACTGTTCGAAACGACCGGAATATTTTTTCAAAGTCTTTTTTCATAACTGTGTCCCTGTCTCATTGGCAATTATTCTTTGTTTGTCACTTCAAATGCCTGTGCAGTCGTTTTTTCATCGCATTGTTATCCTTTAGGATTCTCTATTTGTCGTTCTGTCATTTCTACACTAATTTCTATCTGTCATAATTAATCTTTCGTAACTCTAACTTATATATCCAAAGAGATTTTACTCTTGTTTTGGCTGTTGGTTTTGCTTGTTGCCTTTTCTTCAGAGGCTGCCTGAATTTCCAGAGTATCTCTTTTAATTAATTGGTCTTCGTTTGAGAGAAAAAAAGAAGGATAAAAATCGAGAAGGCGTTAGACGAAAAAATGCAAGAGAAAATAATGAGGTGAAATAGTAATGAATTGGATATAGACCGAAGAAAAACATAGAACGAAAAATACATAATTAAAGAAAGATATAAACTAAAAGAAACCAAGAAAAAGCTAAAAGTGAAAAAGATCCAAATAAAAACCTGAATAATAACAAATAGAAATAAACAGATTACAAGAGAAATGTAAAAGAAAACGCCAGTAATATCTTCTTCTTCTTCTTCGTTTATGTGCTCTGTCTTTTCAGGACGTAGGCGATCATGGCTTTCCACATCTTCCCTATCCCTGGTGACTCTTATCACGCCTTCTCCTGTTGCACCATGCAACCTTCGTTCCGTCATTCACCTGATTAGATCCTTCAAATATGTTATCTGCTGCTTTTCCCTGTCTCTTTTTCCCTCTATCTGGCCTGTTAGTAACAGGTTCTCTAAGCCTTCCTTCCTCATTGCATGTCCCATAAACTTCAGCTGTCTCTTCCTGATGCTCAGTATTAATTTAATTTTCGTCTCCATCCTTTCCAAAATCTCGTCATTGCCTACATGCTTGGTGCATGTTATTCCCAGCATCCTTCTGTAGAGCCTTCATTTCAGCTGCTTCAAGTTTTTCCTTCATCTTCAAAGATAGACAGGAGAAAAATATAGAATGAAAAATACATGATTAAAGAAATGAATAAACTAAGAGTAACCAAGAAAAAGCTGAAAGTGAAAAAGATCCAAATAAAAAAATCAATAATAAAAATAGAAATATACAGATGACAAGAGAAATTTAAAAGAAAACGACAGTAATATACATGAATAAAAAATATAAAAAAGAAAAAGTATATCTAATTCAGAAAGAAAGTGATATGGTAATGTTCTATCCTGGAAAAGCCACGAACGAAGGTTTATTGAGGTGGGGTATCCCTTGGTGAGTACAAACATCTTCGTCGCCATTGTGATGTGGATCCGATAGCGGGGTCACGAAAGAATAACTCGGAAAACGGACAATAGGTTTAACATGTTGTATTTAACAAGGAAAAATATAACTACAAGAGTGGCAGTAAGCCAGCCCTACTTGGCGGGCTGCTCCAAGAACTACCTTATGGTTTAAATAATGACTGAAAGAGTCCATAAGTGTCAATGGGTACGTGCCCATAACAGAAAAAAAGAAAGAAAGAAAGAAAGAGGGACAGAAAGTAAGGAATCTAAACTTATTTATAAATGGAACTTTGTGTGTGCGTGTGTGTGTGTCTGTGTGTGTGTGTGTATCCGTTACCTATAGACATCGAAACGACTGAACCGATTTTCTTGAAAATTTACACAGTTGTACTGTAAGCGTCTGCGAGTGTTCTTAGCTAAGTTTTGTGTCGAGGTACCCCCGATAAATATTGAAAATCGATAATCGAAAAAATCGGGTTTTAGAAGGAGTGGTCCGATTTTAATCAAATTTGATACACTCATAGACAAAGACATAAGAATCGATATTCAGAAAATTTGATATCGATACTAGGAAATCAAAATTTGATTTACATCCATTCATTTTTCTTTCAGTCTACGGTTTCGCTTTAACTGGAAACAACTATTGCTTTTTAGTCATTCATGCCAACGTCCAAAGAGTCTGAGCTCCAGGACCATGGATTAGTTTTAAAGCTTCCATTACACCCGAGCAACGCCGGGCAATATTGCTAGTAAATAAATAATTATGACTTCGATGGGGTATTTTTTTAATCAGCTGGAAAACTAAAGGAATTGTGATGTAATAATCTCAGTTGTATAATATTCTAAGATAAAAAGGTACAATTATCCATTCCTTAAATATTTCCTTTGAAATATTCTCCTTTTATCGCCGCATTTTTCAGTCAAAACCTTTTTCAAAGATTCGGTACAGGGCACTTCAAAAAGATATCATATCCTCTCACAAATGCATGTAAAAAAAACTTCTGATTCATAGAATTGTTATGAGGAAACACACCTATTCCTCAGATAATGGACTCTCCCTCCTGTATTAATAAGAGTTAACAGGAAGTTAACAAGAGTTCTTGAGAAGTTCATAGGAGTTCTTTGGAGTTCTATAGGAGTTCAGTAGAACTACTAGGCAGTTTATATTAGTCGACAGTGTAGGCCAACATTAAGGAGTCGTCTTTCAGTGGAAGATTACCAAGTTCCTAACATTTTGGATGCGTTAAGTCGATTAGCAACCGACATAGCACGATTATAACCTTCACTGCGAAAACTACTCTACAACAAGAATAAAGCCCAAACTACTCTGCCCTAATCGGATTCCTTGTTCCCTGTTTTTTTTTCCATTGGAGTACATAGATCTATCTATCGCCCGGTTCACACTCCACCCATGTCTATTGAACAGGTTCAGAGGCTCATCCCTTGTTCCCTGTTTAGGATATGGTTTCCGGCTTTCTCTTTTCCGATCTTTTCATCTTTTCACTATTACGTAGCCCCCAGCACATGAGTGGCGTTACCGCCTTACTCGGGGTGATACGATTGAAAAAAAAAATCAAAATATTATAGGTGTTGCTACACCAAACAGGAAATTAGATACTGTAATCAAATCCGAGTTTTTTACAAAACAACGTTTGCTTTGATTTTTTTTAAAAAATCATATCACCCCGAGCAAGGCGGTAACGCCACTGATGTGCAGGGGGCTACGTGAGAGTGAACAGATTGGAAAAGAGAAAAGAGAAAGCCAGAAACCACATCCTAAACAGGGAACAAGGGATGATCCTCTTCACCTCTTCAATAGACGGGGGTGGAGTGTGAACCGGGCGATAGGTTAGTCTATCTACTTCAATTGAAAAAAAGGGAAAACTAGTGATAAAGATTGGAAAAGAGAAAACCGGAAACCATATCCTAAACAGGGAACAAGGGATGAGCCTCTTCACCTCTATGTGGATGGAGTGTGAACCGGGCGATTGGTTAGTCTTTCTACTCCAATTGGAAAAAAAGGAAAATGAGGGAGAAAGATTGGAAAAGAGAAAGCCGGGAACCGCCTCCTAAACAGGGAACAAGTGATGAGCCTCTTCACCTCTTCAATAGACATGGGCGGAATGTGAAACGGGCGATAGGTTAGTCTATCTACTCCAATTGGAAAAAAAGGAAAAGTAGTGAGAAAGATTGGAAAAGAGAAATCTTCAATTTCATTTGAAAAATATATCAATAGATCTTCTTTTGATAAGAATCTTTCAAATAGAAAGATAGTACAAATGTGAAAACCATTGGAGGGATTATGTCTTTTGTTTTCCCAAGACAAAATGTCTTCATTCTCGTTCTACCGCAAGTCGAAAAACAAAATGGCATCTCTATACTTTTGCACATGCAAGCACAATGAAAAAAAATTGAATTCACCTGGTGGTTTACAGAAGAGTTAGAACCTATACTTTTTAAACATGTGACAGCAATATACTTATGTTTGCATACAAAGAACAGTCTCTATGGTAGATATTTTACACGCAATCTAGGCTTTCTTTCGTTACAATCGATTCTAGAGCCAAAAATTCAAGACAAGTGCGATTCTTTGATTTCACATTTTGATTTCTGTCCGTCATCTTCAATTGCGTGATTTTTAATTGTTTCTGAAATGTAAATTCCAAGAATATTTTGAGAGAACTGAAACCCCTTTAAACATTGTTAAATTGTCTTTTTGTAATCTATCTATCTATCTATCTATCTATCTATCTATCTATCTATCTATCTATTTCATTCTGTACAATATCTGTCTATCTCATTTTGTTCAATATCTATCTATCTCATTCTGTTCAATATCTACCTCATTCTGTTCAATATCTATCTATCTCATTCTGTTCAATATATATCTCATTCTGTTCAATATCTATTTATCTCTCTCTCTCTCTCTCTCTCTCTTATATATATATATATATATATAGATAGATATATATATATAATATTTTGTTCAATATCTATTTCATTCTGTTCAATATCTATCTATCTCATTTCGTTGAATATCTACCTGTCTCATTTTGTTCAATATATATCTCATTCTATTCAATATATATCTATCTATCTATCTATCTCATTCTGTTCACTATCTATCTATCTATCTATCTATCTATCTATCTATCTATCTATCTATCTATCTATCTATTTCATTCTGTACAATATCTATCTATCTCATTTTGTTCAATATCTATCTATCTCATTCTGTTCAATATCTACCTCATTCTGTTCAATATCTATCAATCTCATTCTGTTCAATATATATCTCATTCTGTTCAATATCTATTTATCTCTCTCTCTCTCTCTCTATATATATATATATATATATATATATATACATATAATATTTTGTTCAATATCTATTTCATTCTGTTCAATATCTATCTATCTCATTTCGTTCAATATCTACCTGTCTCATTTTGTTCAATATCTATCTCATTCTGTTCAATATCTATCTATCTATCTATCTATCTATCTATCTATCTATCTATCTATCTATCTATCTCATTTGTTTATACAAAGATTTCTGTTTATCTGTATATATAAAATGGATAAGTCTGCCTGAATTTTTGAGTTTTGTTTAACAGCATATCAACCTCTGTGGGTGATTTGTATGCCAAAAGATGGGGTTTTAATTTTTTTTTGTTTTGTTTTTTATAATGTTCGGTTATACTTAGAAGGTTGATTTAATCAGATTTTAATGAAAACTTTTTGTTTTTATTCTTTTTCATTTTAGAAAACTGAAAATGTCTTCTAGTTTTGTATTCAAAAATGATTCGCTGAGATTTTTTTCCTTCAAAAATTCTTTATAGTAATAAGTCTTCTTCAAAAATCTATTGTTGGTAATATTTTTCCTTCAAAAATACATATTTTTTATAAAAGCATATTTTTATCCTTTGATAGTGTTTTGACCCCAGTTTCAGGGGATTAACTAATTACCTATAGCTGGGACCCTAACAGGAGCTACTACTCCAGGTCAGGGTAGACCTGAGAAAAACAGCAATTAAGAAGTGGTTCCATGCTCTCACAACCTTGCAATCAGAGGCCTTGCTACGGGATGCAGTTTAACGTCATGCCCAGGACTTGTCTGTGTTTGTCTGTGCTTTGGGGTCTGTATTCTAACGAGCCCTTACTCCTCCAAAATGCGATTTTATTCAAAAGTGGGTCACTTCCCGATGATGAAATGAACCTTTGATGTACGCAAAAAATTTTGGAATCAATTTAAAGGATACGGTAAAAATCAACGACAAACATAATTTCGGGTAGTTTTTGTGCGCTTTTATGCATTTCTTCATGATGCTTCACTCACTTCGAGACACTGCTAGATCAAGATCTGATGCTTTCATATGCAAACAAAATATTTCATTTGACAGACTGGGTGTGGCAAAAATTAATAGAAAATATTGCTTTTTGCGATCGTTTATTTCTCAAAACAGTTGTATTCCAACAAAAATCGGGTCGTTTTTGTAATTTCTACATTATCACATATCATATTAATTTCAAGTATTTTACATGGTGTGAGACTCACTGACGTTGCAGGGACAATGCATCCACTTCTACGTCAAAACGTCATCGCATCACATTACAGGCTTCCGTAACGCCACACCGCACGTTCTTCCAATTGTACATATATTATTCCAGTTTCTTGACAAAATTTACTAAGCTTAAATCCCGTTTTACAAATACAACAAAAAGCAATACTTACTCCGCATTGCATTGAAGACAAATATACTGTAAAAATATTGTTAAACACCGTGTATTTTCTTCTTTTTTTTAACTTTGCATATAATTGGACTGCAATTCTTGAGCCGTTTGTATGATTTGGAAACAGCAACTTAAATGCTATCAAATATTTTAAGTAACCTCTCCGGCTATTTTATAGGTACCATAAAGTTTGTTGAAGTCAGAATGATTCCTGATTGGTGCTATCGTAATGAATTCAAATAGGTTGGTATCATAATCTTGTACCAAAAACAGCTGTTTTGCTGTTGTACGAGATCGCTGGATTTGAGTACAAGTGACGAACTAAAATCCTATATTTGAAATCCTAATTTATATTTTATTTTTTATTGAATTTCTTCTCAATGATATGCGAGCTTATGTAAACCTCATTCCCAAAAAATATTATATTGCGAAATTAAAGTTTTCTCTTCTTTCAAACGCTAAATTTTCGAGTAAACAAATTTAACAAAAAAATGCTCTTTCTTTAGGCGTAACTGAATAATTTATTGTTTTCTATTAAAATTGTCGACTTTTTTTTATTGAAAGTCTAACGGCGTATTAATCTCTAGCATGTAAATGTCGTATTCCGTATGATCAAAACTATTTTCAGTTTGCAGTAATTCAGTCACTTATTACTGAATCCTAACTATTGTATTTGGTGTACTTTTTCCTAAAGAAATAATAGATTTTATTTTTTTCAATCCGACTGTAAAACAAATATGTTGAATAAAAGAATACAATGCCTTAATTCTTTATAAATTGTTTTCTTTAGTATTCTAAAGCGAAACTGTGCAGATAGGACTTTTAACAATATATGAACTAGTGTGCATTAAGATAAACACTTAGTAGCTCACCCGAAACAAGCCTTTAAAGCTGTAGTAAAAAAAAAAAAAAAGATGTGCCGGCAGTCCAGCTGTTCTTTCTCTCCGTCATTGGCCGCCTTATCGAAATGGATTTCAGGTTTCCTTTTTCTCGGCCCGTTACAAAGTACAGTTGTGAAACAGACACCAACTAAGCCGCTCTTACTTTCTCTTTGTCAGTCTGTTAATCCGCAACTTCGACACACGCAATCCGCCGAAAAATCCTATCACGACAGCAGTGCTAGCACCCGCTTTTTATGCCATTTCAAGACGGCCAAAATTTGCATGTGTGCAAATATCGTCTTGTTTTGAGCGAGATAGGCACACATAAATTGTGTCTTCAATAGCAGCCATTTTTTCCTTTTTGATAATATTTTGCTGGCAAGAAACGTTCGCGCTCAATTTGAATTCCGAGTAAATTATGTCTTTCACTACAAAAGCACCCCGAATTTCTTCTGCAAATAAAATGCAGGTTCGAATCTTGGCGTATTTTTTTTCATTTTCCGAATGCGTAGGCAAATAGATGAAATATGTTTGTAGCTAGAAAAGTAAGTAAGAAAAATAAAGCTTTATTTAGTAAGAAAGTAACATAAAGAATAAATGTTTATGATTAGGAAACTAAATATTATGATTGAAAGTTTATTGAATATGAAAGGAGTAATAAAGGAATAATATAGGTTAGCATATTTAGTAACTGAATTTTAAGAATAAAAGTTTAATGATTATCTAACTAAATATAAAGAATAATATTTATTGATTATAAAACTAATTGGAAAGTGTAAAGGTGTATTGATCAAAAATGTAAATAAAAAAATCTAAAATCCATGGATAAAAATAGGTAATGTTTAGAAAAGTGGGAAAGAGAAAAAAAGGAAAAGGATTTCCCGTCATAAGATACTCGAAAAAAGCTGATTGGAGCTTGGGATATTTTTGTTTGCACAAAGAAGGAGGGTTTGACTGTATCGTCAAAGCCTCCATGACAATGAGGTGGAATAGAGGATGACCTCTGTGCAAAACAAGAACGTGACCTGCAGAGTAAGAGTCACTGCATTCCTTTATGGTCAACAAATTTTCCCCAATGGCAGATTCGGACATCTGTCAATACTCAGAGGTAGGTCAGTGCTCATAAACAAAGCGGTGTACATGCTGTGATATGCAAACCACCAATCTTTGGACCGACATTTAAAATTATAAATAACATTTTTCTTTTTCTGTGTGCCCTGTCCTTTCAGGACCTAGGCGATCATGACTTTCCACGTCTCCCTATCCCTAGTGGCTCTTAGCACGCCTTCCCCTGTTACACCATGTAATCCTCGTTCCGTCATCCACCTGATTAGGTCCTTCAAATATGTTATCCGTTGCTTTCCCCTGTCTCTTTTTCCCTCTATCTGGCTTGTTAGTATCAGGTTCTCCAAGCGCTCTTTCCTCATTGTATCTACCATGAATTTTAGTTGTCTCTTCCTGGTGTTCATTATTAATTTCCTTTTCGTTTTCCTCATTTTCATGACCTCATCATTGCTCACATGCTCGGTCCATGAAATCCGCAGCATCCTTCTGTAGAACCACAATTCAGCTGTTTCAAGTTTTTCCTTCGTCTTTGATATTATTGTCCAACATTCATTGCCATATTAAAAAGCTTACAACACATAGCAATCCAGTACTCTATTCTTTGTTTTTAGCTAAATTGTCCTCTTTCTTAATAATTTACTCAACTTCTGGACTGTTTCTTCGTCATAACAACATTACTAGACTGTAATTTACGCAGGACGTCCATTCGAAAAGCGGAGTGTCAATCTTATGAATTTCAGGCAATCCATACATTCTCGGTCTTTGAGAACCAACAAGGTGAACAAAATCGTAGACATCTTTCAACAAAAATTACTTTTATACAATTGTGAAAACCTTATCTGGAGTTTGGTTTCAGTACTCGAAGTATTGTCGTAGTCTAAGTTGCCCAAACATAAAAAATTTGCTATGGTCGAAGAATATCGACATCAATTTATAAACATAATCAGACCGGGTAATGTAAATGACAAGGTTGGACTGAAGAGACTTCACAACAGAAAAATGATTTTTCCCCAGACAAACTTGCAAGAAAAAATGTCCAAATGAATGAATTTATGTGCGAGATCATTCAAATGAGATCTAACAGAAAAAAGAATCTCGAATTCACTGAAGACAGATACCTCATCAATATGAAGGGGAGACACACAAAATTTCCAGGCCTCAAGACAAAACAAACTTCTTAATATTCGACAAAATATAATGAGATAAATGAAATATGTGCTTGTCTGTGAAAGAGAGGGCACCAATTTTTTTCTTTTTAATTTTTTTTTTTTTAATCATTTCACCCCAAGCAAGGCATTCCACTGCCACTATTGCGCATGGGGCTACATAGGGGAAGGTAAAGAGAAGGAGTGGTTAGACATAGGAAATTTCAAGAGGAAGGTAACAGATGAGTAAGGATACCGAAGATGAGGGTTGGGCAGATGGGAAGAGTGTTTGATAGAATGGAAGCAGGTTAGTGTGTTAGGAGGTGTCTATTGACCTTACATTTAAACTCCTGGAGATTGTAGCCGTCGGGGAAGCAATCGTGTGGAAGGGAATTCCACAGTCGGGAAGTGCGAGGAAAGAAACTGTTGGAGTAGTAGTTGCGGTTGCATTTTATCGGTTTCACTATAAAAGGGTGGGACCTAGTTGCTAATCTAGTCTCTCGTGCAGATTCGTATCTAGGAGGCACCAGTGATCTAAGTTCATCGGAGCAGAAGCCGTGAAAGTATTTATAGAAGAGACACAGGGAAGCCACGTCGCGCCGCTGGGAGATAGACTGCAGGCGGTCTGCCAAGTCGGTATCCACCACATTACTGACCCTCCTCTTTTAATTATAAAACTTTTGATTATTGGAATTACGGCAAAGTAAATCTCTCCGAGAGATAAACTTTATTTATTAAAAATTAAAAAATAGGAATAAAAGTTTATCAATAAAAAAATTAAACTGGCAGAATAATTATTTATTTACCAGGAACAAAATATGAAGAAAAAAGTTTTATTGATTAGGAAACTAAATAAAAAGTATACGTCTATTGATAAGAAAATTAAACAGAAAGAACAAAGTTGTTATATATTACAAAACTAAATATGAATAATAAAGATTTATTTATTAAGAAACTATGAATAATAGATGTTTATTAAGTAGGTAGCTTAAATAGTAAGAATAATTATCGATTGAGCAGGAAACGAAATATAAAGAATAAAGTTTTTTGATTATTAATAAAATAGATAGAATAAAGATATATTTCATAGGAAACTAAAAAAGAAGAATAAAGGTTTACTTATTAAAAAAATAATTCTGAAAAATAAACTTTTATTTCCTAAAAAATTAAATTGGATGATTAGGAAACTAATTATGAAGAATAAAGTTTATTTGAGCAGGAAACTAAATCGAAAGTATAACTGTTTTTGGAGAGAACACGAAATAGGAAGAATAAAATTTTATTGATTAACTCTGACAACAGACCTCGAGTGGAATGAATATATAGAATCCATAGCTAAATCCGCTGCTAAGAAACTTGGTTCTCTTTGTAGGTTCCAGGAAGTTTTTTCCGCCTGAAACAATCCTGCACATATATAAATCTACCATCCACCCGTGCATTGAATACTGCTGCCATATCTGGTCGGGTGCTCCTGCTATCCACATGTGTGTCCTTGACAACATCCAAAGGAGAATCTGTAACGTGATAGATCCTGACTTGGCAGCTCGGATGCAGTCACTTTCTCACCGGCGCAATGTGGTTTCCCTGTGTTTCTTCTACAAATAGTTTCACGGCTTCCGTTCCGATGAACTTAGCTCATTGGTACCCCCATATATAAATTTACTCGAGCCACAAGATTAGCAACTAGGTCACACTCTTTTACTGTGAAACCACTAAATTATAAACGCAATTTCTACTCCATCAGCTTCTTTTCTCGCACTTTCCGCCTGTGGAATTAACTTCCATTTACTTGCTTCCCTGACAGCTATAATCTCCAAGAATTTAAATGTAAAATCAATAGTCATCTCCTATCTCAATAACCTGCATCCTCTCTCTCTCTCTCTCTCTCTCTCTCTCATCCTCCTTTCTCCGTCCACTTCACTCTCATCAGTATTCTCATCCTTCTTTTACCCACTTTCTGATACCCCCTATAACATGACATTCCTTCTCATAACTTTCCTCCTATGTAACCCCCTGAAAAATAGTGGCAGTAAAATACCTTGATTGGGGTGAGATGATTATAAAAATAATTAAATAAAAATATAAAGTATTATTGATAAGAAAACGAAATACGAAAAAAAATATTTATCCAACATAAAGAATGAAATTATATTCATTAAGAATCTTAATAAAAACAACAAAGGTTTATTTATTACGAAACTACTAGGTTGTTACAAAAATAATGGCCGATTTCAGAAACTTAATTTCATTTTTAGAAAATTAATTATACAAATCTTGAAATTAGTCAAAATAGGAGCCTTGAGCATCTATGCCCCTCAGCCATCGTTCTAGGAAATTATTAATTATTGATTGGCAGTGATAACACGAAATCTCTGAAAGCTGTTCTCGCTCTCGTTTAGACTTAAAAGTTTTACCATTTATAAGTTTGCTTCAGTGCTTTAAAATGTTAATCAGTGGGTTAAAAATCATGTGAATATGGAGGAGGTGGTAAACTCTCGTCTGTCTGTCAATTTTTACAACGTCATTCTTGCAATATGTGCCTGCGCAGGATCGGGGAGCAGAACTTAAGAATGTCAATTCTTCAATGCACGTCCCATTTTTTAGGCGTCCATGCATTTGATTGCAGTTAAGCTTTGAATTAATGCTCTGATTAATTCTCTGATAAACATAAGGGAAAACCACAATTGCAAACCGCAATTGCAAACAGTCACCATATTTTTTTGCTTATAAAACTTTGGCTTTATGAAATGTATTAGAGACTCATCACGATCAAGCCACTGACCTGACTGTTTATGATTATCATTAAGGACCCAGTATTCATCACAAGTGACTCAAGAAGGGGAACATTGGTGTTACGCAGAAAGAGCATCGAGCACACGTCAAAATACCTATGAATTTTTTATTTTCATTGAGATAATGAGGAACCCATGAGGAAAATATTTAAATCTTTACATGACCCATGTTTTCTATGTTTATAGGTAAAAATTCAAACTATTAAATTCGCGAAATTAAATCTGTTAAACCAACGTAATGAAGTAACTTCCATCTGTCATCATCGTATAATATATACACTAAAGTATAGTTAATTTATTTTCTACTATTATACAATAAGAGCCAAGAATCTATACTCTATCCCCTGACATAAATATATCGATTCTCTTATTCTCTGTTAATCAATTTGTTTTGGTTAACTGATTTATTAATTTCTTGGTCGACTACATATGTTTGATGTACACTATATTTTAACCCTTTCATGTTTTTTACAACTATTTCACCACAAGGAGAGACGTTCCTGTTAATAATAGTGCCAACGATAAACAGCTGCTATTTAGCTATCTATCTATCTATCTATCTGTTTTATTCCATATATATATATATATATATATATATATATATATATATATAACAGTTTGATCATATATATTAATATATATATATTCGTCCTCCACATACAAGTCTGTTTCGCTGTATCACAGATATCCATTCGACTCCACCTATTTGGTGTCAGTCGGAGTTGCTAACACCTAAACCACAGGCACATGGAATCAGAGAATGGAAATTTTAGCGTGTTATATATACGCGACATATATATATACAGCACTCACTGAAAGAACTCAATTCATTGCTGAAGAATTATACATATATCGCCGAAATGGTAACGGTTTTTAAATTTTTTGTCTCTAGAGTGCTCAATTGTAATGAGGGCATATATATGTATATACAAAATAAAGTGTGTGAGAGGCCGTGAACATTTAAAGTGTATATCTTTTGTTTTATAAAGCTATTATACATGATATATATATTATTATTTATATATCTAAGACTGACTCTCTTCAGTCGAATGAATTTGTGGCTTTACATATATATATATATATATATATATATATATATATATATGTAAAGCCACAAATTCATTCGATATATATATATATATATATATATATATATATATATTGTCATCCGCAGACAAATCTGTTTCGCTGTATCACAGCTCATCAGTACGGTTAGACTCCGATTGCTACACAACCCAGGCTCGAAACCCGAGCGATTTGGCGTCAGTCGGCGACTCTACCGCTGGGCCACGGGGAGTTCGGTGGAAGAAGGCAGTCTTTTTAGCGCATATCATATTACGCGCCCAATAGCTAGTGTGTTCAAATTAATTTTTACTGAATGAGCGATATATCTGTGTGTGTGTGTGTGTGTGTGTGTGTGTGTGTGTGTGAGACATGTTTCTCCACTAGTGACTATTTTCTCAAAAAAAGGATAATTGGTGTTACGCGCACGTCAAAATACATGTGTTTTTATTTTCATTGAAATAATGAGGAATCAATTTATCGAGCTTCTTTTCCTTGCCAATACTCATAAAATGGCGTGAGACTATTGTAGTGATGACACCAAATATCTGAGACATTTCTCTGACACATTGACTTAAATGTTGAAAACCAAAACTACTTACAATTGTTCGTTTTCAAGACTGCATGACCGTCCTGTACCTTTTACATCTTTAAGGCTCTTATCAACAGTCTGGAATTTTTGGAACAACCTTCGTACTGTCCGATTACATGTGGACCCATCCCTCCGTGCTCTGTTGACATTGGCAAAAGTCTGGAAGGAACAGTGACCAACTTTGTTATCATGCAAACAAATAAACGAAGATCATGTGTTGTCATGTTCTAATAAGAGGCCTCAAGAATATTTCTACCTAAAAAAGGAAAGAATTATTACATAGCAGATATTAATTATTATGTATACCAAAATGCACCTAATATATACTGTAAATACTATGTTAAAATGACTTCTCAAAATACACTATTTCGAATAGCCATTATTTTTTGTAACTACCTACTATATAGAATGCATAAATGTTTAGTATTTGGCAACTAAATAGGCACAATGAATGTTTATTTATTAAGAAAACTAAACTGATTTACTGATTAAAAAACTAAAGAGGAAAAAAGGTTTTATTTAGCAGGAAATTTAATATGAAGCTTCAAAGTTTATTGACTAGAAAACTAAACAGAATGAATGAAGGTTAATTGATTCGAAGGCAAAATAGAAAAAGAAGGGTTTATTTAGTAGGAAACTAATTATGAAGAAAAACATTTTGTTGATTAAGGAATTATACTGATTGAATATCGATTTATTTATTAGGAAACTAAAAATAGAGAAAAAAGGTCAATTGAAAACATGATTAAGGCTTCTGCTGGGCATAAAGTGGGTGATCATTTTTATATTGATATGAAGTAATAAACTGATCTTCTACTTATTACTACTTAATAATATAATACATCTCTTCCCCCTCTAGCTATGAGTCAAATAATAAGACAGATTGGGTTCTTTAGCCTTGGCTGTCATCCAGTCTACCACAGAAAAAAATGGCAAATTAATGCGGGATAATCTTCTGGCCAGTCAGTCATGTTTCTTTTTTGACATGATCGCCCAAAGCATTTATCACATATGGCACTTAACTGACTGTCTACCTTTACTAACTCGTGTTCCTTGTACTGAATCAGCAAAAGGGTAACAATTTATATTTATTAATCTTCTCAACTTTATCTTGCTTTCAAAATGGCGATTATCTATTTCAATTTATCTCTCTTTATGTCTGTCTGTTATTCTGAATGTACCCTCTTATCTGCATAACCTGTCATTGCAGTTTTTTCTCACAGAGCGCTAATCTGATCTTTTACCGTAAGCAGGAGTTTAGGAGTTTGTTCTACATACTATGGCTGACAAATAAATCGGATGAAATGTGTGATACAAACAACAAAGATCATAATATAGCGAATGTTATAAAAATAAAGAAAATAAAGAATTTTAAAACCTGTGTCGAATGTAAACAAGAAAAATTCGGACATGTCGTAAAAATGACTCCAAAATGCCGATACCATCCATTAAATATACGTAATAATGAAATTAATTCGAAATGTTAGATAATATCGGAAACAAATAAAAGATTCTGACAATTTTTATTTTAAAAAAATACAAATGCAATATTAAATATAGTAAATTATTTTCTGAGATTTTGTTTTTCATATTTATTTAATGTCCTGCGCTTACACAGGAACAAATGTAAAGAGATGCTCACTGATTATTTAAGTATTCAAAACGAATGTAGTAATGAAAACAGCCTCCTTGCTTTCCATCCCGCGACACTGTATTGAGATGAGGTGAGGTTATTCCAGTGAGAGATTTATTCATATTTGAGATATGGACTCAGGTTAAATTTTTCAAAAACAAAATCTGCAGTATAAAGTGAATTAAGTTATTCACGGCACCTAAACTGAATCTCTCAGAAAATTTGAGGATGTGGGATTAGTAAACATTAAAAACTTTGTCATTTCACCGGATCTATTCAACTTGCACAGTGAGATTATTCTGAGGACTCTAGAAGATGTACCAGGATTCGTCATCGGAGGCCACATTTTAAACAATATATGGAACGCAGATGATAGAGTGCTGATAGCAGACACGGAAAAGAAACTACAAGACCTCCTACAGGAAGTAACTGAAGATAGTGGCAAGAAAGGACTGCAAATAAACTGCAAGAAAACCGAATGCAAGGTCATCAGCAAAGAACAGAAACCCCAAATGCCAAATACAGGTGGGGGATATTCAAATCAAGCAGGTACAAAAATTTCATTAACTGGGACAGAAGACGAAAAGTGCAACACAGAGATCCGAAGGCGAATTATCATGGCGAAGGAAGCATTCCAGAAGTTGAGTAAAATATTAAGAAACAGGACAATTTTGCTAGAAACAAAGAAGAATGTACCGGATTGCTATGTGATGTCAGTTCTTTAATATAGCAGTGAATGCTGGACAATATCATCGAAGATGAGGGGAAAGATTGAAGCAACTGAAATGGGGTTCTACAGAAGGGTGCTGCGAATAACATATGAGAAATGGTGAGGATTTGGAAATGATGGAAACGAAAAGGAAATTAATACTGAGTATCAGGAAGAGACAGCGGAAGTTCCTGGGACATGCAATGAATAAGGAAGGCTTGGAGAACCTGATACTAACAAGCCAGATAGAACGAAAAGAGACAGGGAAAGCAGCGGATAACATATTTGAAGGTCCTGATAGATGGATAACGGAATTTTTTTTTTTAATTGTTTCACCCCAAGCAAGGCATTCTAAAGCCACCATTGCGCTTGGGGCTACATAGGGGAAGGTAAATAGAAAGAGTGGTTAGATATAGGGAATGTCAGAAGGGGAGTGATATGTAGTTGGGAGGATGGGAAAAGTGTTTGAAAGAATGGAAGCGAGTTATTGTGTTAGGAGGTGTCTGTTGACCTTACATTTAAACTCCTGGAGATTGTAGCAGTCGGGGAAGCAGTCATGTGGAAGGGAATTCCACAGTCGGGAAGTACGAGAAAAGAAACTGTGATGAGGATTTCGTGGTGTAACAGGAGAAAGCGTGCTAAGAGTCACCAGAGATAGGGAGATGTGGAAAACCATGATCGTCTACGTCCTGAAAGGACAGAGCACATAAAAGAAGATAGAGAAATTGAATATAGAATCGTAACGTGTCACCAATTTTGCTTTCCCTCCCAAGGACAGTGTGTTGATAATGGTGGGACTATTGTGACAAGATAAATATTAGGAGTTGGGATAAAAATAATCTTGAACAAAAAGTAAGTATCTTCTCTCAATTATTTAAAGAAATAGGACACAAATCTTTATAAAATAGAAACTATGATCCGGAATTGGAAAGCAGTGATGGTACCAACCTTTGATTTATCATAAAAACCATGATGAGGAGATAGTAAATACTAACCCAGTCAAATCAGTTTATGGATCAGTTATAAGAAATCGAATATAGGGGAAAAAGAAATTGAATATAATCGGTTCTAGAAGATGTTTCGCCCAAAGTTATAAGTTCGGACAAAAGCAGGACATTAGCGTAAAAACTAGAGTAATGTTATTAAAAAAACGTCGTCAGACCGACAATTTCAAGTGGATGTCATATTTGGTACTAAAGTCGTTCTGAAATATCTAAACTCTCAGCTATATACAATCGCTTCTCAGATTGTTGCTTAAATATGGCTTCAAGCAAACGAACACCATAGTTCTTAGTGATGACCATCCTTCTTCGAAACTCATGAATTGCACCAAGTAACACAAACTACCCCACTGGCGGTCATTCAACAACTAAAATGGGTGTAAATCTAAAATAAAATAATAACATAATTAAAATTTTGACATTACACGCTATTTCGAACGAAAGGTTAGAAAGAAAGCCTTCATCAATACTGGGACTGGCGATGATAGTAAATGGAATTCAGAAACTTATTTTCATATTTTTTTTCTCAAAATATTTTGTAAAATTCAACCGACAGCGGCCCGACGTCCTGTTTAATGAATGCGGAATATTTCCTTGTAAGGAACGTCATCTGTTTTCGTATTCCCTTCCTTCAAATATGAATGCTTAATGTATTCAATTTTCTTCAAGTTTTACTATTTATTGTAGTCATTGTACTATTTTAACTAATTAATTTGATGCAATATTTCTAAACATTATTCTTTTCTACCTTTTCAATGGCAAATAGAATCAACTCAGTTGCTTTTATATCAAACACGTCTGTTCCTTTGTCACTTCTTGCAAGAATCAACAAGCAACTAAGCAATGAGTTATATTGTTGTTCATTCATTCCTTACAGAAGAGAATTGTAATTTTAATAAAAGGAGCAGAGTTGCAACGTCTAAAATCAACCAATGAAAACAATCCGCTTTTTGAAACCAACCAAGTACAAATGTTCCTATTGTTCTCGTCAATGTAGTTGTGAATTGTATAACTCGACCTCCCAACGCTGTGAGTATTATTGCCTTAATGAACTGTGGAAAGCCAGTCGTATTGTGAAGCATAATGTCAATACTCCTGACACCAGCATCAATATCAAAGATCATAAAGCGCCAACTTCTTTCAATAAAAAGCAACAATCATCATTTTGGAGATTTATTGTGTCAACTGTCATCGTAACAATGATGGAACAGACATGAGTAGAAGCTTTATCAATAGCAGAAGAGCAAGAGAAGAGATTGCGTGTTCGAAATGAAAGACTTGACTCTGAGGTGAATAAGACAAAAGGAATAAAGGAAGAGAGAAAAAAAATGAAAACACAAAAATGGAGGAAGAGGTAAAATAAGTTACACGGAGTTGAGAAAAGTTAATGTAAGGACATTCGTTAAAATGGAAAGAGACGAGAAACATCAGAAAAAGAGGAAAAAAACAAAATAATAATAATAAATAAGTAAAGAAAAGAAGAAATCACAGTGAAAAAGAAATAAGAAAGAGACAAAGAAATAGAAATATTTGTAAAAATAAATGTACACTCCTAGAGAATAACTCAGAATTAAGGCACACATATTTAGAATAAAGAGAAAAAGGGGTGAATTAAGACATGACTTTCCATATTTATCTTTTTCTCTCTTTATAATTTATTTATTTATTTATATCTACGTGTATACATTATTTTTAATGTATTGATTTAATAAAATGTGGCGCCACAAGTCCAATTGACGAAGTTGATTTTGGTGTAAATGTCAGTATACTTCCCCTGGCGGGAGGATATGAAAAAGTGTTTGCGTGCTTTTATGAGACTCGACCTGGTTCAGTCATTCAACGCTGAGCCTCAGTTTCGGAAGGCAACCTTTTTTTTGTCTTGCAAACAAATTCCCTCACTCACTTTTGGCATACGTCACAGCCGTCAGAACGAAACAGTTTTTAATCTTATTTTTTTTCTAACGTTTTTAACGTCATTTTCTATCGTTTTTACATTTCAATTTTGGTTTATTTTTTTATGACTAACAACCTTACATTCTCTTCTTCATATTATTATTATTATTATTATTATTATTATTATTATTATTATTATTACACACTTACCTACTTAGTACGAATAACATTTCCCTTTACATCTTTTTCTCGACATTATTACCTTCGCCTTAAGGCGTAGATATTGGTTTCAGTCGCGTTTGTCTATTTTTTACACTGTCGATCTGCGGTCAGTATATCTCAAGACCCGCTGCCTAGATTCAGATGAAACATTCAGGGATGGTTGGCTTCATGACTTGCACAAATTATTAGATTATGGGTTCGATTCGATACGAGATACACTTTCTGGATTATTTTTCCGCTTTTTTTTCCTGATTTACGTGCCAAATACTGAATTAACTCCCCGAGATGATTTACGTCATTATACTTTTTTAATGCATTATTTATAATATAAATTGAACATTTACTATCTAAAAGGAAAAAGAACGAAAAGTTATAATACATAAAAAAATGAATAAAAATACAACTTTCGAATATGAAAAAGTACAAACGAACACTTCCACAATTTTTGCAACCTACATATTAATATTATTTACAATATATATATATATATATATATATTGATGCATGTTTCATTAAATAATATTGTCATCTTTTATAATGGCTGATGTAAGCCGAAAGCTCAGAAAGGTTTAAATAAAAAACATGTATCAATATTGTGATTTTCTTTCCTCTTTCAACGATAATGCTGTTAAGCTTATCAGACGATATGAAAATATATTACATCACATAAATCGAGAAAAAACTTGTCTATATCATTTAATGAAACATGCTTTAATGAAAAAATGCTACCTAAATACACAGACACACACAATATATATATATATATATATATATATATCAGAGTGAGTACAGAACGAGGAGAGAAAAGAATTTTTTTTTCTGTCCATAACATTAATTTAAAATGGTGCTCGATATATGATGTATAGAGCTGTGAATATTTATTATAAATTATGTTTTAGAACATGTACATAATTTTTTCTATATATGTCCTCTTCTCTAAAGCGCTTATACAATCACCTCTCATCCTTCAATAACAAAGAAAAACAAAACGTGACATCTCTTTCCAAATACTTTTGGAAATTAAAAGACGAAAATAAAACACCTAAGGTCACATGGAAAATCCTCAAAAAAGCAAGAACAGCAAAATCTATAAAAGAACCATGCTTTCTTTGCCTTCAAGAAAAAATAGAGATCCTTAAATATGTAAATAGTAACAAGCTTTTAAATCAGAGGCACGAATCCACAGTAAACTGCAAGCACATTAAAGACCTAACCCTACAATCATGCTAAGAAATACTAAGAGATTAGATATTCTTATTATAAAAGATTTAAAATGCTATAGAAAAGATCGATCCAATAAATCCTTAAAGGAAGGTCTAATACCCACAAAAGCATCTAAATGAATAAAACGTAAAATTAAAGAAATAAACAAGCTCCCAAACTATTACTAAATCCTACACCAATAACCTTACTTAACGCAATAAACTTACTTAAATACAAAAATATTCCCTACTGGAAAAATCAAAATTAAACGAAACACATGGCTCCCAAACTCGAAAAAGAATAAAAATTCATATATTCAAAATTCAGATTAAATATAATACTTGAGAATAAATATATCATACACAAAGATAATATGTAAGCACACTGGAGATCTAAACCTACAATCATGCTAAAAATACTGGATATTTGAGTAGATATTTTTATTATAAAAGATACAAAATGCTATAGGAAAAGTCGATCTAATAAATCCTTAAAGTAAGATATAATGCCCGCAAAAACATCTAAATAAATAAAATATATAAAAAATTAAAAGAAGTAAATAGGATTCCATGCAAAAATTTATAGAAAAAATATAAAAAAAGAAATTTTTAAATGATCCTCTAAACTCAAAATTAAGATTAAACATACAACTTTATATAAAAACTGATAAAATGCTAATTTGCATTTACTTCCTAAAAAATACAAGGTTTGATTTCTTGAAATAACTTAGCCTAAATACAATAATACTCCAAACTTGAATATAAAATAAAAAAATATAAAAAACCCTTTCCCGCTTGAATTAAAATAGAAAAAAACAAAAATAAAATATAAAAAAAATATTCCGTACCGAAAAAGTCAAAACTAAAAAGAATAAAACACCCCACCCCTATCACGTCTATCTAAGGAACCCCAAAGTAAAAACCTAGCCACAGGATGAAAGTGAATACATGAAATAGGTCTACTAACAACAGAGATCAATTAATTAAACGCAAGCCAACGATAAAGCCGTCCTAAAAATTCCTAAGGTCAACAAACAAGACAAGTTCCTAAACCACACACACAAAAAGAACCCCCACACAAACACACAAAACTGACCAAGTAGTCACACCACTCCACACGCCGCTTTCTTAGAAATTCTAACCAAAGGATATACCCGACCGATAAAACGTACATTCCAACAGATAATTCCATTAATCAATTCGCACTTACACACCACTTCAAAGGTCTAACGGTCAAAACGAAAGACACATTCCATTAATTAACAATAACCCCAACCAACCCCCACAGCAACAACGAACCAAATATAAACAGAGGATAATTCCAACTCTCACTCTTTCCTCCTGATGATAGGTTGGAATCCCAACATTGAAACAAACATATGATTGTAGAAAAGAGGTCATATATAGAAGAAAATTATGTTCACTTTCTAAAACATAATTTATAATATATATATATATATATATATATATATATATATACCCAATGACTACTGCCCAATAAGTGTGAAAAAATACCTGTCAGAAAAGAAGCAGAGTTAGAACTATTAATTTTAATAAACGCTGTGACATCCATTAACTCTTCGAGGGAAATCCTTCTCAAATATCGAAAACTTGAGACAGTGACTTCCAAATTTCTTTGAATCCAAGTGACCTAATTTTGTAAGCCACTTAGCAATGGTAATTGATAATGATGGGATTAAAGCGATTTGTCTGGAAGACACTCTGCCATCCGCCTTATTCCCCCCCCCGAAACTTGCAGCAACAGATTGCCACATATTCCATTCGTTAGACAACCACCTTAGTAGGAAATCCTTTGCAAATAAGGCAGACTATCGGCAGTCACTTACATATTTCTTTGCCTCAAATGGTGGCATGTTGGCAAAATGTCTCTGCATAACTATAACATTAATTCAATGTAACAGACAGACACTGTACTATCCACTTTACTCCCCGGACAAATTAGTCTTTCTTCCATTCTCCGGACAAACATCTTTGTATAAAATCCTTAGCAAACGATGCGGGTTGCCACAGTCATTTACATATCTCTTCGCGCACAAGACACCTAAAATATTTTCTACCGGAGACCAGTGCAGATAGAGGCCCGTTGGCAAACGATTATCGATAACAACTGTATTAATTTGAAGACTAACTTATATCAAATTTGCTCTACTTATTGTTTATCGTAAATAAAAAAAAAATGACTGGTCTTATATTTGATATATTACGTCAAAAATTAAAGATCCTGGGCATGACAGTAAACAGCATCCGGCAGCATGGTCTTTGATTTTATTCTCAACAAAACATTTTTGAATACAAAATTAAAAGACATTTTTTATTTTCTAAAATATTGTTGTGGCGGAACTACCCATTAACATATTAATGGACTAATTAACCTGCATAAATACCATGTGACTAGTAGTCACCGAGAGAGCACCAGTCTGGTATGAGACACCCGTAGAGTGACTTACCGAACAGTGGCTTTGATATCCAACACCGCTTGCTCGTCATCTAGAGGAACAAGCTGGCATATTGTACCTTTACCCGTCATTTTGTTAATACAATTGTTTACACTAATCCCGTGTTCCTGTTTTTATTTGTGACACCTTAAACCGGGTTACAACAGATATAAAAAACAAAAAAATTCATTAAAATCTGACTAAATCAACCTTCTCACTAAAACCGAATATCAAAAAACACCTTAAAACTCCACTTTTTTGGCATTAAATAACCCACAGAGGTGTTGATATGCCGTTAAACTAAACTTAAATTCAGAAATTAAAGATAGACGAATGTAAGCAATCCATTCGACAGTTTATTTTATTTCTGTAGAAACGGTAGAATTGCGAAGCAGGTGTTAAATTAATCATGAAGATTGAATTGATTATATTCGAAAATGTCAAATTTGGTTTCACAGAATGATTTTTCAGGGCGTTGTTTGATTGTAATATAATCGAGGCGTATTTTTTTCAATTTATATTCAGCATTCACATAATCATGGCTCTCCACAGTTTCCTTCCTTTTGGGAAATTTAGTTAAGTGGATTCTTGTTGTTTCATCCGTGGCTTAAAGCCACGGATGAAACAACAAAATTGTCTTTCTTGTGTTTTGAAAAAACAACAAAATTGTCTTTCTTGTGTTTTGCTCCTAGCATCACTGAAATAGCTAGTCTACCCTATTATTTTACCAAGATGAAAGAAGAGATGGGTATATGCCATTAATAATGAAATCAACTGAAAATTAACGTTACTGCTTTGGTTGAAAGTTAAACTCGGACTGCCGAATACATTTTTAGCGTCAATAATCGTTCCACCACGCAAACATCAAATTAAGGAATAAAACCCTTATCCATAAATAAAGAAAATGCTCATGGTGAGAAAATGAAACTTTAAAAGTAATGTGTACTTTCTTAGTTATGTTAATCGTATTGGTGAGTAGCCTCCACATAAATTAAAAAATTAAGCCGGCAAAATAAAAGTATTCCTAGAAAATAAGGTGATACTATTTATATACCTGGAATTGAAAGAAAATGACCTAAAATCATCAATTCAATGGCCTGCTTCTTCTATTTAAACCAGCTAATATTAACCTAGTCATTTGTTAATAGTTAAAGGTAAATAATCCACCAAAACAATGCTAGACATTTTTCTTATCCAGATAAATATTATCAAAACTGCAGGGTTTTACCTCATCTTCAGAATTTGCTCTTTATTCTACGCACCTAACTTCCATTCATTATTCCGTCTATTGAAAACTCAGAATGAAATCATTTTATTGGCCTCTAGAGATTACAAACGCTACTTTGCTCAGGAAGATAAAAGTTTAGGAATGTCGGAAGTATAAATTTGGCTGAAAGATGACAGAAGATAGTGGAATAATATGTAAATATATTATTTAATAAATTTCATTGTGAAAATGAAAATGTGTCTCGACTTAATCGAATAGGTCTTTTGTTACATTGTATTATTAAATAACAGACTCGGTTGATCAATAAATTTATGATTTTAATTCTTCACAGTAGAAATATCCGTTAGTTTCCAAAAGAAAGGAAATTTACGGCGTTAGTATTCTAAATGGACACGATTGGGTGCTAAATATTCATTGGATTGTTAGCAATAAATAACATTTTGCGAAAATTTCATTTATATTTCCACTATTAAAAGAATACCATATTTTATAGCAATAGTGTCTAATAGCTCTGAGATAAGTTATCAAAAGAAATCAAAAAAATGTTTTGATGTAAGAAAAATTAATGAATGTCTTTTAGCAAAAAACACGTCTTCATTTATAAACTACGACTATGGAACTGTATGCGTAATTTAGTAACAAACGAAAGAAAGATGACAAAGAAATTCAAAGATGCATAGGAGGAGTGAAAGATAACTTCCAAAAACTAAGCAAATTTTTTTTAATCATTTCACCCCAAGCAAGGCGTTAACGCCACTTATATGCAGGGGGTTACATAAGGGAGTTGAAGTATTAAGCAGAAGGAGAGTGAAGACAAAGACGAACAGCTACAAGGGGTGAAAGAGAAAGGGCAAGAGAAGGATGTGAACAGAGGAGTGAAGACAGTTGCGAAA
This sequence comes from Ascarosepion bandense, assembly GCA_037127315.1. NCBI lineage: Eukaryota > Metazoa > Mollusca > Cephalopoda > Sepiida > Sepiidae > Ascarosepion > Ascarosepion bandense. Next base: position 487,370 of record JBBBDQ010001522.1, read on the forward strand.
GTAGAGAGAAATGAAAAGAACAAGATACACAGGGTGATATAGAAAGGGCTGGAGTTAAGTGGATTAGAGATGGGAATTGACTTTGCATTTAAACTCCTGGAGGTTATAGCCGTCAGGAAAGCAAGTATATGCAAGCGTGTTCAATAGGCGGGAAGTGCGAGAAAAGAAGTTGATGGAGTAGAATTGTTGGCTGCATTTGGTTGATCTAACTGTAAAAATGTTATACTTTGTTACCAGTCTGGTTACCCGATCAAATTCTTGTGGAAGGGGCACCAGTGACCCAAGTTCGTCAGAGCAGAAGCTATGAAAATATTTGTAGAAGAGACACATGGAAGTCACATCCTGACGATGAGAAAGTGGCTGGAGTCGAGCTGCCAGGTCGGGACCAATCATATTATATTAAATTTTAAGACAGTGGTTCTCAGACATAAATTTACATTTAAAAGTTAAAAAAAAATGAGAGTACGTTAAATAGAGATAGACACGGAATTCAGAATATTGATAACTCTCTCCTCTAATTTGCGGACTCTAGTTACTATATTCTTAATACTCGATTTCATGCAAATATGTCACAATGATAATATCTGTCAATAATAATTTATAATTATTTATACTGAGTTTTATGCACGCAATTACAAGTGATCCATAATAATATTTTACATTTTAAAATTGTATTTTTTTGTATTATCTTTGAATGTCTTTCTGTTATTCTGCTTTAACTACTATCACACATATTGGGAATTATTCTATTAAGAAACAGAAAAGGTTTGATAAAAGAAAGGGATGCTGAGCTGTTAAGTTATATCTAAAATGGACTGTATTCTTTATTTACTAGTGGAACCCGTGGAATTTCCACGTAAAAATATTTTTAAAACTATAAAAACAATGAAAACAATTCTTTTAAAATTTTATTATTAATCGAATTTCTTTTCTTCGGAGTATAAATTCCTTAATAGTTATTGTTTATTCGAGCAATTAAAAGCTTATCAAATCAAATTATATCAGAGTTTTACTGCATTTTTTATTTTACACTTCGGAGAAGATTTTCGGTTTATGATTGCAAACTTAAAATAAGCAAATAGATGATTTCTATTCCCCAATGAGTCCTACGTTGAACTAATAAAACAAAAGTTCACCATCAATATAAAATTTATTAAGATTTCATGAAGTTACGTGGAGAGGGTAATATTTTAATCAAGATGTTAAAAAAATAATAATTTCAAAAATACTTTCATTCATTTGTGAATGAATACTGATAGTTTCATTAAAACCCAGCAATTATTTGATTTTGCGAGAATTTCTGAATTAATGCGTTTGTCACCAAAAAAAGTGGGTGATGCAATCACTACGTTCCAATTGTAAAACAGTCGTAACCTTTCTTTAGCCGCAAACTCAAATCAAAACAAAATTTTCGGACAAAATTTCGAAAACTCTAGAAGAGATTCAAAAATTTTTTAAATAATTAAATTACTTTAAAGGATCCTGTGTCCATTGAAAACAAAAAAGACCAACTGAATAATGGCCAAGGGTGCAAAAGGAAAGAAATTTCGTTATTAGGTCGCGGGATACGACAACAACCTACTTATTTTTACTATACTGTACAGCACATACACATATACACACAGCTTAAGCTGATACTGCTACGGCTCTTTCCTCATACGCCCTCACACGCCCTCACACTTTTCTACCCTCTCCGTTTGGCAAAGGTGAGAGAAAGGTTGAGGAGAGTAGCATTTAAAAAGATAAAGCAAAAGGGAAAGCTCGTATATAGATGTTAAGCCGCGTAACGACGGACCATCTAAGTAACTAACCAAGGAAGAAACAAGCAGAATTATTTCATAATACATACTTATTAACACACTAGCAGTATAGCCCGGCGTTGCTCGGGTTTAATGAAAGCTTTAAAACTAATCCATGGTCCTGGAGCTCAGACTCTTTGGACGTTGGCACGAAAGACTAAAAAGCAGTAGTTGTTTTCAGCTAAAGCGAAATCGTAGACTGAAAGAAAAATGAATGGATGTAAGTCAAAATTTGGTTTCCTTGTATCGATATCAAATGAGTTTTTTCGTCGTTAACTGAATTTTGAAGGCTAAACAAGTCCTCTGAGTAAATGGCTGAGACTAAGAACTACAATTATACCTACTTAGAGCCAAACCTGAAGCAAAAACTAAAATAAAAAGGCTGAAAAAATACAGACATACAGGAAGATAAATAGACACACACAAAAAACATCTTGCCTTATATATATATTATCGATATTCTGCACTATTGTAAGTACTGCAACCTTGAAACTTCTTAATATAGTTTTTTATGTCTTTGTCTATGAGTGTATCAAATCTGATTAAAATCGGACCACTCCTTCTATAACCCAATTTTTTCGATTATTGATTTTCGATATTTATCGGGGGTACCTCGACACCAAACTTAGCTAAGAACACTATAGTACAACTGTGTAAATTTTCAAGAAAATCGGTTCAGCCGTTTCGGTATCTATAGATAACGGACACACACAGACACACACACACACACACACACACACACACACACGCACACACATACACACACAGACAAAGTTCCATTTATAAATAAGTTTAGATAGATGAAGAAGAGAATGAAGCCACAGATACTGGATTCTATCCGGGAATGCTGAAAATACTATAGGTTGAGCATATGAAAAAAATGAGTGAGGAAAACAGAAACAAGGACGCCTACAATCAGAGAGACAGAGTTGGAATTATGTCTCTGACTGATACTGATAATATAGTGCACAAGAAACGCCAAATAAGCTACTGAACTAGTTTCTGTGAAAAGATGGCAAATAAGACACAGAAAAGCGATAGGAACGTGTCAATAAGTTCTTAGAACAACAAAAGACTGGTAGTTGTCGAGGGGTATGACCCGACACGCTCTAAATTGCATATAAAAGAACTGTCTAGTGGCATAGCCGGGGATTAGGTCTTCTTAAATCTCCGGTATCTATATCTAGTTCTCACCCCAAATATTATTTGTATTGCATTGGGAGTCAAAGCGATTGAAGATCCCTTTGGAACTCTCGTATCTGGAGCAGCATTTATTCGATTTTAATATTGCTATTGTTTTAAGAGTCTCAATTATATTTCAGATCTTCTTTTGTAGCTTTTAATAATAGTTCCTTTAATCATCTTCAAGATTTACACTATTTTATCAGTTCTCTTACAAGGTTCAGATATTCTGATTTTGACTCTGTTCCAGGTTGACTTTTCAGGTTGTTTTTTTTTGTCTCTTATATACATTGCGCCAAAATCTCTAACTGTTGTGGAGTTATTTTCGCAGTGGAGGCTAGTATTTATGCTAAAGTCGGTCCTACAAGGTTCGACGTGCAAAACGTTAAGAACATGATATAATATGTATTAGGTAGTGTAATCTTGCCAGGTCGCTGACTACTTTCATATTCGACTAACTGTCGACTACTATCGTCCAACATCGACTGACCATCGTTCCTCTTACTACTCCTACTTAGATTAGGTAGGAGAGTCTATTCAATATAGAATAGGTGTGTTTCACCCTAACACTAACAAATGTCTAATGAGTTAGCTATATACAACCGCTTCCTCAGATCAATTAATAAAATGGCTTCGAGTTAATAAATTCTGTAGGTTTGAGAAAAGACTATACTTCTTGAAATATCATAGATTTGCACGGCATGATCACAAGCAAAGTATTTTACTAAATAACGAACGCCACCTCACTTGAAAACATTCAGCAACAGAAACAACTAAAATGAATAGCACATGTAATTTGAAGCAAAAATAATGAAACAAACAAGATGTTGACGTTCTACATGACTTCTACCAAAAAGCTAGAAAGAAAAAACCCATCACTACTAGATAGATCAAAAAATAAATTAAAAAGAGGTTTTATAAATTTCAACTAGCAACAATACTAACTATCCGATCAATAAATACCAAATGTTTCCTTATAAGAAAATACCATATATAACCAATAGCATTATGATGTCGTATGCTGAAACTGTGTTATTAAAGAAGATATATTTGTGTTTAGTTATGATGGCGATTATTTTTTTATTGTTTAATGTCCTAAAGACTTTTACCGTTATATTATCTTTTTTAGGTCCGTCTGTGCACTTCTGCCATTTATTTCTGTTGGAGAGTCACCCCTTTTCACACGCTCTATAGACTCTTCCATGGTATACAAATAATCCTTCCTACACAGAACGATTTGTTGTTGATGTTAGAGTTGCTGAGACTCTTCAACTATAACACTGTCAGCACTCTGCCTTCGGGTAGAGGGCGCTCTCTGCTTCCGAGCAGAGAGCAATAACTCAGTCGTGGTTCCGCCGAAGGGTAGAATCACGACTGGGCAAAAATAGACAGCCATTTTTTGGCCGGGCCATATAGCCCGGAAATCCCAGTCAAAACTGACCATGTGTTACATGTTGCCCTTACTGGGAGGGACAACTAAATATAGTTGTTGATGTTAGAGTTGGTGTTTGTCAGAGCAGTTGAACCATTGCTCGTTGGTCAGCAAGAATATAGACTATTACGCGGACTTACTTCTTGTATATATTTGACTCCTATTAACAAGTATTCCTGAATCTACTGACCGTGTACAGGTTGTATATCTTTTATTCAATATACTTACATTTTTCCTCTCATATCTGTTTTTGTTATTATTATATTTTGTGGTTTTCTAAACAAGAATCCACAACAATTTTCCACTAGAATCCGAGCTTTTTAAGTATTTCTGTGCAATTTATATTTCCCTGTATATTCGTAAGTTTTAATTTAATATACCAATATAGGATGTCTAAAAATGTATGCACTATTTTACAGAGGCATAAATGATTAAGCAATTTTCTTTTACAGCTGCAAACGATTATAAATTATGCCGGAAAATCTTTGAAAAGTGAAAATACATTCTAATTTGCTCCTGAAAGTGCATGAACCTAGTCAAAACTCAAAGAAGCATTTAAAAGCAGATCAACCAACGCAGCTTACTATTAATTCTATTAGATTCATGTTGAAACTGAAAGAAATAATTCAAGATGCCTGTAATCATCTCTCCGGAAGATGATGGGTGTCCACAAATCCGGCAAAGGAAGAAAAGTTAATAAAGAAATTCTATCAAACTCCAAGAAAATGTATTCGTCAATATGTTTCTGAAATAGACTTTTTAAATTATCACCGCAATTTGAAACGCGGCCGTTAAAAATTTAAAAATTGGCTCAATACTTCAGTAAAAATGATATTCATTTAAGAATAGAATCTTACGCGACGAACACAAAATGAGGAAAGATAAAAGCCTCCATTAAAAGAAAATCAGCCCAATTTTCAACTTTACGAAATAATAGTGTCAATTAATAGTTATGCTGTGAAACTTTAGTTTTGTCAGTGTCTATCGCTTTGAACACTTGCAATATCACAAAATAATTACACATGGATTTTCTTTATTTAAAATTCTTAAACACTAATTTAGTTTAATGTATTAATCAAATGTGGCATTATTTCTGGGTACATACAAAAGATTAAGTTTATAGTTGATTATTTTAACGAAGTTAAAAGGGACATCGGTACGGAAAGGTCGACAAACTAAGCTCAAAATCCGGTCTACCCAGTTCCATAAATGCTTTGCAAAAGGAAAGAGATCGTCTCCTCTAACCCAAGTCTGTTAGTTAAATAAAAGGACAGCCATGATATTTTATGTTTGGGCTTCAATCAATCTAAAAGAAGGAAAACCGGTGAGATGGCAATGAGAAAGTACACCACTATCCTTCACAAACTATATAGAAATGTATAGAACGAACATAGCATTAAAACTTAGAAATTTATATGAACGAACATAGCATTAAAAAGATATGTCGAAACTTTGCTTCGAAAGGTCAATAGATCAGTAATCTTTTTTATCAAGTAGTAAGGAAGTACATAAATTTAATGGTCAGCTCATTAAAAATAGGGCGGAACTTTTTGCTGGAGAAATAACATTCGTAGATTAGTATGATAAGACATTTCAGAAACAACCATGTTTGCCAAAATCGAACAATATTATTTTTTTTAAATATTTTCGAATGGGCCATACGCTTTATAATAAAAACGAAATGTTTAAATCGACCCATAATTTCTTAAAGATTTACCTGTATGTTAAGTTTGAACCTACTTAATCCATCAATAACTGCAGAATAAAACGTTGTACTTTTCTCTAAATTCGCTAAACCTCGATTTAGTCAAACTCAAGAAATGATGTTTGTAAAAATTATTCATAGTTATCACAGTTCAAGACATGAAAATTGTTAACAAATTTTACTATCATCACACTTCAAAAAATGACATTTGAAAACAAAATACGCAGTCATCACAGTTCAAAACTTGTCAATTGTAAAGAGAATTTAAAGTTATCTCTGTTCATGACACGAACTGCGAATGGAAAATTTGCAGTATTCAAAGTCAGTGACACGGCATATGTAAGCAAAATTCGAAGTTATGAAAGATGACACATTTGTCAACAAAACTCGCAGTAATCAAAGTCAATGATACGACGTTTGTAAGTAGAATTCGCAGTTATCAGAGTTCAATATATATATATATATATATATATATATATATATATATGTACTTGTCTATCTACATGTATTATTTAATATCTATCTATCTATCTATCTATCTATCTATCTATCTATCAATCTATCTATCTATCTATCTATCTGTCTGTCTGTCTGTCTGTCTATATATGCATGTATATATTTATAAACAGACACAACAGATAGACAGTGAACATATATATATATATATATAATCATCTATCATGTGCATGCTCACAAGTACACTCACATACAGAATCAGTCTAATTATTTATTTATATATATATATATATGTATGTATGCATATATATATATATATACTACCGGTCATAATTATTAGGCAACCCCAGGTTATTAAAAGAAATGATGTATTTCATACTATTTTTAGTATGGATTGTCAAATGAAAATAGAATGGTTTATTTATTATTAATTTACAAAATTTTACAAAACAAGGAAGCAAAGATGAGCCGTCCGAATCACCCTAAATTTATTTTCGTCTTTCATTAATTAAACTGCAATATAGGTAATTATTAAATATTTATAAATTCATTTAATGCACATGTTCTGGTGCAGTATTAAAAAAAAGAACCATTTTATTTTCATTTGAAATTATTCATTAGAAAAAAATACTAAAAACCTCTATGAAATACATAATTTTTTTTAAACCATGAAGTGGCCTAACAATGGCCAAAATTGTGTATGTTTATATATATATATATATATATATATATATATATATATATATATATATATATATATATATATATATATGTGTGTGTGTGTGTGTGTGTGTGTGTGTATGGTTAAAATTTAATTATATATATACCATATCTTAACTATATTTGTCTTCATGGTTCACTTCTGCGCAGTATTATATATATATATATATATATATAAACCCTTTTCGTGTTCCAACCACTCGATACGTCTGGACTTACGATCGAAAAATGAGACTTAGTCTGGGAAAAAGATGAGAGATTAGTGAACAACAATGCAGAAAGCTGCCCATTGTTCAAAGTAATTGATAATGTCCTATGATGACGTCAATGTTGCCCGGGACGACGGAACCTGTGTACCGGGACCCATTCCTTCCCTTGGTCTGATTACAACAGTCTTCAATCAGTAAGAATTATTCTTCCACCAGACTCTCAGTATCCAGACCATTCTGTTCGACAGTAATTAGGAAAGGACAAATTTTCTGGTGGATGGACCTGATCACATCAATGGGTTGCTTCAGCGATTTTTCCGACGGAATTGAGTCCTCATTGTAAAAATAAAATACACCCTGTCTTGGGCCGTAAATGAAAATCGCTCTGTTTAAATTCACTCAGACAACGTCAGAAATGACATTCGACGTTTTTTTTTTGTTGTTTTGTAGAATATTCTTAGGGAAGATAAGGAAAATGCGAAAGCAATATTGAAATGAGAACAAAAAATTGGATTAATAATTATAATAATAATAATAACGATAAAAGAAATTTTCGCAACATTTGCACAAATATAATCTTAAGATTGATTAATAATACTAATATTAGTACTACTACTACTTTCTTCTTTCTTCTTTTATGTGCCATATCCTTTCAGGACGTAGGCGATCATGGCTTTCCACATCTCCCTATCCTTGGAGGCTCTTAGCACGCTTTCTCCTGCTGCACCATGCAACCCTCATTCCGTCACCCACCTGATCAGGTCTTTCAAATATGTTATCCGCTGCTTTCCCCTGTCCCTTTTTAATTCTATCTGGCTTGTTAGTAACAAGTTCTCCAATCCTTTCTTTTTCATTGCATGTCTCAGAAACTTCAGCTGTCTCTTCCTGATGCTCAGTATTATTTTCCTTTTCGTTTCCATCCTTTCCAAAATCTCATCATTGCTCACATACCTCGATATATGATATAATACTACTACTAATAATAAAAATAATAATGGGACTTTTACAGGAAGAAAACTGCAAGGAATTGTTACAAACACCACTCAGACACGGTTACAGACAAGGGGCCTGTAACAATTTTATGTGGCGCTCAAAACACAAGGAAATAAAAGTCGAAATCTAAAAAATGTGGCACATGAGAACATCAATAATTCTAATTGTATTTGAAGCCTTCTGTTTGACTGGAAAACTTTCTGAAGGGAACTCTGGCAACGCACGCCTTAAAAAATAAAAATAAAAACTCTCACAAATAGAGAACTCATTTTACGAAGAGCTTTACCAATGTTGTGTGTGATTCTAGTTTTTACAGTGTTAATTTTTTTTTTTTTTTTTGCAAGAATATTTTGTGGTAAATGTCATGATGTCATTTTTGACATGAGGCCTCTGATTAGGACCCGGAAGGAAATGTGTATCCAAAGAAATCAATAATAATAATAATAATAATAATAATAATAATCAATCCTGCTCCTTAAAAAAAAAATAAAGAACATAATAATTAGAGTTGTTATCAAAAGAGTTCACGCGTACGACATGAGCATCATGAGGGGCGAGACTGATAATTCAAGAACGAGTTTAACCTGCCAAAATAATGTCAATAGGGCAATGCTTCTCTCACTCAGTCTCTAGTGATAACAGTCAAATTTCTGCCACACTTGAAGCGGCAGCTTAAGCGAGAAAATGAAAAGACCATTTTCGAATTAATGCCGACATCCGCTAACAAAATTCTTTTTTTAATTTTTTTACCATAGAAGTCATACAAATAGCCGGAAGGTTTCCAAAATATTATTTGGTGATATTCATCTGATTTCAAAGGATTCTTCTTCTTCTTCTTCTTCTTCTTCTTCTTCTTCTTCTTCTTCTTCTCCTCCTTCTTCTTCTTCTTCTATATACCGTCCCCTTTCAGAACGTAGATTTTCATGGCTCTTCCATATTTCCTGTTCTTTGTAGCTCTTTAGTACATATTGTTCTTTTCCCATCTCTCCGAAACCCTTTTCTGTTGACCATTTACAGAAGTTTGTTTGATTGCCGACACGTTGTTTTCCTCTGCCTCTAATTTTCTTCATTATTTCCTGTTTGTATCAAATATTCTAAACCCTCTTTCTTAAAATTCAGCAAAGGCTGTATTAAAAATTAAAAATTATATTAATAAAAATATAACAGAAAAACCACCAGTAGACCTCAAATCTTCATTACACTAACTGTAACAGTAAAAGCTAATATATAAATTGTCCGAAATTTGGCTAACAGGGTGTACGTTGTGCTGCATTGGATATCGGCTCGGAACTTAAAATCGAAGAACCGTGTTCGAATACCAGTTGAATTCGTTGCATTCAAGTACGCGTTGAGAAAGATATTATTCCACTTCTCCTCCTTCCAACTAGGGGTTAAATAGCAGGAGAGATTGGGTTCTATAGCCCTGGTCAGCAACCAGTTTACTGTAGAAAATAATGGCAACCTATTGCGAAAAAATCTTCCATCCTGTCAGTCATATCTTGAAAGAGACATAATCACCCAAACGTGTGGCACATAACTGACTGAAGTCACAATTACATTTTTGCTCTGTCAGGCGTCGTATTAATTTTTAAATTATGCCATTTCGTGTTTTGTGTCATTTATTTATATGTATTTATATATTCCATTAGAAGACTTTTAGTTTATGAGTTTATTATTTTAGAATTATTAGCAAGTTTTTTGTTGGATTTCTTGTTTTGCTGTTGTGTCGTTTAGGGAAATATACATTCCAAAAGTTTTCTAGCATTGGATAATTGATATTTAGACAATACCCAGAAACCAGAAAAGGTTCCCTATATATATATATATATATATATATATATATATATATATATATTAACCACATATATAATGGTTTTTAACCTGAAAGTTAATTAATTACAAATATGATTAAATATGATTTGATTATAGTGGTAAAAGGTAGAGAATTGGGCAGAACTAATCACCCTTTTTGTAAATACCGAACCCAGAAAACTAGTGTATATAACATGCCATCAAGTCTCTCTTCAGGTATTGAGTTCAGAACTGTCGTTCTCATTGTGGTTCACTCCCATCACTCTTAGTGGATGACGAGGAGAGTGTCGATGCTTATGTAAATTGTCTTTTTATAGTTTGAGATGTTGACCCTACGCAAACCTTTTTATTCTCCGGGCGAGATAGAGTATCTGCCAACCAAGTCTATAGAACCTAATTTGTCCTGTTATTTAACCTATAGGTGGAAGGAGAACAGATAGATCAATATCTTTCCTAAGGAGATTTTTGTCTAAGTGAATGCAAAAATTTCAAGTAGAATTCGAACTCGGACCTCTGATTTCTCATTGTGAGCCGATATCCACTGTATCATAACGCACATTCTATGTGGTAGTCAGCCACGAATCTCAATTCTTCCTATTATCTAATCCATGGCTGGGAAAATAATACCTTTGACAGTTCGAATTCGACACTACGATTTCCACTTTATTCAATACATAGGAGTATTTTAGTCTATTCCTACTGCTTATCATAGTAGAAAACTTCAATCATTTAAAGCGTTGGTATCGACTGTATATTCATGACTGTTCGATTCGTTTAACTAGATCCGTTAAAACAAAACTATCGCCAGGTATCTAAATTAGTTTGGCTAAAACTTTTACCCATTACAATATGCCAACCATGAAAGATATTCGGGGGATACAGAGGCCAAAATCATGTGACTATATTAACCAATATAAGGAAAGAAGTTAGCAGTAAGTTCTATAGTAGTAATGTCTTATTTCTCACTTATCATTTGTGGAACTTTCTACCATCTTGTTACATCTCAGTCAATATTGATCTTCAAAGATTTTAATACAATGTCCATTGAGATCTTCAATTTTCTTAATTATTGTTGCTTTATCGTTGTTTTATCGTTGTTTTTTCGTTGTTTTACTTTTGTTTTATTATTTTCTATTGGTGTTTTATTGTTGCTTTATTGTTATTTTTAATGTTGTTTTAGTCTTTTTATTGTCGTTTCTTATTGTTTTATTGGTGTTTTATCGTTGTTTTATATATTTTGGAATATTTGTTCGCTTATCCACTTGTTCTTCACTATTACTAAATTTGAACCAACTTTTTGTATGATGATTTGAAAGACTTGATACCCAACAAGATTAAAAGACAAAAATTGTAAGCCAGTTTTTGTATTCCGCTACACTTGCATGTCTTTTAGTCTGCCAACTCGCGTACCTACTTACATTCAAATCTTAGTCAACTATGAAATTTGTAACTTTTTATATAGACAGTGCAGAGTGCTACATTAAAATCAGAGGCCTAAGTGGGGGTTTCATTAGTGGAATTAATGATCACGTCTCCGTGATCAAGTTGGAGGATACCGACTGTGGTTTTACGAGCAGAGAGATCGGCTCTGTGAGGTCTATATGGCCGTGACATAATGGGCGTGTATTGCCTTCCACGGGTTTCATCAAAGATATATAGAGGAAACTTGTCAAGGGCTCAGTGGCGAAATGACCACATAACCACATTCGGTCATAAGACTGCTGATGCTGACGACAACGACGATGATGATGATTGGTACAATAATTTTATAAAACTTCAAGCAATGTTTAACTAGAAACTCAGATTAAAAAATTCTGGTTTTAAATTGTATCTGAACACTGACCCATGGGATCGATGACATAATAGAGGAGACAAAATTTTTATTTTTTTATTTCTTTAAATATGATATATATGATTAGGGACGAGCTCCAAATGCACTTTTATCCAGTATTTATTCACCCTCAGCCTTTGAAAGCACCTCATGTTGATCGAAAATAAGAAACTATGTAAGATTTACGCATACGTGTGTTTAAAAATGAAAGAAAATGCCAAGACACATTCGCCTTTTTTTTCACACTCGTCATACAATGATTTTGAGGACTCTAGAAGTTATGTCTGGATTTGTCATCAGAGGTCACAATTTAAAAAACCGAAGGTAAGCTAATGATACAGTGCTGATAGCAGACGCAGAAAGGAAACTACAAGACCTCCTACAGAAGGTAGCTGAAGAGATTGACAAGAAAAGACTACAAATAAACTGCAAGAAAACCGAATGCATGGTCAGCCCAATGTACCAAATACAGGTCGGGGATACTAGAATCAAGCAGGTACAAAAATTTAAGTACTTTGGAAGTGTTATAACAGAAGACAGGAAGTGCGACACAGAGATCTGAAGGCAAATTGGCGTGACGAATGAAGCATTCCAGAAATTGAGCAATGAGCAATGATGAGATTTTGCAAAATAATAGAAACAAAAAGAAAATTCATACTGAGCATCAGGAAGAGACAGCTGAAGTTTCTGGGACATGCAATGAGGAAAGGGGGCTTGGAGAAATTGATACTAACAGGTCAGATAGAGGGAAAAAGAGACAGGGGAAAGCAGCGGATAACATATTTGAAGGACCAAATTAACTGGATGGTGGAACGAGGGTTGCATGGTGTAACAGGAGAAGGCTTGCTAAGAGCCACCAGGGATAAGGAGACGTGGAAAGCCATGATCGCCTACGTTCTTAAGGGACAGGGCACATATAAGAAGTACAAGCAATGATCTCCAATATCGAAAATGTTGTACTACGAGACGGATTCCCGCAAACTTAACACACTGAATTTGTTGTGAATCTTTATCAGATGTCACAACATGGCTGACAGTCGCTTATATTTGTCGTTGCACAACAACTTCAACCAACAAATTATCTACGTCTGTAGACTGTTCTCGTTCACTAATCATGTCGAGGAGCGGGAAAAGTAAATTAATTTATTGATTTACCTTCAGCTCAAAATTCCCTGTAGTTTATCAAAATTAATATACAACCGAGAAAGGTCAGAGAGCACCACGACCAAAACTTTGTGATAATAATAAAAAATAAAAAGATAATAGTCCAAATATGAATAGTGTAAATAACTGATAACTCTTCATTTCAGAAATTCAGTCCAGGAATTAACAAATATTTATCGAAATTCTGGGATATTGGTACCATTTTTTTCTTATCTGGTTTCAGTCTTTCAACAGAATTAGAGACTAAATTTATATGTGGGGTGATGACTTTTCAGAGGAGGTTGCGTCAAGCGAAATCCCTCTGCTGGGGCTTTTTATTGAATTAGGCGTAAAGAAGGTTGATTTTTTTTTCTTTTAAAAAATTATACGACTTTAAAAGTATTAAGTCTCGCACTTATGGCCGACATTTTGTCTAGCTTCACACTTAATGGTTTCTGATCTCATATTTCATCAATTAAACTTTTATGTATACATAGGCTCTTAAATTTACTGACAGATTTACGAGTAATTGCACGAATATAATTAGATTGCTGGAAAAAATTATATAAACAATAATTTGGTTTGTTTACATTAATATTTGGTGGTGCACACGAAAACGTCTGGAATCAAAACCTCGGCAATTCGTTTAAATAGCTGTTTAATTTTACAAAGTCTGACTCAGGGCGTTTTCTGTTAATTTTTGTGAAGATAATTTCCAAAACAAATCAAAACATGTTATTTGCGTTTGAACGACTGGTTGAAAGAAAAAAGTGATCTTTAATTTTTTGGCTGAAACAAGAAATATAATTCGTAAATCAAAAAACAAGAAAACTTAACTTTCAGGTCAGATTAAAAAAAATGATATATGATCGAACGGTAGCTCAATAGCAATTAATTTGCGATGATAGTTTCGTTTGTAAGATCCAGTGTGTTGTGTCCTGATTTACAAAACAGGAGAACTCTTCCAAACAAGGATTCTCTGTTCATTATTTAATACGCGATATATGTTATCATTCTTTAACTTTTAAGGGAGAAAAAATGATTAATAAGGAAAAGGGGTTATATTGACAAATAAATACATTCTGAGTCATTTTTCTTTATTAAGTACGAATATTTTATGTTAGATAGATAGATAGATAGATAAATAGAAATAAACAGAGATAGATAGATAGATAGATAGATAGATAGATAGATAGATAGATAGATTGAAATAAACAGACTGAGATAGATAGATAGATAGATAGATAGATAGAAAGAAATAAGCAGACTGAGATAGATAGATAGATAGATAGATAGATAGATAGATAGATATAAGCAGACTGAGATAGATAGATAGATAGATAGATAGATAGATAGAAATAAGCAGACTGAGATAGATAGATAGATAGATAGATAGATAGATAGATAGAAATAAGCAGACTGAGATAGATAGATAGATAGATAGATAGATAGATAGATAGATAGATAGATAGAAATAAGCAGACTGAGATAGATAGATAGACCAAAGAGCTTGGATAAAAGCGATAGGAGGAAAACATTTATGCACAGAAAAGAAAAAAAGGCGTTTAAACCTTGTTTGTCATTTTTAACAAGATTTACATAAAAAAGAAATTGCTTCCTAAATACACAATATATAATCTTTTTTCCTGCTGCTGGGTTTGATAAGAACCCGTAGAAATGGCTATTCCCCAGAATGTAAAATACTAAATTTACATATTATATATATTATTATTATTATGGACTTTCCTGTCGATTTCCACGTATGAGCGTCTAACACAGACCACCACACAAAGAATTGTTTAAAGTGGTGAAGGCTTGTGTAGCACCATCATCACTTTTTGGAATTGCTGATAACGAACAATCGGTGCAGACGTCTGCCACAGATCGCATGAACAACAGACATCAGTTATTTAATCCATAACTGGAGGGAAGGGACGGATTAATACCTTTCACAAGGGTACCCGTGCATAAGTGAATGCAAAGTGTTCCACTGAAATTGGAACTTGGCTCACCGATTTCCTCCTCCGAGTCGACATCCACTACACCACAACGCATATCCAACACTAATCGCTTACAGCACCTTGTATTCCCAAGCGGTCACCCATCTAAATACTGACCAGGCTCAACGTTTCTTAACTTCGGTGATCGAGCGAGTACCGGTGTATTGAACGTGATATGACCGTAAGCATATATATATAGTTACAAGAATCATGAATTGATAAATATACATATGACGGTGTATGGATATTATAATGCACGTGCTAACTAATGTAATGTAAAAAGGGCTATTATATATATATATATATATATATATATATATATATATATATATATATATATATATATATATATTGTCCTACATCGATAACACGCATCAGAGTTTCATGTCTTATGCAGTCATCAGGTGCATTTTTCTAACTGATAGTTAACCCTCTAGGGCCATTCGTATCATATTTGATACAGTATGAAAACAAGCCTTGAAAGAAATATTTTCCTGAAAAATTTTTTAAGACAAATATTTTATAAATTTCAAATGAAACCAGTACTGACTGCTCAGTCAATGAATACCAAATGTTTCCTTATAGGGAAATACCAAATGTTTCCTTATAGGGAAATACTGTATCAAATATGATACGAATGGCCCTAGAGGGTTAATAGATTTGAATTTTCATCGATTTCAGTTGAAGCAGAGTTTGAATTTCATAAAATCCATTGCATTCAAACCTTAGGAAAAGCAGGAATACATCTCTTCTCCCTCCAGCTATGGCTTAAATAGTAGAACAAATTGGGTTATATAGCCTTGATTGGCAACCAGTCTACCATAGAAAGAAATGTCGATCCACCTCAGGAAAATCTTCTGCCTAGTCATTCATGAATCGAAAAAGATATGATTGCCTAAGCGTGTAGAGCCCTTAACTCACTGACTGTTTATATCACTATTATAATTTAAATCGATTTTATGCAATGTTTCGGAATTGTAAAGACTTACAAGTCCTCTATCGCAGTCTACATATTTATAACACAATGCATATGAATATATGTACATATATGCACATTCTTTGCTTAAGACATTTAATTCAATAAAAATTGCAATAAAATTTAGTTTAATGTTTAAATTTTGAATAACTAACTTTCAAGTGTTGAAAATATAATATGAAAAGTGATATGTTTCTGTAGATATTTATTCAATAAGCCATAATAAAAATAATTAAAATTGACATTTTATTTATATTACTAACTTAATCCTGAAGTTAATATGACATTTATCTCAATAAAAAACTGATATGAAATTTAGTTTAATGTTTAAATTTTGCATAACTTTCAATTGTTGAAAATATAATATATGAAAGGTGATATGTTTATGTAGATATTTTTTCACTAAGCAATAATAAAAAGAATTAAAATTTACATTTTATTCATTATACTAACTTAGCTCTGAGGTTAATATGACTTTCAATATGAAATAAGTATTTTATTCTATTCTCAGTGGTGTCAGGAATTTTTTTATATCGTATTTTTTTTAAATAATTTTGTCTTTCCAGCTGGTTTCGTAGAAATCTTGCAATAATTCACCATTGTTAAAAAAAACACTCTCACTTGCAGTCGCTGCAGAAAAGCAGTTACCGGTAACAAACAAAATAGATACAGAAATTCTGTACAAAAATTGCTTATTTTATTCTAGGAAAAGTTCAAAAATAGTGTCTCCTCTTTATTTCCACAGAAACTGCAACAACTACAATAAGCAATACAAGAGCACAGAATAGGGCATGTATTCAACGTCAAAACCTGGTTTTCGCATACTGTCATCATCATTGGTTAAAAGTTTGCAAAGGATAAAAATATCAAACATACTAACATGTAACACACTAACTAGTATTTAACTATGCTCAAACCCACTGTTTATGTAAAGTTGTTTGTATTTCTACATCTCTAACTTTTGTAAATTTCTACTTGGGAACTGATGCCATCAATTTTGAAGGTTAAATAACTCCTCTGAGTAAATGGTATCATGGCTGAGACTAAGAACTACAATTATACCTACTTAGAGCAAAACCTGAAACAAAAACCAAAATAAAAGGGCTAAAACCTGATTTTGTTCAAACCTGATACATCGGAGTCAAATAAGTCATCCAAGGATAAACTAACCTGAAAATGGGGTAAAAAAGAGAAAATGAGCCATATTGATGGCTGAATATCTGTTTTCTGATCAGATTCGTCATAATATAGGGGGTATCGATTTCGGATATAGTGAAAAATGAGTCGTCTTAGAAGATCTACTAATGTTTGAGACTAAAATCTATAATATTAACAAGTTAGAGCAAATTCTGCAGCAATAACCACAATAAAAAGACTGAAATCCTCATATTGATCAGACCTGATCGGATATCGGGGTATCGATTTCTGATATCAGGAAAAATCGGAAAAAACAAGTAGTCCATGGCCTGACCGGAAGCCTAAAGAATATGTGTGAAGTTTAGCGAGAATCGGATAAAAATTGTGGATTTGTATAAAGGGCATACAAACACACAGACACACACAAACTTCTTGCCTTTTTTATATATAAATTCTAAATTAACAATTTCATACTATAAAGTCTTTGATGTTATGTCTAATTATTTTTCATCGGTTTGTGTCTGTAAATGTGAGTATTTATATTGGCTGGTTTTGTCGGTTTAGATAAAATTAGTCTGTAATGAAACTCAGAGTAGTTGTACATTCTTGACATTCACAAAATGCGTTATTCACAAGTCTTCAATACTCAAATCAATATTTTTCAGTTTCAAAGGGTCATGTGTTCTTGCCATATAAAGAGCAGTGGTTTTGTAATAACTTAGGTAGGATACAAATTCCCATTAATGCAGTTTTCTGGGTGCTGTTAAGGGAGTTCTATTTTTTTTTCTAATATTCAAAGTTAAATTTCTTTTCTTTAAACCGTTTTTTTCAGTTGAGGCATAGGCACATATAATTCGGAATTTACAGCTACTGACTGTGATGTCAGCAGGCATCAGTCTTTCTGATTAGTTCACGATATTGTCAATTACAATATCTGATGATTTTCACATTGCATTTCCAATTCCATGTAGCCTTTAATATTTAGGCCCATTCCAAAATAATAGTTGAAAACATTTGCTTAGACAACTCGAATAATACCAAATCGTATTCATTTTTCGAGAGCTTAGCAAAGAGAGTAGCTTGTTAAATTAAGAATTCATACCTTACAAAATTATAGATACATCACTATTTACATTATTCGGACTATTATCCTCATCTTTGTACGACGTTTTGGCTGTTGTAGACTCCGGCCTACTTCAAGTGCTAGAAATTTCGAACTGAACTCTTTACTACGATCACTGGGGTATATAATTCTCATTCCTTGTGCTAAGCTCTTTCAAGTAGTAATGAGTTATCTTCCTCTAACCTGACTCTCAAAGTTACCTATTCACCATTGCTGTAGCCTGATATTGAACTCCCAACTCTTTGGGTTAAGTCACTGGAACAAACTAAGTTCTATATCCACTGATACATCCTGTAAGGTTCAGTTAAAAAAAATCTAAGAAGTATTTACTACCAAAAAGTTAACCTAAATGATAGACACCAGAGAACGCTTAAACTAAAATTAAACTAGATACAGGAGTTTCGTCCTTAGAATATATGCTACAGTGAAGTTAATATGTTATTATTTTAGAATACTGGGCTTCAATCATCTGACCCTTAGTTTATTTTATAAACATCTCATTCTTACATTCTTTAATATATATATATATATATATATATATATATATATATATACACTAAAGTTATATATATCTTTATTTTGTTATTTTCCTTATTTTTTATTTCTATCTATCTATATATCTGTTTCAGTATTAATTTTCTCTATATTTAACAATATTATTTTTCATTTCTTTTTTACTTTATTTCTATCTATCTACCTGTCTTTATTACTCTGTTCTTTTTTTCTTTTTGTCTCACTTATTCTGTTCTTTTCTTTGTTTCTTTTTTCTTTCTATTTATCTGTTTATTTATTTCGGATTGTTTTTTTTTTTGGGGGGGGGCTTTCTTTTTATTTTTTTTCTCTCATTTAACCTTTTTTTGTATTCTATTTCTCTTCCTTTCTCACTCTCCGGTCGTTTACTCTCACATAAATTCCCCCTTCATTCTCTCTCTGTCTCTTTTTCTCTTTCTCTCTCTCTCTCTCTCTTTCTTAATCACTCACTTTTATTCTATCTTTCTGTTTCCTCCATTCTATTCTTACTATTTTAAGGCTCTCACTTAACACCCCCCTCTCTCTCTCTCTCTCTCTCTCTCTCTCTCTCTGTTAATCACTAACTTTTATTCTATCTTTCTCTTTTCCCCGTTTCGTTCTTACTATTTTAAGGTTCTCCCTTATTCTCTCTATCTCTCTCTCTTTCTTAATCACTCACTTTTTATTCTTTTTCTTTTCCCCATTCTATTCTTACTATTTTAAGGTTCTGAATTTCTCTCTCTCTCTCTCTCTCTCTGTATCTATCTATCTATCTATCTATCTTAATCACAGACTTTTATTCTATCTTTCTACTTCCCCCATTCTATTCTTACTATTTAAAGGTTATCACTTACCCCCACCCTCCTTCCTCATCTCTCTCTATCTATCTCTCTCTCTCTATCTCTCTTTCTCTCTCTCTCTCTAAGTTATTCTCGTCCTCTCTCATTCTATCTGATTTTCACTAGTCCACTCACATTTTATATCCACTTTTTCTAACTCGTTCTCATTCACTTCCGTTCCTCCTTCTCCTCCCCTCTCGCCCCCTCTCTCTCTCTCTGTCTTCTTCTCTGATCTTTTATTCAGAATTCTCCTTCCATACTATCTGGCCTCTTTATTTTATATCTTCTTCAATTTCTTGACTTCATTCAAAGTCCTCTTCGCTTTTATTCTCATAGCTTCTTTTAAACCCCCAATACCCAAGCACTACCCCCCCACTATCCCGTGCGCCACTCACTCTCCACCACTCTCTCACTACTTCTGCCTTCTTTCACGTTCCTCTCACCCACACTCCATTTGTGGTCGTTTTCTCCTTCTCTTAAGTCCATACAATTTTCCAAGAGGAGATCCGAATTTAGAAAATTTGTACTGATGATTCATTCTTGATCTTTCAATCAATATATGAAGAGATGGAAAGAAAGGAACAGTGTGTTGGGCTAAAATCAACACGAAACTCTATTTATAAAACCTATTTATAAAAGCGAAAGCAAGATGGAAAGACATTCTAAGAGGAAAGTCTGTGTAGGCAAGCAGGCATCCGGATGAACGACTTATATGAAAGTCCGTTGGAAAATATTCTCAGTATTGGATGTGTGCTCGAGACGCGTGTATTTTGAGGTTTCAACTGACATGAGAAACGTCATTAAACCGACCCTGATTATTTTTACTAATACTTACCTAATATAAGTCCTGAGAGCCACTCAAGATGAAAAGTTACCGAATGATTTTGCATGAGCATAAAAAGAGGAAGTAGGAAATGCCCTATATGAGTTACTGCAGGAGAGTTACTGGTTAACCTTATAGCATCTTAAAAGAGTTTAAGATTGTATTGATTGGGAAAATATTCTTTCGGGAGCCGTTTCCATAAAGAAGTTCTTGGAAAGAATCTGAATGAAACTTCCTTCTTAATAATGTAACATGAAAGGAATTAATGACGTTTCTCATTAAACCGACCCTGATTCTGCAGCCTTCATCATTGTCGATCCGAGTAACATTTATGGAATTTCGTCTCATCCTCCTCAAGAACTACCTTGTCATGTTTTCTTTTCTTAAATTTATTTAATACTAATCATTTCGACGGAGTAAGTCTTCACTGCCCAAGACATGAACTTACAAATCTTCTTCTTCTTCTTCTTCTTCTTCTTCTTCTTCTTCTTCTTCTTCTATGTGCCCTGTCCCTTCAATACGTAGGCGATCATGGTCTTCCACGTCTCCCTATGCCTGATGGCTCTTGGCACACTTTCTTCTGTAAAATTCCACAGCCCCCGTTCTGTCATCCACCTGCTCAGGCCTTTCAAATATGTTATCCACTGCTGTTAGTATCAAGTTCTCCAAGCCTTCCTTCCTCATTGCATGTCCCAGGATCTTTAGCTGTCTCTTCCTGATGCTCACTTAATTTTCTTTTCGTTGCCATTCTTTCCAAAACCTCATCATTGCTCACATATTCGGTCCATGATATCAGCAGCATCCTTCTGTAGAAACACATTTCAGTTACTTCAAGTTTTTTTCTTTCATCTCTGATGATATTGTCCAGTATTCATTGCGCTATATTTTCAATTTTCCTTATCATGTGTAGCTCTTATTAAGGTTTTTATTTTCATTATTCCTGCCAGACTTACTTCTGCCAAACATTTACACAAGATTATGTTGGTTACTCGCTCTTACCTTCGGTTCCTATTGCCTTCCAGAAGTTCTGTGAGTTTCAATATTCTCCGATATACTTTCCTCACCATTTGTCTTAGAAATGTTAACTATCACTTTCCCGTTCTAATTACAAGCGTTCTTTTTGTTTCGACTTTTCATAAAACTTCCTCGCTACTTGCATGAACTTGCTACGTCCATAGAATTCTTAACATCCTTCTGCAGTACCACAATTTTTTTTGGCTCAAGTCTCATCATTCCTCACTGTCATATAGGCGGATTGATATTCCAGTTCTTTCTTCTTTGTTTCTTTTGAAACTTTCCTGTTCCGTATTATTTTACATAGCTTTTGAAAGGCATCTACGTTTATTTTTTGTTTCCATCCGATTTCGAATTTCCGTGTCAAAATTGTTTCCGTACCAATCAGTGTACTTTATTTTTCAAATGCTACCTACCTTTTGCCATTTGTGTCATTTTAAACAATCATTTAATTCGAAAATAGTTTACCTTATTTCCTTTTTTATTATTAAAAATTTATATTACTGCTGGAAATGATACTCGATAAACCTTTTCAAGCGGAGACGTTAGCTATTCAAGGTGAATATTTTGCAGATTCGCGTTAAATATTTTTGCGAGCTTCGGGAACTTTTGTCTGTAAATCACCCAAAATACCCATTCCTACTTCCAATCAGCATGGCTGATGCTAACCTCCATTATATTGACTCGTTGCGGTCGTTCTCGCTTGATATGAGAGGAAAATATTATATTGAATCTATTGGTAAGAAAGTCGTTTCAGTCTACCGTAGTCGACAGTTTGTCTCGCCAGAACCAATCTTGCATATTTATAAGTCTTCTATCAGTCTTTGCTTTTAGTATTGCTGCCACATCTGGTCCGGTGCTGCTGTTGCATTTTTCGAGACTTTTGATGAAATACAAAGAAAATCAGCGATATTATTGGTCGTGATCTGACGCCTCGGCGTCAGTCACTTTTCCACCGGCATAATGTAGCTTCCCCGTGTCGATAAATATTCTCATGATAATTGTTCGGTTGAACTCTATGCTAGAGTGTCTACACTTTATGAATTTAAGCGCAGTACTAGATTGGCGATAAGATCTCATCATTTTACAGTTTAAGTATCTTAATATAACCATAACTTCTATGCTAAGAGTTTCTTTTTCTTGCTCTTCAGTTTTGTGGAACTCACTTCCATCTCCATGCTTTTCGATCAATTTGGAACTTCGAAAATTTAAATACAATCTCAATCGCTATAGATTACTT
Source organism: Ascarosepion bandense (assembly GCA_037127315.1). NCBI lineage: Eukaryota > Metazoa > Mollusca > Cephalopoda > Sepiida > Sepiidae > Ascarosepion > Ascarosepion bandense. The sequence continues at coordinate 510,314 of JBBBDQ010001522.1, forward strand.
GATTCTTCTTCTATTCTACTTGATCCCTAATTTTTATCGCCCGGTTCACACTCCACCCACGTCTATTGAACAGGTGAAGAGGCTCATCCCTTGTTTCCTGTTTAGGATGTGGTTTCCGGTTTTTTTCTTTCCAATCTTTTCACTCTTTTTTTATTATTTTTTTTTCAATTTGAGTAGATAGACTAAACTATCGCCCGGTTCACACTCTACCCACGTCTATTGAACAGGTGATGAGGCTCATTCATCCCTTGTTTCCTGTTTAGGATGTGGTTTCCGGTTTTTCTCTTTTCCAATCTTTTCACTCTTACGTAGCCCCCTGCACATCAGTGGCGTTTTCGCCTTGCGTTGGGGCGATATGATTAAAAAAAAAAAATTTTGTTCAGACACACTAAATAAGCCCTTTCATCGTGAGAAAGAATTTTTAAAAAGTCAATGTTTGTAGATGCAATGGAGATATCTTTTAATATTGCAACAAATTTTCATCTGCGTACCTTAACTTATTCAAATTGTGGCTTCCAATTACAAATCCTGGAATAACATTTAGGTTTTCAAAATAGTCTCGCCATTGAACAAATCCGGTGAAAAGACGCATCCTTGACTTATGCCCCTTTACATTATTAAAAAACATTTCCCCAGTTTTGTTTAAACTATGTCACTTAACATCCTTCACAATTTAACTTGATTAATATTTAACCTGATGTTTATATATTAGCGTTTTTAATTTTAAACATTTTAAAAACCTAACGAAATTTTACATTTACTTGTTAGGGTTGCATTTGCCTTGATAACTCCATCAGAAGAGGAAACGCGTTTTCCTTATGTTTTTATTTATATTGTTCTTTTAGAAATATATATTTAAGTCATTTGTCTATATTTCTGAGATGAGGTTGTATTTACAGTATTTACATTATTAAAACTATTCTCGTAAGCTTTGTTGCCATTTGTACGACGTTTAATAATAGATCATTCTATTTGTCTATATTTCTGAGATGAGATTGCATTTACAGTATTTACATTATTCGGGCTATTGTCTTCATCTTTGTTGCCATTTGTACGACCTTTAATAAATGATCATTCTATTTTTCTATATTTCTGAGATGAGGTAGCATTTACAGTATTTACATTATTCGGGCTATTGTCTTCATCTTTGTTGCCATTTGTACGACCTTTAATAAATGATCATTCTATTTTTCTATATTTCTGAGATGAGGTAGCATTTACAGTATTTACATTATTCGGGCTATTGTCTTCATCTTTGTTGCCATTTGTACGACCTTTAATAAATGATCATTCTATTTTTCTATATTTCTGAGATGAGGTTGCATTTACAGTATTTACATTATTCGGGCTATTGTCTTCATCTTTGTTGCCGTTTGTACGACGTTTAATAAATGATCATTCTGTTTTTCTATATTTCTGAGATGGGGTACTATTTACATTACTTGGACTATTGCAATTGCAAAGTGTTCGGTTTGAAATTCCTAGCACCTGAATAAGGTCGGCGTGTACAACGGCCAAAACGTCTTACAAATGACAAAAAAGATAAGGACAATAGTCCAACTAATCTAAATACAATATTTTAGTTATATCTTGAACTTTTCACAGACATACATTTATATATAGTGAAGTTTGTCCAACACGTAATATAATTATGAAAGACACAATGTAAATTTTGTGTAACTAGGCAGTATAGCCCGGTGTTGCTCGGGTGTAATGAAAGCTTTAAAAACTAATCCATGGTCCTGGAGCTCAAAATATTTGGACGTTGGCACGAAAGACTAAAAATAGTTGTTTCTAGTCACTAGAAATGACTGGATGTAAGTCAAATTTTGATTTCTGGTATTTCAAGTAAGTTTTCTGTCGCAAACTGGACTTTGAAGGCTACATAAGTCCTCTGAATAAATGTTATCATGGCTCAGACTAAGAACTACAATTTTACCTACTTAGAGCAAAATCCGAAGCAAAAGCCAAAATAAAAGGGTTGAAAACCTGATTTTGATCAGACCCGATAGGATATCTGGGTATCGATTTCCAATATCAGAGTCAAATAAGTCGTCCAAGGATAGACTAACATAAGTAAGTCTATGAAAACTTATCGTACCCATCAGGAGTAAAATTGGAGAAAATGAGCCATATTGATGGCTGAATTTCGGTTTTTGATCAGATTCGATAAAATATCGGGGTATCTCTTCGATATAGGAGAAAATGAGTTGTCTGTGATGATCTAATAATGTTTGAGCCTAAAAAATATAATTTTACCAAGTTAGAGCAAATTCTGCACCAAGAACCACGATAAAAGGGCTGAAATCCTGATCTTCATCAGACCTGATCGGATATAGAGGTATCGATTTCCGATATCGTGGAGAAATTGGAAAAATAAGTCGCCCATGACTTGACCGGTAGCCTAAAGCATACTTGTCTGAAGATTGATTAGAATCGGATAAAAATTTTGGATTTGTATAAAGGACATACAGAGAGGCAGACACACACATAAACATCTTGCCTTTTATATATATATATATATATATATATATAGTTTAATATACAACGCTAAATAGAACTTGATTCTACTAAACTGAACTGTTGGTAATTAAGCGGCTTTTATACTGAGTGGTATATCGAGATAGTTCATTATTATCACATTATCTAGCATGATCTTATTAAAAACAATCATTAAATTGACTTTCCTTATCTACTTTTAAAACGTACATAGATGAATGCATGAAGAGGACGAGAAAATTGTGATGAAGACAAGCTGCAGAAATGCGTGGAAATCTTAATAAAATACGAAACTAATACTATGAAAGAAGGTTTATGTCACGCTCCAGAAATTTCACGCTGCATTTTCTTTTCAAATAAATATTCATGTGCTTATTCGGTTTAATATTATAAATAAATATGTGCATGCTTCTACATATACGGGGAATAAGTGATGTGAAAATTTATGACTATTAAATAGTAATAACCATCAAAGCAGGGGAACTGAGATAAACAAATACTCCCATATCAATTTGCATACACCCATTTATATGCATCATTCAAAAATATGTTTTCATTGCATAGACATTTTATATTCCGAAATTCTTTAGAATAATATTGGTCAAATCGTATTTTTTAAAGGGAATTTTACGGGCTTTTCATTTTTTGTTTTTTAATTTACATGTGAAATTCTACTCTCCAATCTGCAAACGACACCTAAAAAATCCGGATACTGGATAATTATTTACATATAATGTATATTTAATTTACATATAATGTATATTTAATTAAGTAACAAAATCCTTAATTCATTTTTGTTTACCTTCTCATACAAAATATGGCAAGATACGACGCTGTTGTCAATTTTCTTTGCGAATCTATATTTTAATTTGAGGATACCCTGAATTTTGTTCAGGAAGCATCCAGTTTTTTTATCAATAAAAATACTCTAACTAATACAAACATACAATGAAAAGTGCTAAAAAATCTTTAGCCTAACAAAGAAGTATTAGTTGAACAATAAACTCCGCTGATATTCGACGTCTTCATTACATTTTTTTTTTCATATTTTTCTGTTGATTCTTACAAGTTTACATTATTACAGAGAATGAACTATTGCGATTAAACTATAGGTAGTCATTTTTATTGTACTCGTTATATCTATAAGCATACTTTTCTAAATACAATCTTGTCAAAAATTAAATTTATAACTGTCTATTATTTAAAACTAGCAGTATAGCCCGGCGTTGCTCGGGTGTAATGAAAACTTTAAAACTAATCCATGGTCCTGACTCTTTGGACGTTGGCACGAAAGACTAAAAAGCAATAGTTGTTTCCAGTTAAAGCGAAACCGTAGAATGACACGCTAACATCTTGCCTTTTATATATATTATCGATTTTTTGCACTATTGTCAGAACTGCAACCTTGTAACTTCCGAATATCGTTACTTATGTCTTTGTCTATGAATGTATCAAATTTGATTAAAATCGGACCACTCCTTCTATTTATCGAGGGTACCTCGACACAAAAGCTAGCTCAGCACACTCGCAAACGCTTATAGTACAACTGTGTAAATTTTCAAGAAAATCGGTTCAGCCATTTCGGAGTCTATAAGTAACGGACAAACACACACACACACACACACCCATACATACACACAAAGTTCCATTTATAAATAACTTTAGATGCATAATATATAAATCACAAACGAAAATAATATAATTATCAATTATTCTTCTCCTATTTCTTTCAGGTCGTAGGCAATCATGGCCTTCCACGTCTGTCTATCCCTGATGGCTCTTGGCACATTTTCTCCTGTAAAATTTCACAGCCCTATATTTACGAAAATACGAAATATACGAAACTAGCATTAAACGATATATTTTTATTTTATTGGTTTTTATTTATTTATTTATTCAAGTGGATAATATATTTTTTCATGGCAGACAAGATTAAATTTAAGATTTACTCTTCTGTAATCTGGTGGTAAAACACATCAGATCTAATGACGGTGTCTCACTAGTTGTGGGTGTATGCAGGTTCGATTCCTGCCAGAAGATAGATATTTTACAACAAAGATTTCTCGAACAATATAAAATCTGTTTTTCATAGAAAATGAGATGCATTTTAAGATTTAATCTTCCGTAGTCTAGTGGTAAGATACGTCAGATCTAATGACGGTATCTTCCTGGTAGTGGGGGTGCGCAGGTTCAATTCCAGCCAGAAGTCAAATATTTTCCAACAAAAATTTCTGGAACAATTTAGGCAGGTGGAAATTATATAATGTACTGTTTAATTAGAAAAAACAACTCTCCACTAAAAAAATAATGTTAAAATAAATTATATTCAGATATATGTATATGTATATATATAATTATACACACTACTGGCCATAATTATTAGGCAACTCTACATTTTTTAAAACAAATAATGCATTTCATACTAGTTTTTAGTATTCATTGCCAAATGAAAATAGAATGGTACTTTTGTTATTATTACTTTGCAAAATATTACAAGGCAAGGAAGCAAAGATGAAATATTTTTCATTCTTTCAGTGATGAAAATGCAATATAGGTAATCATTAAATATTTATAAATTAATTTGATGTCCATGTTATTGTGCAATATTAACAAAATAACCATTCTATTTTCATTTACAATTATTCACTTGGCAATAAATACTAAAATTAGAATGAAATACATCATTTTTTTAAAATACTGGGTTGGCCTAATCATTATGGCCCGTAATGTATATATATATATATATATATATATATATATATATAGAGAGAGAGAGAGAGAGAGAGAGAGAGAGAGAGAGGTGTGGCGGTGAGAGAGAGAAAGTGAGAGAGAGCGTTAATAAAACTTATTATAATTAGATATTCGTCATTTTGAACAAAACTAAAATAGATTAAATACAAAGAAAGAAATTGACATTGAAATAACTTCAGCTGAGATAGATAGATAGATAGATAGATAGATAGATAGATAGATAGATAGATAGATAGATAGATATGAACAGACGGAGATAGATAGATAGATAGATAGATAGATAGATAGATAAGGAAAAATAAGATAGATCGATCGATAGATGGAACAATAGATAGAGAGATAGACAGATAAAAATAAGATAGATAGATAGATAGATAGATAGATAGATAGATAGATAGATAGATAGATAGATAGATAGATAGATACGGAAAACTGAGAAGATAGATAGATAGATAGATAGATAGATAGATAGATAGATAGATAGATAGATAGATAGATAGATAAGCATATCAATATATTCATAGAGGCCTTCTCGCAAATTGCCAATTGGAAAACTGTCAGGGACCTCAACTATCAATTCCTTTGATCGTTCTTAACTGACCGTCTTCTTTCCAGTTTCAAACTTTATCTGTCAGCACATCTTTATTTTTGTCATTTTAGCTATCATCCTTTCACATCCAATCAATATCCATCAATCTTTTTCAAAAACAAACTTCCTTATTTTCTTCCCTTTCAATTAACATTTGTTTTGTTGAATCAACTGAGATTAAAAACGCCAAATAACATTTCCATTAGATTCCTTTTGTCATCCATTGATTGGAATGGCTTTTGATGCCCGAATGACGACATTAAACATGACGGACAAAAAGGTGAACATTTACCGGGAAAATGAATGTTGTTTTTCTCCGACTCCTTTTTCGACAAAAAGTTCAGATTCACTCTCAAAATTATAAAAACATATGCTGAACTATATTCTGAATTATAGTCTCGTTTGTTTGTTTAACTGTGGAGAACGACAGACAATTTAGAATGTCTGTCGATATTTCTTCCAATTCATGCTTATTCCTTGATTGTTAGGCCTCTTTCCTTTTTTTGTCCTTTTAAGCATACAGTTATCACCCTATCTCATATGATAAATTTCTATTTGACCGATCAATATACGTTCGTACGCACGTTATTTTCTTTTCTTCTATATCTCGTATCCCTTTATGCCGTTGACAATCATGTCTCTCTGCAATTTCTTCTCTTTCGTACGTGTTAATGAATTTTGTCATTTTATTAACTCTTCTAAACCCTATTCTGCTATTTATTTATTTATTTAAGCTCACTAGGTTTTGTCCCTCGGTCTCTTTTGCGCTTAATCTGTCTTGTGACTATCAAATTTTCTCCTTGCTCAAAATGTGCCCAAGAAATTTCAGCTGCCTCTATATGAATTTATGTATAAAAGTTATTTTTGTTTAAAGCGCTGTCGTTGCTTGTTGCAGAATGGCTAACATTCCTGAAGTTGTCTATTTGAGTAAAGAATAGTAGCATTTGAAGTGTAATATTTTAGTGTCATTCGAGTAATATTCGAACTGATGAATTCTGTGACTATTGCGATCTAAACCCTTCCTCTCTGTTTTGTAAGCTCTGTTCTTGTATGTTATTGTAACTCGCGTACTCCTCTTCTGTATATACGTTTAACACCGGATATTGTGCTGATTAATACCGCAGCACACTTTATTTGTGTATCGTATCCACCTCCGCGATACAACAAATATATTTTTGCTAGGGAAGAAACAGCGCAATCTTTATTTAATATCTGAAAATTTTAAATTTTAAATTTCGATTCATTAAATAATATATTTAATTAATATATTATTGATTATTCATAATTTTATTCATATCTAATTCATTTTTTAGGTAAATATAGAAAATGTTTCAGTTCAGGATTTCTGCATGAATGCAATTTGAATGACAATTATCAGACGATGCAAGAAATATAAATTCAACATTTAAGATTGTTGTAGAGTAGCTGACACCTCTGCAGCACTCTCAATGTTGGAATAGCCCAAGTCTGAAATGGTTTATTTAAGTAAAGAATAATAACATCCGAGGCGTAACATTCGAGTATCATTCGAGTCATATTTAGACTGATCATTCGGCGATATTGCGATCTAAACCCATTCTGTCTGTTTTGTAAGCTCTGTTCTTGTCTGTTATTGTAACTATTGTACTGTTCGGGGTATATCCGTTAGCACCGGATATTGTTCTGACTTAACCAGTGAATTGAACCAAAGAGTTGTGAGTTCAATACCTGTCTTCAGCCGTTTAGAACAAATAACTTGGAGAGTTGAGTTAAAGGGAGATAACTATATGATATCCGTAAGTTGCATGTCACATGGAATGAGAATTATATAGCGAAGAGATCGAAATAAGGGATCCGATTCAAAATTCCTAGCAGCCAAAGAAGGCCGGTGCGTACAATGGCCAAAACGTCGTAAACATGGCAATAAAGATGAGGACAACTAATAGGGTAAATAATCTAAATACTATCTTATCACAGAAGTATAGACAAATGCAGAAATAATAAGTCTGAAAAATATTTTTTAAACTTAGTTATTATTAAGAGTTTTCCTGATCCTTCCGATATGTTTGAAAGCGTTAGACAATGTTTGTTTTTGTTTTATCCAAGGATAGGTTATCAAATATGTAAACAAGAAAAGTTACCTAATAATATTCATCCCTTTATAATAAAACGTCAACAAATGAAAGTCTGCTTGCTTAGTCGAATCCCAAATTAGTACAGTCTTTGTGTTGAGACTCACTGCATCGTTTCCTCGTCCTGGTTTCATCTGTGGCACATATTCCAAATTAAACGTCAAGAATGTGTTGTTTCATATGTAAATTTTTTAATTTAATTCCAGATTACACGGAAAAATATGTTGTTTCACATGTAAATATTCAATTCACTGATCTGCAGCACATATTCTCCATATTAAACATCAAGAATGTGTTGTTTCTCGTGTGAATTTTAAATTCATTAATCTGCAGCACATATTCCAGATTAAACGTCAAGAATGTGTTGTTTGAGATGTGAATTTTTAAATTCATTAATCTGCAGCACATATTCCAGATTAAACATCAAGAATGTGTTGTTTCACATGTGAATTTTAAATTCATTAATCTGCAGCACATATTCCAGATTAAACATCAAGAATGTGTTATTTCACATGTGACTTTTAAATTCATTAATCTGCAGCACATATTCTAGATTAAACGTCAAGAATGTGTTGTTTGAGATGTGAATTTTAAATTCATCAATCTGCAGCACATATTCCAGATTAAACATCAAGAATGTGTTGTTTCACATGTGAATTTTACATTCATTAATCTGCAGCACATACTCCACATTAACCGTCAAAAATGTGTTATTTCACATATGAATTTTATATTCATTAATCTGCAGCACATATTCCAGATTAAAGGTCAAGAATGTGTTGTTTCACATGTGAATTTGACATTCATTTATCTGCAACACATATTCCAGATTAAACGTCAAAGATTTTGTTTATTTCAAATGCGAATTTTATATTCATTAATCTGTAGCACATATTCCAGATTAAACGTCAAGAATGTGTTGTTTCACATGTCACTTTTATATTCATTCATGATTTCTAGCAAATTAACCTACGCTTTTATTTTTTAAAAAATAATTTTTATGCATAAGCAATAAATTATGTTTAAAAATGATGTTTATATTTTAAAGACACTTCTAGATATTTCTAACACCGCCCAAAATATATATTATTAATTTTTTTGCAACAATCTAAAAATATATGTATATACACTCAGTTAACTGCCATACGTGATACATGCTTAGACGATCATGTCTTTTATGATCCATGACTGACTAGGCAGAATGTTTTCACACAGTATGTTGCGGTAGACAGGTTCCCAACCAAAGCTAAAAAACCCAATCTCTTTTGCTATTTAACCCATAGCTGGAGGAAGAAGATTGATCTATTCCTTCCCCAAGTGTATTTGTGCACGAGTGAATACAACAAATTCAAGTGTAATTCAAATTCGACTCCCCATTTTCTCATTCCGATCCGATACCCATTGCACCAGAGAGTCTACCCAAAATACATTAGGAAGGCCTAATGAAATATCAATCGAAACCTAGAAAAGATAATATTTTGAATACTATATAATTTTATTTATTGATACGTGAATCTTATCAAGTTTAGGCAGAAATTCACAAGGCTATTCATTGCAAAGTGTTAGAGATATCTTGGAAAACTATTTTCATATATACATTTGCCTATTCACCGCTTGATTAATCACTTAACATGAGTATATCATTTAGATTCCTTAAAAAATATCTGAACCTATGAAATAAGACAAATGGCAGACTGACCATTTATATAAAAGATTTGTTATTCTTGTTTGCATATTTATTTTCTCAAGAAACCAGATCGAAGAAAATTGTGGCTAGATCAAAGATAATGTTCAATATTTCAATACAACTGGAATCTCTTCGAAACGTCCATCTTCTATGAGTTTGGTGCGACTGTAATAGAATTCTTTATTTGGATTTTCTACATCCTCGACTATCTCTTTCTGTGTAAAAATACAAATCATAATTATTAATCTTAATGAAGTACTGAAATAGAAAAAAATCTAAAGAAATTTACTACCCAAAAAATATTCCCTGTCTATTTTGTTGCAGTTCAACGCATTTTTTTCGAAAATGAGTCACAGTAGTTGATTGATTGAGCTGACTTACAATCGTAGAATATTCGGCATACTTCTGGATCTCACCATCAAACATTGTTCCTCGTACAGTCGCTAAATTAGAGCAACATCGTGTCTAGATAGTCGACTGCTTAGTAATTAAAGGTTCTCTAAGCTTAGATGTTCGGGTGGGGTAGGGAATAAATGCTCAATATTGGAAATCGTAGAGCGTAGTTCCAACTCCAGCTGAGTTCGTTACGCCCAAATACCTTACGAAATGTATTATCTACCCCTATACTCTTCAGATATAGGTTAAATATTAGATCTTGTATTAGTAAATAATCATTATGTACAAAACGTCTTACAATTGAAAAATATTTTCGACGAGTTTTATTCATCGTTAATTATATATATTATCACACGCACACACACACACACACATACACACACACATATATAAAATTACATAATTAAAAAAATACATTTTTAACTTACAAATTTTTAGTAGTTTTCCTATATATATATATATATATATATATATATATATATATATATATATATATATATTATTTATATATTATATATGTGCGGTACTGATTTGAAAGCGCTCAATATTTGTGACCCTGGGTTTCACGGAAAAAATTAATGAGTTTGCTGACGATCGCAAAAGCCTGAAACCGAGCATCACAAACTCACGCCAATCCATCTGAATGTATATATATATATATATATATATATATATATATATATATATTACAAAAAGAGAAAGAACACGTAGATTAAAAATCTACTGTTCAAGCATTTACTTTTATAAAAAGTGCTCGATACAGAGTAGAGCTTAATATTGTAATTGTGTTATTACAATGGTTTATAAAAGCATATTACTAATCAAAAAATTCCGTGTTTCAGAACAGAACTCTCCCTCTTCAGGCTATATGTTAAAACACATTTTTTCAAGATATCACCTGAAAAGGAACAGTTTTGTTCTGAAAGACTAACTTTTTTATTTAGTGATATTATGCTTTTATAAACCCTCGAAAAAACCGAATTTCCATATATATATATATATATATATATATATATATATATATATATACTATTTGATATCGATACCAGGAAATCAAAATTTGACTTACATCCATTCATTTTTCTTTCAGTCTACGGTTTCACTTTAACTGGAAACAACTGTTGCTTTTTAGTCTTTCGTGCCGACGTCCAAGAGTCTGAGCTCCAGGACCATGGATTAGTTTTAAAGCTTTCATTACACCCGAGAAACGCCGGGCTATACTGCTAGTATATATATATATATATATGAAAGAGACTGTCCCCTTTACGCGTTGAATTCAATGTCCACTTTAGGCTCTCTTCCTGATCGTGAGCAGCATTACAATTGCGCTCAGATTTCTTCCAATGAAATTTTGTCTGGAAAGTTCAGATTTATAGATAAATTTAAGATATCTTTTGCTAGGATTACGTCTACTTAAGAATAGAATCATATTGATTCCAGTAAATATGTTTCTTCGATATAAGTTTGAAATAATACAAACATTTTCAAATACCTTACATATGTGTCTGTTAGCTTTCCCATCCCTCTCTGACTAAATAGAAAATAATAAGTGTCTGTTTAAAATATGTAAAAAGTAAAAGAGAAAAATAAGAAATGCAGCTGTTACCACACAAACGTACAAGTGTTGTGTGAACTCAGAACTGTTCGCTTCAATACGTGAACACAACCAAAGAATCGACGACGCCAAATGAAACAGTCATAAACGACATTTGTAGTCGAGACCAAGAGTGTTCCATTACAGAGACGTTATCCGGCTGATTGGAAGACCTTTAAACATTTTGTATTTTGGTATTTTTTTATTTAAAACAACTTGTCAGTTGAGAAAAGGGCAGAATGGAAGGGCATAGTTTTTTCTTGTCAATTCCCACGATGCCGTTTAGTGCTGTTCTCACGTAAATTACCAGTAATAAATTATCTCGTTAACTCAATTCTAACGATTCAGAACAAACATTGATGACATCATACAAGTATTTAGAAATTTAATTTTTTTATAGTGACAAGTAATTTATGCAGCGAATTCTAAAGTCTTGTGGGATTACGGCCATATCACGTTGAATACACCGGGTCTCGCTCGATCACCAAAGTTAAGCAAAGTTGAGCCTGGACAGTACTTAGATGGATGACTGCTTAGGAATACCCGATGCTGTAAGCGTTTCGTGACGGGTGTGCGTTGTTGTGCAGTGGATATCTTCTCTCGGAAATAGAAATCGGTGAGCCGAGTTCGAATTCCAGTTGAATACCCTGCATTCACTTAAGCACTGGTACCCTATGGAAAGGTATTTATCCGTCCCTTTCCTTCAGTTATGGGTTAAATAACAGGGTAGGACTTTGGGACCCTGTCCTTAAAAACAAATTGCAAGGAATCTTGATACTCGAAAAGAAAAAGTATTACTGGACACAAAACTTATATAAAAAAATAAAACAATAAATTGTTGAAAGAAAAAGGTATTACCAGCAATAAATAAATAAAATTTAGTTGGCAATAAATAACCCGCCGAGGTTGATATGCCATAAAAATTTAACAACCAAATAAGTCATGTATGGTAATGGGAATATTAACCGTTTACTCATAACGAAACATTCAGAATTCGTTAACTGATTATCTTTGGTTGAAATATATGTACGTCTTTCTCTTAAAACAATGTTTAAGGTAAATAGTTTTCTTGGGTCCACTAACTCATATTGATCTTTCGTTAATCTTTTGCTTAAAATGGGGTAGAACGACAACATCCTGATTACGCCATTGTTTTCTCAGTATGTTGCATGTAATCCCCATTTATGACGTTTCGGCCGTTGTAAGCTCCGGCCTTCTTCAGGTGTTAGAAATTTTGAATCGAACTCTCGACATGAAAACGATCTGAACAATGTAAATCAAGGATACATAGCCCAAAGAGATAGAGACGTTGGTTAGTTTCAGTAAGTTGACAAAAAAAGTTGTGAGTTCAATACAAGGAACCAGCAGTAGTGAACAAGTAACTTAGAAGAGTTAAGTTAAAGGAAGATAACTACATGGCTTTCGCACATGGAATGAGAAGTATATACATCAGTAATCGTAATAAAGAGTTCGGTTCGAAATTTATAGTGCCTGAAGAAGGCCGGACCGTACAACGGCTGAAACGTTGTAAACATGGCAGTAAATATGAGGACAAAAGTCTGAATAATGATCTATTATTAAACGTCGTACAAATGGAAACAAAGTTGAGGACAATAGTCCGAATAATGTAAATACTGTAAATACTACCTCATCTCAGAAATATAGACAAATAGAATGATCTATTATTAAACGTCGTACAAATGGCAACAAAGATGAGGACAATAGTCCGAATAATGTAAATACTGTAAATACTACCTCATCTCAGAAATATAGACAAATAGTATGATCTATTATTAAACGTCGTACAAATGGCAACAAAGATGAGGACAATAGTCTGAATAATGTAAATACTGTAAATAGTACCTCATCTCAGAAATATAGTCAACTTACGATCCAAGTTTGTTTTTATCGGTTTTATAGCAATTTGCGGTGGCGGCGGGAAAGAAGTACTTCTTTATCTTATATATTGAGTTTCCTTTTCTGATATGCTAAATTTCTTATAACATATCCATAAACCAAGATATCGGAAGTGCTCAAAATCTAGTAATTCTACATCCTAATTGTTTATGGTAGATTCTGAGTAAGTGCCATCACTGATTTCATTCCCATTCTAGATCATAGGTTCTGCTTTGTGACGATGTATTTGGAATCCTATTTCTTGTAAATTTTGGTAGAAGATTTCGATTCTTGTGTCAAGAGCATCTTTTGTCTGTGTATGAACCGTATAACGTCTGCATAGCCACACCTATCATCAAGTTTGTCCTCGGGATGGGAAAAAACACGGTTTTCTTTAAGTAGATTAACAAAAACGTGAAATTTCTTCTAATACTAAAAACGCTTCTTCCAAATTTAAACATTATGATATTCTATCTTAAAGAAAGGGTAGCATTTTAACATTTATTTTGGAAAAAGGTAACAGATCGAATGTTGAGAAAAACCGGGCGACAGAAAAAGAAAGTTATTCATTTTGGAATGTACGAAAGAGATTAAAATAAATAACATTCGAAAATCCTACTGAAAAGAGATTAAAAAGCTTACGGTTACATGTCTGCTACTCTAACTATACCAGAAAATGCAAATGTTTTTTCCCCCTCAAAGCAAATAATTAAAAGCGGGACCCATCAAAACTATAATAAAAGCCACTCAGAAAAAAAACACAAATAGACATAGAAAAGACGTTTTGTTTTTGCTTTTTCTGATTAGTAGATGCATTAAGAAAGACAAAAAATCAATTTTCTTTCAGTGAAAATAAGTGACTTAAAAAAAAAAACAGTGCGAAAATCGGAATTGCAAAAATAAAAAATCTCAAATTTAATGTTTATTCTTAAAAGCCTTGGACATCCAACGGAACAGGAAACGAACTACAAAATATCGGGTTTGAAAACTTTTCCGGCTCTGGAAACTGAAAGGTCATCACTTCCATTCACAGTACACCGTGTACTTATTAATTTCTGTTACTGATTGTAGAATCCATTGCTAGGTATTATCAACAAAAGCAGTTGGTTAATTTGAAACCCCTCCGCAAGAAACTGGTGAAATGACGAATACCTGTAAGTAGTCACTTTACAAAGTGAAGATTATAAAATAATCATTTGACCATGAATAAATGACTTAGATTAGGATCTTCCTCCTCCAGAGTTGTTTAACTTCAGTTAAAATATGGAATTGGTAACAACTTCGAAATCGTTCTTATTTCTTAATTCGTTAATCCCCGATTATCTTATATTTAATACTGACAACAACAACCACAAAAATTCTATGCTCATCAATTACAAAGATCTAAAGTCACTCAAGGTATGGCATCACTTTTAATTTGGTTATAATAAATGAGGCGTCTTATCTAAATGAAAAAGGAAGTGGTTGGAAGCAAAGATTATGAGGATAGATCATGATCAACCCATAATTTAAAGAAGTTAAGAATGTATTTTCAACGAACCTATTTCACGCTTTTTAACCGACAACCTTTCAATTATGTGATTGTGTATAGCGTGATAGAATTGATGAAAACACATTTAAAATATTATCGCTTATTAAAAATAGTTCATATAAATGAACAATCTTTAAATTCATTATTAACATTAATTCTCATCGCTTCTCGAAAAAATTTCCGTAACTTTCTGAAGTTATGAAATCTTCATTTCAACATCTTCATTTGTAAGCTGGTTTTGTGTGGTTGATTTTCAGTAGAAATGTGTTGTGAGAGGTTTGACTGAAAATACGTACACGCACGCTTTTATATCTCCCACCCATAGGAGAAATATCAAAGAATCTAAAAAACAAATTATATGAAAACAGAAGGGACATTTTACAAAACAAAACATCAAATGCATTGGTTGCCCACTGTAACGAAACTGTCCACAATTTTGACAAACATATGCTCCTCTGATCAAAAGTGAATGCAATTCTCTGCGACGAACATGTTTCGAAAGTTTCTTAATTGCAAGGTCATCTTCAATTAATCTTCACTCTGATTTTACAACATTTCACCATTCATCGTAGAGATTCTATCATCCCAGTGTGGGATATCTACTAAAAAAAGGGATGGAAAGAAAAAGAAAGAATCTAAATACAATCGGTTTGGTTAAGAAATAAAATTTAAATTTAACAAATTTTAAATTCCCAGCATCACTTTTTCGTTTGCATATGTAGTCGCATTAACATAACAAATTTAGTCCAAAGAACTTCTAAAGGACAAAACTGCGTCACAAGAAAAAACCTTTTCGCTTTCGTCTTACATCTTTCTCCTCCCCACCCACTCTCTCTCTCTCTCTCTCTCTCTCTCTATATATATATATATATATATATATATATATGTATGTATGTATATATATACACATCTACTTGGCTGAAGAGACCACGCAGTGGAAACTAGAGTTGGGTAGACAACATTTTTCATTTTAGTGCGCAATGACTTGCTGTTTTTCTTTTTGTTTTTAGAAAAAGATCAGATTAATGAACCCTGGTTACCCCGGCACAAGAAAAATAATACGCTAGACAGTCGTGATAAATACATCAATGTAATGTATGTCACATTTTTTGTTTTCCTATGTGTGCTCTTTTCTTTTTTTTATAATAATGGTACTACTTCAAACAAAAACTACGATAGAAGAACATAAGTTTTGCAGTTGTGTATAAAGTCTGATGGTGGGTGCGGTTAATTCGGACACATTTAAGGAGGGTACAAAAAGTGTACGGGGGAAATGCAGTTGTCAGAGGAATTAAAGTAGGTAAAAAAAATATAATTGAAAAAAGAAATAAAATTAATGGGAAAATAGATGAAGTAATATCCAGAGGAAGTAAAGCTGTCTTTGAGAAATGAAGTAAATTTTTAAAACACTTGTAGTCGTTCAGTTCAATTTTTAGCCCAACCAATTTTATGCAGGTGAAAGCCATTATTTGAATTACCTTCTATCGCCACTTTGGTTTAATGAACATAAGATAAGTGCGATAATTATGCTCTGTGAGGTTAATTGGGGATATTACAATGACCACATAATGAAAAAATGTTAGACATGCTTTGAATTATTTTTGGTGGATTAAGTTGTTAAAAAAACGGCGCTTAAAAAGGGGATTTGTTTAGCTTCCTTATGACATTGTGGGTAGTAGTTGCAGTATATGGAAAAATGTTTAGATGTGGAATTTAGAGTAAGATGAGCCCATTTTTAGACAATGGTAGTTGGAAGCTTAAAACAAAAATGTTGCGATTAATCCTCCAATCAAAGTGCATACCAGCATCATCAGATGCGATCGGACCTTTATGTAGTTTTTCTTGTTTTTTTTTTCGTTTTTTCTCTCGTTTGGTTGTTGTTGCATTTTCATCCTGACTTCGAATGATATGCATTGCAATCAATGGCACATTTCCGTGTTCAATCATAGTATGATTGAAATTTCAGAAATAACGTGTGTAATATAAAACTCGAGCAAAAGTGGAAATGATTTATACGAGGTCATTTACAATGACTTTTTACAATGTCAATTTGAAATTAAAGATGCGGTTGCCGTCTACGAGTATGGTCGCACATCGGGATGTCTATGGGTGAGGTGAAATACGAAGGGAGAAGGAAGAGACAGAAAGAAAAGAACTTGTGAACAGTATAAAATTTTATTGATGTGTGTGTTCTTTGGAAAATAAAGAAAAGACTAACATTTTGAACATCATAGAACTTTCAGATGTGTGTTCATCGAAAAGAGAACAAAAAAACGAACTTTTTGAACAGTATAGAAAATTTCTTCTTGTGTGAGTTCTTCGAAAAGAAAAGAAATACATTCAGACATTGCAGAACATTTTCTGATGCTGTGTTAAAACGAAAGAAAATAAAAAAGAGAGAAAAACAGAAATATAATAATGGTAACTTTTTGTTTTTTCTTCATGATTTCACAAAGGAGTTGGTCGATTCCAAAAAGTTGATAAGAAATTTACTAGAAAAAAAAAATAAAAGATAAAAAGAGGCAAAGGACAACTGAAGCAAATCGGTCCTTTAGTTGATCAGTGTGTGGGTTTTGATTGGCGCTAGAATGAACGAATAAATAATAAAGAATAAATTACAAAAGGAAAAAAAAATGAAATGATGAATACACACACACACACACATTGTTTTTTGTCATAAATCGATTACCTGTTTCTGACATACTACAACTACCTTAAGTAGACGTCTTACATATATATAAGAATTAAGTCGTAAGAAGTAAGTCAATGTAACGAGTTATTAGCAAAGGTATTCATAGAAGTAGATTTAAACTTCCTTAATAATGCATTGGCTATTCCCTTCCTTCCTGAGTCGTTATATTTGTATTGGACAAAACAAGTTATACGTTAAATTTCAAATTTGACTCACTGTCAGAAATAACCGAATATTCTACAATTTACAAACTTTGCTTAACAGACACAAAACTTGCGAAATTTCACACCTCGATGCGAAATATTTGTCGTCTAATGGAAAGCCCAGAATCACATCCGGGAGTAATTTCCCAAACGAAATAAAAAAATAACCCTCGTCAATAAGAAATGAGATGAGCGTAGTTAAAACGTACTCTTGACAAACTTCAAGCAATCGTATTATTATAGCCTCTCTCGTTCTCTCTCACAACCTAATTCTTCGTCGTTCACCTCTCATCTCCTTCTTCATCATTCACCCATTGAACGCACTGAACCTTTTAAGACTGAGCGAATACTTCAAAAGCACTCATACGAAACAAACGCTCATACATACATACACACATACGTTCCTGCCTACGTACACATAAACTACTACGAACATTCCTAAAACTCTTGATATCCTTAACTCAGTAATTGTTTCTCACTGAACATCAACTTCTACGAATTCTTGTTATTCTTTCTTATCTATCAATTAATTTTTCTTCAAACATGAACAAATATACTTTTATTTTTCCACGAATCCACACATTCTAACCTCGAACCTGCTGACAACATTCTGATGATAGCGAATAATAGTAAGTTGTAGGGAGTTCGGTTATGTATGACACAAGGCCGAATTAATAAAAATTAACCATCTCCCTTTAGCTTCAGTGGTGACCGTCGAATCCAAAGAATACGCACCGTACCGCTTTATATTAATCTTTAGCCTTTTATTCTTGATACTGGTTAGGATTTCATTTTATACACGTAATACCCTTAAGTTTATTCTTTCAGGCTACTCTAAACCTTTCCGGCAAGCTGCTTTTCCCCAACTCTTGTTTACCATGTTACTATGCTCCCTCTCTTCTCTTTTTGGCCTGTCCTTTTTTCCTAAACAACATTCTTTGCCTTTTTATGTTCTTAGCTGACCTTTATTTTCGGCCACACTAGAATTTATATTCAGATTGGTTTGAATAAAGTAGGTAAAAATGGCTATTCCCCAAATGGAAAATAATTAATTTTCATATCAAAAAAATAAATATCTAGTCTGTAAATAAAATCAAGCTCTCTGTTAGATCAGTATTAATATTTAACCAAATGTTACTAGTATCCATTGGGATTATTTACTAAATCTTCTACTGTATTATATATATATATATATATATATATATATATATATATATATATAAAAGAGATAATAACTATACTCGTGTCGATAAACCTTCCACGGATCTACGAAGAAGAGAAAAATTATTTCAAAAAAAAATAAGCTAAGTAGATGAACATCAGTCAAAAGAGTTCAGACAGAGACAACACGTAGCACAAAGAAAAAACCCCGATACGAGTAATTAACTAACAAAAACGCGCTCAATAGTTAGGTAGAGCGGAATAAATAAATTATATTTAGTGAGTCGGACAGACCTACCTAGGTCTCACATAAACAGATCGTCAGTAGGTCTGTCTGGCTCACTAGGTATGATTTATATATATATATATTTATATGTGTGTGTTGATTAATGTATGTTTCATTAAATAAAATATAGACAAGTGATGTTTATTTATTTTATGTAATTTTTTTTCATATTCTCTGCTAAGCTTAATAGCATTATTATTAAATGAAGAAAGAAAATTACAATATTAATAAATCATTTTTTAATAATACAATCTAAAGTTTCAGCTTACATAAGCCATTTCCGATTATGTCAAATGATATTATATATTATAACCACGGACAAAGGATGAAGATAAACTGTGTTTGTTTACATGAAAGATTTCCAAGCAACAACAAACTCGTGCATATAAGACGCTGGAAGCTAATGTCGCATTACAGCTCCTGACGTCACACATGACCAAAAGAGAGTGAAAACAAGAAAAAATATTAACTATGAGAAGCCATTGAAATAAATCAATGGCTTCTGTTATTAATTATAGGCATTTAAGGATATTTGTAGAGATTTCATAGTTTATCTTGTTCAGGTTAGGTTTCAACAGTTTTATGTATATAGCATCGAGAATTACTAAATATATAATATATATTATATATAAAAATATATTTTATATATATATTTTTATGTATATAGATGTTTGAATATATAAAAATACATACATATATATGTGTGTGTGCATATATATATATGTATATATATATATACTGTTTTTAATTTCCTCTAAGTCCCTCTTATGACTCTCCACTTTAGTATCTCCCTTTCCCTACCCCTTTACTTCGCACACAAAGAGTTTATTAATATAAGCAAGGAAATTTCCATCGCTTTTCAAAAATAGCGTTTACTACCTGATGAAACATTGCCCTTTCAATGTCGAAAGAATAGACACTTTCTAGTAGATTGAAATTTGAAAATGTTCTAAAGTATAATTTTTAATAAATATTCATAGCTCTATTTCTATATTGAGCACTGTTTTATATTAATGTTTTGAACGTTGTTAATATATTCTTCGTTCTTTATTTATTTGGATATATATATATATATATACTTTCCATTCCTGTCCACACCACCTGATGAGATATTGTAGTTTCAATGTCGAAACAAATATACGTTTTGTAGTGGATATATAAAAAAAATTTGTGCATGTTCTAAAATATAATTTAGAATAAATATATAAAAAGAATATATATATATATATATATATATATATATATATAACGTTTTTCATTTTCTTCAAATATATATATAACATTTTTCTTTTCTTCAAACATATATATATTTTATACATATTTCAAATATATATATATATATATATATATATATATATATTTTATATATATTTCATATATATATATATATATATATATATATATATATATATATATATGAAGAAGATACGTTACTTTAAAGTACCAAAATAATTTTTTTTCGTCAAAATAATTCATTTGTAATCTTCTCTTTTACTCTTTGAGTTTTCCACTTACTTTTTTTTTTTTTGGTTTTATGAATCTTCAAACACGCGTGTTGATGTCTTTTACATGTTTGATGAGCTTACTTTGAACTATTTTGATTTGAGAAGCTGTTCAGCATTTAGAAATTTCAAAAAATCGTATGGTAATTGACCAGAAGAAAGCAGATATTCCAGAATTGCAGAGATTTGTTTTTACGCCTCATCCACTGTTGTTCGTAGAGTCAATGTCTAAAACTGCACTCCTTCTCTTATTATAGCAAAGAGCATGAGGTCAGTCCTTTGTTAACGGAGTCGATTGTTAACTTTGCATGAGTTATAACCCCACATCAGAATAATGATAATAAAAATAATAACAATGTCGAGTTTAAAGATTCTGAAACTAGTGACAATCTCTGTCTCTCTCTGTATCTCTGTCTGTCTAACTGTCTCTCTCTTTCATTCTCTCTCTCTCTCTCTCTTTGGCCTGTTTTTAGGCTATAGGGTAATGGTTAGCTGACTTTTCTTGCTAGATTTATTACAATTGAGTTGTGAGTTTGATCCTCACTGGGTGCCTCGTAATTTCTACTTTGTGCAACATCTAAGCCATCTCTAGAAACTCACAGGGCACCTCGACATGGTGTAATGGTTAGGAAGCATTTCTCGCTAGAATCATTACAATTGACTAATAAGTTTGATCCTCACTGGGTGCCTCAAAATTTTAGTTTGTGCTACATCTAAGCTACGCTTAAAAAAATCGTTTATCTTTAGACTGTGTGCAAACTGCCATTTGTGCAAAGATATCACAATTTAATAAATTCGTACTGAAGAAATATCACATTTGCGGCTTCTGTAGATGGCTGAGGTCAGCAGATAGAATTGTTGAACAAATCTCTCAGAATTTGAAGTCTTGCTATGTAAGGATATTTTTACCCCACTCCCTGTGAGCTCAGTTCTTTACATTTGTAAATTTCAAGGGCTGTATAGATGTTGAACTAATCAAACTTTTTTAACTTAAATAAATCAGCACGTGACGATTAAGATCCGTCACAATATAATAATTCTGCTTGTTCCTTCCTTAGTTAGTTTCTTAGTTCTTCCGTTCGTTACGCCACTTACTCTCTATACGAGCTTTTTCTTCCCCTCTTTCTTTTTAAACGCTACTCTCCTCAGCCTTTCTTTCACCTTTCTCAAACGGAAGAGTAGTAAAGAGAGAGAGAGTAGGAGGAGAGAGCCTATAGCATTACCGTATCAGTAGCAGCTTAAGCTGGTGGTTGTAGCAGTAATTGTGTGTGTATATATGTGTGTACTGTAAAATATAGTAAAAATACGTAGGTTTGTTGTCGTATCCCGCGACCTAATAACGAAATCTCTGGCCTCTACACCATTGGAGATTACTCAGTTGTTTTTTTCTGTTTACAATGGACACAGGCGCCCTGATTTTTCAGTCATTAAAAAAAAACATTTTCTCTTTCAAAATCTCTCACAAAATAGCGTACAGTATTTTGTTTATGATCTGTGCATACGCAGCTTAATATAAGATTACAGTAAGCTAGCTTCTATGGACATTACTTTTATAGATATTTTGATAAATTTACACTCTGTGTTATTGTTATTTTATTATGCGATACTTTTATGTTTGAGGGCGTTATTATCATTTGCAGTATGACAAATTAACATTTTTTCAGGAAATGATAACTATCCTTCCGCCGAAATTCCACAGGTTCTGCTAGTAGAAGATAATTCTCATAAGTTTATTAATTGTGGAACACTGAATAAATAATCCGATGTGCACTATGGCGTTTATCGGCTCGGAACGAGAAATCAGGGAACCGAATTTGAATGCCAGTTTAATTCCTTGCATTCACTTATGCGCAAATACCCTTGGGAACGGTATTAATCCCTCTCTTTCCTCCAGTTATGGGTTAAATAACAGGACAGATTTAGTTATGTAGCCTTGACTGGCAACCAGTCTACCGCAGAACGTAATGGCAACCTACTACGGGATAATCATCTGCCCAGTCAGTCATGTCTCTTTCGTGACATAAATGCCCAAGCGTGTATCATGTATGGCATTTAATAGACTGACAATAAAATAGTTAAAAACATGATTAAAGCTTCTACTGGGCATAAAGTGGGAGATCAGTTTTATATTGTTATGAAGTAATAAACTGATCCCCCACTAATTACTACTTAGAAATATAATACATCTCTTCTCCCTCTAGCTATGACTCAAATAATAGGACAGATTGGGTTCTATAGCCTTGACTGGCAAATAGCCTACCGCAGAAAGTAATGGCAAAAAACTGTAGGATAATCATCTGCCCAGTCAGTCATGTCTCGTTCGAGACATGATCGTCCAAGAGTGTATCAGGTATGGCACTTAAGACTGACTGATGGTGGCGTTTATCATAATCAGCAGAATGCACTTCGGTTTTCACTTGTGTAAAAAAAACATACATAAAGTATATGTAGTCTTTCGCCTGTAAGCAGAAGGTTTTACTATTGGGAATTAATATAATCAGAATGTGATTATATTTATTGTCCTCTGCTGATTACCTGTCGTTTCTTAAAGTATTGATTTTTAAAAACTATTTTACCTAAAATTTAAACGTTTGGTCTTTGATTTGTTCCGAAGAGCGAGGATCGAAAATTGATTAGCCTCATTTTTATCATTTTCTTGTTTAATCTTGTTATTGTCTTTTTTACACCTCTTTACGGTTATTTATTTTCTATGCTCTTTTCCCCGCTGTTTTCTTTTTTTATATTTATTTCCGCATATAGGTATATATCATTTCAATATGTCCGTTTCTGTAGCATAAATAAAGTACATACACTATAGCATAAAATAAAATACCTACACAGAATTTTACTGTAAGATTATTTATTATATTGACTTATTTATTATTATGAGCCTCGTTTTGGAATTGCTCCCTTGTTGTTCATATTTCAAATCGAAATGTTTCGATTTTGAAGCCGATGAATGCTATAATGAGAAAATTAAAATAGAAAATATTCGTTGATTTTTCTCAAGATGTAGAAAAGTCAACTTACTTGCCTATGTGCCTCAAGCGATGGCAGTATAAGTTGTAACTGTTACTGGTTGAGTGTAATCAAGCCAGCACCTACATCGCTAATGTGAATTCGACCAGGGAAAAATCAAATTTACAATCGTATCTACTTGGTCGTAATGAACATTTCGTTTTGACCAATGCTTTTGTCCTCACCAGACCCTGTACCGTAAATTCAGATGAATTGAGTTTGCTGTTTCGTTTGTAGGGATTGGCTAATTTGTTTACGTTGCTTTTGAAAATTTGCGTCGTTTTATTTATTTATTTTTCTTGTAACGTTAACCCAACCCGCTGATAACTACGCAACGTCTTTTTCTTTCAATCTATTTTTAATGTCCGTTCATATATATTTTAATGCCCATTTATAAACGTACATGATATAGATGTACAAAAAACGCATACTTAGGATCTATAAAAGGAATGTTTAAAAACAGACGATATAATCAGAGATCTACATCCAAGCTTAAAATTGTACTAAACTGGCTAACTAATTGAAAGAAAAAAAAAAGCGGTAAAAACCATGATATAACATGGAGTATAAAAGCCAAACTTTACAACGGTGGTGATGTCAGAAGACTGTAACAAGAAACAAAAATTGCCATAATATTATTTCGCGAACAAAATATTACTAAATGAAAAATGAGAAATGATGTCCGTATGTAATCACATCAGAAAATACATGTTAGGATGATAGAAAACCTAGATGAAAGAGTTTAGCATCCTTAAAAAACCCTCTTAATTTTCAAATTCCAGTTATTTTAAACTTCCAGTCACACGTTCGTAAAAGTTTCTGTCGTCGTTTGGAAAATAATAAAAACGTTGAAGAATCAATTGTTATAAATCGCCTGAAGATAGCAGAAGGTTAAAACCAAGGTTGCGTAAATAACTGGCTTCTAAATGAAAAATATTCGAAAGATTTACATTATACAATATATATATATAAATAAGTTTATATATATATATATATATATATATATATATATATATATATATATATATATATATATATATATATATATATATATAAACTTATTTATAAATGGAACTTTGTCTGTGTGTGTGTGTGTCCGTTACCTATAGACTCCGAAACGGCTGAACCGATTTTCTTGAAAATTTACACAGTTGACTATTAGCTACGTATTGTGTCGTGGTACCCCCGATAAATATCGAAAATCGATAATCGAAAAAATCGGGTTATAGAAGGAGTGGTCCGATTTTAATCGAATTTCATACACTCATAGACAAAGAGATAAGAAACGATATTCAGAAGTTTCAAGGTTGCAGTTTCGAAAATATATATAAATAAAAGGCAAGATGCTTGTGTGTGTGTATGTTAATCTGTCTGTATGTTTTTTATACAAATTCACAATTTTTATCCGATTCTCACCAAACTTCACACAAATATTCTTTAGGCTGAGTCTGAGCTTCAGGACCATGGATTAGTTTTAAAACTTTCATTACACCCGAGCAACGCCGGGCTATACTGTTAGTATATATATATATATAGTGAGCACTTTTTAATACAAATGTATACTCATAATTTAATTGTGATCCAAAATATGTCTCTCTATTTGCATTTCTAGATGTTTGTTAATCTTCTGAATAATAAATAAGAAAATTAAGGGTGAATTAAAAAGGTTAAAAATGCAAAATGATGGTTATTCAAAAATTCCTTTCTGTTTAATTTTCGAAGGCATTAAGTCCGTTAAATTCTCGCTAAATTAAAATATTTCATTTTGTTTGTATTCTTATCGCTGCGTGTTGTATTAACATCATTTTTTAATTGGCTTATCGGTTTCAATGTCTTCCATTTACAATAAAACAAAACCAGTATATTCAATCTACCATCCTATTTTAAGTTAAGAAAATTACAACATAAATGTTGATAAAATGATTTGCTTATTCGCCTGAATAACGCTGCTAATGACCATACGTTTATCTTTTGTTTTTTAATAACTACAACAGTCTAAAGTAAAGGTATTTAACATGAAAGTGTTTACTAAGCAAAGATGTGTTAATGAATGTTTCTATGCATAAAATTACCTCCATTGACATGTCTTGTTTACGTAACCTGGATGTCATCAGGGTTGTGCTGGTTTACGCCTTTCAGCAGTGAGGTTTATGATAAGGTTATTTCCATTTGGCGATCAGCAACAAATTCATTAGATGAGGAGTAAGATCAGTCAGTCAGTTAAGTGGCATACGTGATATACGCTTCGGCGATCATGTCTCGAAAGAGACATGACTGACTGGGCTGAAAAATTATCCCATAATAGGTTGCCATTGCTTTCTGTGGTAGACTATTTGCCAGCCAAGGCTATATAACCCAATCTGTCCTGTTATTTAACCCATAACTGGAGGAAAGAGACGGATTAATACCTTTCGCAAGGGTGTTTGCGCGTAAGTGAATGCAGTGAATTCAACTGGAATTCGAACTCGGCTCACCGATTTCTCTTTCCTAACCGATATTCACTGCACCACAACGCACATACAACTCCCAAATTTATGACTGTGCAGAAATGGAAAAATAATGTTTTGGGCACTTAAAATTTTCTCAAATTCACAATAATATTGTGCTCCCCGCATCTGTTTTAGTTTCATTTGAAATACAAAGGAGGGCTTACTTTCGGAGTTATCCTCTAATTACTCTCA
The DNA here is from genome assembly GCA_037127315.1 of Ascarosepion bandense. Lineage (NCBI taxonomy): Eukaryota > Metazoa > Mollusca > Cephalopoda > Sepiida > Sepiidae > Ascarosepion > Ascarosepion bandense. The sequence continues at coordinate 536,911 of JBBBDQ010001522.1, forward strand.
GTCTGTTGATATATATTTATTAACATATTTAATGTCTATCCTTCCTCATAACTGTACCGTGTGCTATAAGCTGGGGTATGCGCGTGGTGCTCTGAATTCGAAGAACAGAATTCTTATTTCATTTGGGTTCGGGCTTACGGCTATATCACCGGTTCTCGCCCGATCACCGAAGTTAAGCAAAGTTGAGCCTGATCAGTACTTAGATGGGTGACCGCTTAGGAATACCAGGTGCTGTAAGCGTTTAGTGACGGATGTGCGTTGTTGTGCAGTGGATATCTTCTCTCGGAAAGAGAAATCGGTGAGCCGAGTTCGAATTCCAGTTGAATACCCTGCATTCACCTAAGCACTGGTACCATTGGGAAAGGTATTAATCCGTTCCTTCCCTCCACTTATGGGTTAAATAACAGGGTAGAAGTTTGGGACCTTGTCCTTAAAAACAAATCGCAAGGAATCTCGATACTTGAAAAGAAAAAGTATTACTGGACACAAAACTTATATAAAAAATAAAACAACAATAAATTGTTGAAAGAAAAAAAGGTATTACCAGCAATAAATAAATAAATAAATTTAGTTGGCAATAAATGACCCACCGAGGTTGATATGCCATAAAACAAAACAACCAACCAACAAGTATTTGGGTTCGTTACATCCACTTACGTGCAAATACATTTGGGAAAAGCGTGAACTGATCCCTTCTTTCCTATCTATGGCTTAATTAGTAAGATTTGTATTACTAAATAATTATTATTTCCAAAAATTCTTACAATCTAAAAATATTTTCTGACTTTATGAGCCCAAAATGCCAATTACAGGTTGTGGGTATTAAAATCAAGGAAGTACAGAAATTTAATGACTTGGGAAGTGTTCTAATGAAAGACGGAAAGTGCGACACTGAGAACGGAAGTCGAATTGGCATTGCCAAGAACGTATTCCAGAAGCTAAGTAGAGTATTAAGATACAGAAAAATTTTGCTAGAAGCAAAGAATTGCTAGGTGATATCTGTTATTTAATATAGCAGTGAATGCTTGCCAATATCATCAAAGATGAAGGGAAAAATTTGAAGCGACTGAAATGTGGTTGTACAGAAGGATGCTGGGAATATCATGGATCGAGCCTGATATGATGAGGTTTTAGAAAGAATGGAAAGGAAAAGGAAATTAATACAGAGCATCAGGAAATGATAGCTAAGGGATGAGGAAGAAAGTCTTACAGAATCTGGTACTCAAATGGTAACACATTTGAAGGACCTGAGCAAGTGGATGGCAGAGCGTGCTAAGGTCTACCAGGCATAGGGAGTGCCATGATCGCGAACGTCTCTGAAGGGACATGGTACATAGAAGGAGAAGATGAAACGAATCAATCATCTTGACTATTTCAAGTAATTAATTAATGATTCTGTTCTAATTACTCTTTCATATATACACCTTTCGTATTCTATATAAATATGTCCAGCAATCTCTAAATTCTCTCCAATCAATCAATCAATCAATCACCTAATTTCGGTCAGCCTAGTTTTCTGTTCATTGATTTCGATCTGATCCTGTGTATTCTTGACCGTTCGTCAGAAAATTAGATTAGTTTGGTCTATCATCTAGCTATATGAGGACAAAAATGATTATTTAGCGCCAGAACAGTGAATTTACGAAAAGAAAATTGAAAGGTAAGAACATTTCTTTAAACGACACGCACAGCTCACCTTTACCCCAATATATCAGCCGATGTACACACTAATTATCTCACTACGTTGGGCGCCTAATTTATTTACTATGCTTATCTCAGCCCGGCACTGATTCTGAACAGGCTCTGATCGAATTTATTTATTTCACCTATGAATAAGTTTGTGATATGAGCTTCTTAAGAATGACATTATGGTAATCTTTTTCTGCAATGTCTTAATTACGCAATGAATCGAAAGTCAACAGTCTCACAGTTTTTCCTATTCAAGACAGTTGAGTGGTCATCGAAGGTCTATGAGCTGCAAATAAACAAGCAAGAAACTTATTCAACTCACACGATAATGATTTGCGTGTAAATTTAAAAATGCAATATCGACTACAGGTGCCGAGGCTAAAAGATACGCCTTCCAAGTCGGTTCGCATTCTTTGCCAGCTTCTTACATTTACCTCTATTCTGTCTTCTCAGAGGTTTCCCGTTTACTAATTTGTTTTTCGACTTTGATGACATGCGCACTGCTTATTTCCGGCTTTGGTTTTAATTAAAACGTACCTATTGGGTGTCCGTTGAGGCGCTTGAATCGAAATGGAAAAGAACACTGAATTGAAACAAGTAATTAACTCGATGGACGAGAAGAAGATGACTCTTAGAGGAAACTTGCTGAGTTGGGAAAGAAAAAATCATTAACATGAGAGATAACATGAGAATTTAAAATCGTGCAAAGTAATGTATAAATAGATATATCGATGGATATTCTGTAGCATTTTTATCAATATATATATATATGAAGAGAGAGAGAGAGAGAGAGAGAGAGAAAGTGTGAAGGAGGGACAGAAGGACGGATAGAGAGAAAGAGAGGTGAGATTCTGAGTGATGAAGTAAATGATATTTCTGTCTCGACATGGGAATGTGGTTAGTAACTAGTTTCCTAAGTCATTACTACTATATTAAGTTCAGTTCTTCGTGGATGTACAAAACTTTTATTACACTTCTAAGTAAACAAAAAGCTTAGAAAATACAGAGGATCTGACACTTGGATAAAATTTCCTCCCAGTTCTACTGGTTTGCTTTATGATTCTTCTAAAGCTATGCTTTCAAATGCTAATTCAAACGCGCACGTATTTCCTTGCGTGTGTGTGTGTGTGTGTTGGTGAAAAATATGCAAGTTTTATGTGCATAATTTTCACACACACACACACACACACACACACACACACACACACACACACACACACACACACACACATATATATATATATATATATATATATATATATATATATATCCATGCGCCTGTACCTTAGTGGGTATCGACTCCGACTGACACTAAATCGGTCGAGTTTCGATCCCGGTCAGAAGCAAGTGTATGTGTATAGCAACACTGATGAGCTGTGATACAGCGAAACAGGCTTGTATGTGAATGACTAATATATATATATATATATATATTGTTTTGTCATCCGCAGAGAGATCTGTTTCGCCGTATCACAGCTCATCAGTACGGTTAGACTCCGATTGCTTTTTTTACCCAGGATTGAAACCCGACCGAAATGGCGTCAGTCGGATATATATATATATATATATATATATATATATATATATATATATATATAGGGTATCCATAAAGTTCGTATGCACTTTAAAATTTACAAATAAAGCTATAATTTTTTTTAAGTGCACACGGACTTTATGGACCCTCTGTGTTTGTGTGTGTGTGTATATATATATATATATATATATATATACCTCGAATTATTTGTTTTTAACATTATTTTTGATCGATACTCGTCTTTAAGTAGATAGGTTTGTAATCAAACAGAGTACATATTTATTTCTACCGGCCTGAATATTTACGATAAATTTTTGTTACGAAAATGTTTGTCATTCGGCTGGATTCGAACCAGCGACTCCGATTCACATAGGATATATATATATATATATATTGTTTGATTATAAAGAGAATATCTACTTAAATACGAGTATCGATCAAAATTAATGTTGAAATAAATAATTTCAACTGTCGGTTGTTTATAACCAATATCGTTAATCTTCGTAATATATATGTATATGACTATATATATATATAGTCATCCGCAAACAGATCTGTTGCGCTGTATCACAGCTCATCAGTGCGGTTAGACATCTGATTGCGTTTTACCCAGGCTTGAAACCCAACCGAATCGGCGTTAGTCGGTGATTGTACCTTTGAGCTATGGGCGCTAGGTAGAAAGGGCAGACCTTTTAGCGTGTATATTATCATTATACACACGCCTAATAGCTAAGATATTTGGGCAGCAATCTTTCATTTAAACTTGTTTCATTAAAAAAGACCGACTAGGAAGATTTTAGGGTTGTTCCAATGAGAGAAAATGTGATGGGTGAAAAGAAAAGTATGAGAAGCCGTAAACATTTCTTTTAAAGAATAGATTTATAGTATTTGTTATTAATAATATTATTTCGGTTTTGTATAAGACATTTAGTGTCCCTAATGCAATTGTGCTTCTACACGTTTCGAGTCCAATGTTGACTCTAAAAATCTACACTTGAAATGAAACGTTCACGGCTTCTCACACCTTTTCACACACACACACACACACACACACACACACACACACACACACACACACATATTTGTAGATATAATTTCATATTTACTTTCATTATTTTTCATCGGAGAACGCGTAGAGATATAAACTTTATTAATTTTTTATTTAATTTTTCTAGTATTCTTACGTTTTATTTTTGTTAGAGATATGGAATATAAAACTGTTCCATAATTTTTTAACTTTCCAGGCGATTTCAGCTTCTTCACTAGCCTTTTTCAAGGATGATATTTTCCGGTGTTGCTATAATGTTCTCATGTTTGACAGTAATGTAAGTTTTTGTGTTTCTGAAAAGGAGAGTTCATTAATGCTGTCACGTGATGCGTGCGGGGGTGGGCATCGCGTGAACGTCTGTCTATTTTTTAAAATCTTTCAAAACTTCACTTCCACTGTTAAATAGCGTAAGGTTGATAGTAAGAGAAAATTGTTTGATATATACTGCCACTTTCAAAGCGAGGTGCCTTTGATATTATGATTTAAATAGTATTTTTGGATTTTCAACCAAAATCTTTCTGAGAACTTCTTGGAATTATGGATTAATAAATGTTTTTTATTGTACTATTATTACTAGATAAGTGGCATGTAAAGTGTCTTCTCAGAGAAGTAGGAGTATGGACATCATAGGTAATTAATTTATAACAAGAAAAAATATTTTACAGGCCATTGAAATACATGCAGTATATTAATTATCGCTAGTTTAGATTTGATATGGTTATTAATATTAGAAACAAGGTTTGCAGTCTTTCATTTTCTATATTATAAGTTTTACATGTTTAGAGGGAATTACAGCAGAAATGTGGTGTTTAATAATTTATATATATATATATATATATATATAAAATTTTTAAACGAATTATTTCGCTATATTGGTTTCCACCATTAGTGGTTTCTTCGGGCGATTTTTAATAACTGATTTTACCTTTTAAAAGATTAAAAAATATTCAAAAGTTCTACAATATAATTGTATAGAACACTTTTTAAAACAAATGTGTACTAATCTAACCCTATTGGGACCAAAAACTAAGTATTAAACAATCAATCAATATATATATGTGTATATATATATATATATATATATATATATATATATATATTGCATCGCTCATTCAGTAATGAATTAGAGCACTCTGGCTATTGGGCGTGTATAATGATAATATACACGCTAAAAAGTGTGCCTTCTTCTACCGAGTGCCCACAGTCCAGAGGTAGAATCGCCTACTGACACCAATTCGGTCGGGTTTCAATCCTGGGTTAAAATCAATCGGAGACTAACCGTACTGATGAGCTGTGATACTGCAAAACAGATCTGTCTGCGGATGATTACATATTTATTATAATTATAATTATATTTTAGAACATGTACAGATTTTTTTTTTTACTAATTTAAATTATTATTTTGTAAAAAAATCATTCTTCGTTTTGTATTCACTCGTATATATATATATATATATATTATTTACAGTGTCATTCTTCAAATTCGGATAGGGGGCGTTTATATGTGTATCGGGAGCATAGCAATCAACACTTCAATTTCACGCTTTAATGTAATCTTCATACCAAGATTACGTTTTATTAGTATTTACTTCACATTACTTAAGATTTATTCCCTATTTAGTTTCTAAATAATATTGCCAGATCAGGACCAAAAATAATGCTGATTTTTCTTTTCATCTTATTAAGGAGCTAAAAATAAATGTTAGGGTAACTGGACCCTATGCTAAGCATGAACGAAAGGTAGACTTATAAACGTATAACTTAGATTCTGGAGAGAAAAATTGTCTTACACGACACAGTGAACCAACTTTCTGAGCAGTTGACCTAGCAATGGATTCAATAGAGTCCTTCCATTTCATGTCATATATCTAGTTAAATTATCTTCAAAATAAAAATCTTCAGAGATGCGACCTCATAGAGATAAAATATTAATTTCACGTTGTACGATATTTAGTTAACAAATTGTTTATAGTTGTACGCGTTCTCCGATGTTAAGCCATCATTCAAAATAATGAGAGTAAATCTTAAATTATATCTACTAATCTCTGTGTGTGTGTGTGTGTGTGTGTGTGTGTGTGTGTGTGTGTGTGACGACACAAATAGCATGATGGACACTAAATGCCTTATAGAAAACCTAAATAATATTATTAATAATAATAACAATAAATAATATTATTAATAATAATAACAATAAATAATATTATTAATAATAATAACAATAAATCTAATTTTAAAAGAAATGTATACGGCTTCTCAGACTTTTTTTCACCCATAACAATTTCTCTTATTGCAACAACCCCTATTACTATAAATATCTGCTGTTAAGATAATTTTGAAACACAACGGCTCTTGTGTAGCAGTCAATTTTGTTTTTATTAACTTATAATAAAAATACTACTATATATATTATTTTCCTTTTATCTTTTCTTTTAACAATTTTATTCATAATTTCCTCTTTATTTTGGTTAATTTTGGTTTTGTCTATATTGTGCGTATATTCCACATGTCTGCTTTCCCGACAGCTACAATCTCCAGGAGTTTAAATATAAGGTCAATAGACACCTCCTATCACACTAACTTGCATCTATTCTCTCAAACACTCTCACCATCTACCCAACCCTCATTCTCAGTATCCTTACCCGTCTATCACCCTCCTACTGACATTTCCTGTATCTAACCATCCTTTCTCATCACTTCCCCCCTATATAACCCCCTACGCAACAGTGGCAATGGAATGCCTTGCTCGGGGTGAAACGATTAAAAAAAAATTACTGTGTACAAACATGGCCTATTATAGTTGTGTGTTTTTGTTCGTTTGTTTTGTATGCGACTATATCTATTCACGTGTATATTATATTATTTATTCATTAAAATGTTTTGTATATGTGTGGATTGGATAATGTGTCCTTTATTTATTTATGTTATTTTTGATTTTTTTTTTTTTTTTTTTTGCTATTTCCGGTACGGTTGCTGATTCAATGTTAAACTGTATACACCCCTACCCTTTACCTAACCTGAAAATTTCTCTTTGTGCTAAGATAAAATTTTTGGAATATTCTGAGTTAAATTAAACTATTTGATTTTTCTGGTCTAATGAAGCACCCTTTCTTTTTACAACTGCCAAAATAATTTCTGAATTTATAATCGTTTATCTGTTGAGTTTTCATCGTTCTCTTTCGCTCTTTTTCTATATTCACATATAGTTTTTCACATGTTTTAACCATACTTTGTCGTTGTTCACATATTCTAACGTAATAATTATTATATATATATATATATATATATATATATATATATATATAACGGCAAACGTGTTCAGGAAATTTCATTGCTGATACAAACTGCAAAGACGAACGATCGTTTTATTTACTTCTTAATGAGAATATACAAGAGGAACAATCAACAAGTTTATCTTTATACCCTGCCTGGTGGCAAACGCTGCTGGTGGCGCCAGGGGTGGCGGTTCCGCCATAGCCACCGAAACCGTGACATCACCCCTGGTCGGCGGCTGATGAAGACAGGGTATCGCACGTGCTAACACACGTTGTATATATATATATATATATATATATATATATATATATATATATATATTATTCTACGTCGATGACACGACTCGGAGTTTCATGCGTTATGCAGTTATCATGTGGTTATTTCAAACTGATGTTTTAACAGATTTGAATTTAAGTTCAGTAGATGTTCATGGGAATTAAATCTTATAAATTTAATGTACTGCTTTTTAATAAGAAGATTAAATTAAAAATTTGAATATTCTACGGTTACATGTGGATACAAATTTAAAATTTAAATTTGAAATTAAAATTAAAATTAAAAATAATAAAATGCTGGAGAAGAAATCAAAGGGGCGTATACCACAAGTCTTAAAAAGTTAATTATCAAAATACATTAACAAACTGAAAATATGTGGATAGGTGTCGCATGTTTGAATCCTACCAAATGACACATATTTTCGGAACAAATATTTATCGTAAATAATCAGGCCGGTAGAAATAAATATATAATACTGTTTTATTATAAACAGAATATCTACATAAATACGAGTATCGATCAAAAATTATGTTCAAACAAATAATTTCAAATTGTCAGTTTGTTTATAACCATTTCGTTAAAGTTCGTTAATTTCAGTAACATGTTAACATCTGTTGACATTACGATACATTTTCAGAACAGATATGGTTATCACGATGAATCGAAAATTGTGTTATATAGGCTTGATTTGACCTCGTTTATACTGTTTGTCATTTGCGGTCGAGAAGTCTTCAGACGTGCCAAATCAATTGGTGGCTTCCCCTATGTGGACAGGAATCGCACATTCGAATCCTGCCGATTGACACATTTTTGTAATAAACATTTATAGTAAATAATCAGGCCGGTAGAAATAAATATATAATACTCTTTGATTATAAAAACAGAATATCTACTTAAATACGAGTATCGATCAAAAATTATGTTCAAACAAATAATTATAATTTCAAATTGTCAGAGCCGATATGGTTATTACGCTGAATTGAAAATAATTTCAAATATATATATATATATATATATATATATATATATATATATATATACTGCAGTTGCCCGCTCGTATTCGAATATTGGTTTCGCCATCCCCTCTCTTTAATTTTTTTCCTTCGAAATACCGAGTTTATTTTCACGTGCATCTTTGTTGCGGGGTGCAAATATAATAGGAACGTGTTATTAGCTACGGGTTGTGCCTGTGCTCGCATGACTATATGTATGAGTGTTTATGATTTCTTTGACTGTTATTGAAAATTCATCTCACAGGCTATTGGCAGTAGTGCAATTGATTATTTCGCAATGAGAAGACTGGATTACAAAAGTCATGAGCCCTTGGAAGAAAAATATAAAATTGCACGCAATTAACAATTCTTTCCTAAATAGGAAAAGTCGTGCATCAAATGACATTTTGTTGCAGTTGAAGCTACCAGCCACCAAGAGTATGAAGGTAAATTTAACGACTTCATTTTCTTTTTTAGAGATCTCTTTTTGTTGAAAATCGTGCTACAAACATTTCACACAATGACCTTTCTTGTAAGTTAGATATGCTTATAGGGAATTGCGTGCCATCATTTACCGAGTCCTTAACAATATAACTATTATAACAATTGTTTCTACAGGAGAATATATATATATATATATATGAGAAAAAAGAAAAAAGAAAGCACACACAATGTCTTCATCTGAGCAACTCTTTAAATAGTTATATATATATTCGTTTTATTATATATTTGTGTTTGTTTATACTCCTGACGTAACGTAGAATTTATATTATTGTGCAGACAGTTGTCCTATACAGGGTTTGGTTTAAAAATTTTAGCAACTGAAAAAGGCACGAGCCTACAACAACCAAAACGTCGTAAACATGGCAATATAGCTGAGGACAAAGGTCCGAGCAATTTAAATAATATAATATTTGTGTTCTGTTGTCAAATAAAAACGATTGCCTCAAAAACCCTTTAAATATTCATTAAAACTTTCTCTATATTCAGCCGGTGTTCGTTTTTTTTAGTGAAGGCTTAAAATATTAGGTCAGTGAAAAAGTTTTTACCGCTTTGTAAAAGGGGCATTTTAAATCATTGTAATTTATTTTATGCATATTGTTATTACTTAAACATATCACCATCATTAATTTATAACTTTTTCTTTCAGATTATTTAGGCATCATTCATATATTTTTTTTTTAATCATATCACCCCAAGCAAGGCGGTAACGCCACTGATGCGCAGGGGGCTACGTAAGGGTAAAAAGAATGGAAAAGAGAAAGCCGGAAACCACATCCTAAACAGGAAACAAGGGATGAGCCTCTTCACCTGTTCAATAGATGTGGGTGGAGTGTGAACCGGGCGATAGTTTAGTCTATCTACTCCAATTGAAAAAAAATAATAATAAAAAAGGAAAAGAGTGAAAAGATTGGAAAAGAGAAAACCGGAAACCGCATCCTAAACAGGAAACAAGGGATGAGCCTCTTCACCTGTTCAATAGATGTGGGTGGAGTGTGAACCGGGCGATAGTTTAGTCTATCTACTCCAATTGAAAAAAAAATAATAATAAAAAAGGAAAAGAGTGAAAAGATTGGAAAAGAGAAAACCGGAAACCGCATCCTAAACAGGAAACAAGGGATGAGCCTCTTCACCTGTTCAATAGATGTGGGTGGAGTGTAAACCGGGCGATAGTTTAGTCTATCTACTCCAATTTTCTGCAATATTCTCACCCCTGTTATTTCGATCTTTGATTCACATCCACCTCCGCCACCAGCACCAGGATGAAGAAAGGAAATATGGAAAGAGGAAGACGAGCCCGTTGTTCAGATGAAATCGGGTGCTGATGTTGAGGAATACTTTGCACAGCGTTTGATTAGCTTCGTTCGAAATCCCAACTATTTTTAGAATGACACGGCCCTTCAAGATGTCGAAGAGCATGGCTCTTAAATCTTTTTTTATTTATTAATTGTAAAATATTAGGTCGGTGCAAATGTCTTTGCCGGTTTGTAAAAGGGGCATTTTAAATCATTGTAATTTATTTAATGCATATTGTTATTACTTAAATATATCACCATCATTAATTTATAACTTTTTCTTTCAGATTATTAAAGCATCATTCATATTTTCTGCAATATTCTCACCGATGTTCTTTCCATCTAAAGAACACATTAGGTATGCTCTACTCTATGAGTTTCACAGAGGTTCCAATGCAAATACAACGTGTTTCTTTTTACGAATCTTTGCTTTCACGACACCTTCAGACACCATTTTTGGTAGGCTTGTCACAAGTGACGTGAAGTGGATTCTCTACCATAAGGTTAAACGTCGGCGATAAATCGAGGAGAAAAACAAATTCAGTAACCGAGAGCAGGACTCCATTCCAAAAAGATCATGTTGAGCAGATGAGATCAATTTATAGAGAGCAAAGGTCATTATTGTTATGAATAGAGATTTTCAAAACAAAGTTTTTCATTTTCCAGATGAAATTTTCAATCGGCAAAAACTTTTGCGCCGACCTGAAAAATGTTAATGCCTTGCGTGTCATCTTAGATTTTACTTGTATCGAGAGAATTGCTGATGTCGGAACAAACAACTGAATGAGTTTTTTTCGTTTTTCTCTTCCTGGTTTTATTTCAGTCGGGGACTAAGTAGGCATTAGAGGAACCGTCATTGAGAGGGAAATTGATAGGACAGTTGTCAACAGGTTGCGCAACTGCACGTCACCATGTTTTCCAGAAAGCGGGTGAGGCCTCATTCTAGCCTAAAATCGTACGCAGAAACCGTACGAGAAAGCTACAGGCCTAAGCTATGTCAACGGAATATTTTATTACTTTTCCTGTTTCATTAAGTAATATTCAGAGGAGCTTTTGAAGGATTCTCTAACATTTCTTAAAATTAATCACTTCATCTACTTAGAAAAATTATTTTCTTGTCAGCCGGTTTGAGAGATTTGCTATAAGTGTTCAGTTGAGTGTTATAGACCACTTTTGCCGAAATTTTGTAGAACACAGACAACTAAATGAGTTTTATCATTTTTCTCTTTCTGTTTTATTTCAGTCGAGGACTAAATAGTTGGTTGGTTTGTTTTATGGCATATCAACCTCGGCGGGTCATTTATTGCCAAGTAAATTTTATTTATTGCTGGTAATACCTTTTTCTTTCAATAATTTCTGTTGTTTTTTTTTATGTAAGTTTTGTGTCTAGTACTACTTCTTTCTTTTCGAGTATCAAGATTCATTGGGATTTGTTTTTTAATGGCAGGGTCCCCAAGACCTACCCTGTTATTTAATGCATAACTGGAGGGAAGGGACGGATTTATACTTTTCCCAAGGGTACCAGTGCTTAAGTGAATGCAGGCTATTCAACTGGAATTCGAACTCGGCTCACCGATTTCTCTTTCCAAGCCGATATCCACTGCACCACAACGACATGCGTCACTAAACGCTTACAGCACCTGGTTTTCTCAAACGGTCACCCATCTAAGTACTGAAGGTTCAACGTAGCTTAACTTCGGTGATCGAGCGAGAACCGGTGTATTCAACGTGATAGGCCGTAAGCTGGACTAAATAGACATTAGAGGAAGCATCATGGTGAGGGAGATAAAGATGTCGGATGTCAACAAGTTGTGCAACTGCACATCACCATGTTTTCCAAAATGCGGGCGAGGCCTCGTCCCGGTTAAACTTGTACGAACAATCAGCAGGAGAGAGCTACTAACCTTGACTATGTGAACAAAATATTTTAGTATTTTTTCTATTTTATTATTTAAGTAATATTCAGAGGGGCTTATGATAGATTTTCTCTGACATTACTGAAAATTAATCACTTGATCTATTTAAAAAAATATTTTCTTGCCAGCCTATTTGGAAGTTTGCTATAATGATTCAGTCTTCTTAAAATAGTGAGAGTTATAGACTACTTTTGCCAAAATTTTGTAGAAGGCGTTGTGACACAGAGGTAGACATTAGTGTATCATAATTTTCTATATTTACAAACGGCAACTTGAGAAAATCTTTTAAGGAGACCTTCAGGTTTAGGATGACAAAAAATCAGATTTAAAAGTGGTTTTATAGCAAAGAATTAGGATATATTTACAAAATTAAAATTCTCTGACAATAATTAATCATGGGCTAAAATAATTGAGTCTTATATATGCATTTGTAACGTGTACACGATAATCTTATGGTCGGTAAACAGCTGATAAATAAGAAATCGGTCCTTGTTACGAAACTTTTTCTCAATTAGAGGCCGTAAATCTCAAAAAATGCTTCCAAATTAAGACACATTGACCAACCACATATGTTGCCCTTGATCTTTAATTTGTACTCCAAAGCTGCAATCTTATGTCAGGTTTTGCACTATTAAATATAATGTAGACTCATTGACCAAAAACACATGTTCCCTTTAATCTCTAATTGGTTCTCCATAGCTACAACATATGTCAGGTTATGCAATATTAAATATAATTTATATTTTAGAGTTTTCATCTATAGAAAAGCTTTGTATAGCTTTCAGTCATTTCTAAAACATACCTACCCGAAAAGTTCCATTTAAAATAACTTGAAGCAATATGTTGGTTACAACAGTCAACAGACCATGTTCTAGAGAGAGAGAGAGAGAGAGAGAGAGAGAGAGATTGAATTAAATAGAGAGAGATAAGAGAAATCCAATACAACAGAACCAATTTTAACTGTCTGTCTTTCTGTCTATCTATCTGTCTGTCCGTAAAGTCTCCGTATCAATTTCATGCAGTTCTTTTTGGTTCGACTGTCCGCTTTTCAGACAAACGAAGTGTTATATGATCCGTGGCATTGATTTGTGTACCCTTTGGGACTGTTTTGAACTATAAAGATCGCGGAATATTGCCGTAGCGTTTTAATCTGAGACAGATTTCATCCCTCGGGTTGTCTGGATTTGTGTTTGCTGTTTTCGGTAGATTTATTTATTTATTTCATTCTAAACAGAAACAATTAAATCTAAAAGGTTAGTTGATATTCTGCTTGTTTTGTTTGACCCCCAGGAATAAAAGCCATCAAAGAGTGAATGGGACGTCAGGTTTGGAAACCAGAGAATTCCTAATCCGTGCAATAATCAATCAGCATCAGGTGGCTTCATGAAACTGGCTTCATCTGCCATTTCTCAGAGACCCATTCTCATTTACACACAGATTTACTCTCTCTCTCTCTCTCTCTCTATCTATCTATCTATCTATCTATCTATATATATATATATATTTATATATATATATATATAAAATAAAATAAGACACCTTATTTCATGGTAAATCGGAAGATATCCCTACTTCAGGCGAACCATCATCAGATTCCGTCTTTATTCTACAGAAGATTTTACACATTTTAGATTCGTGTAAAATCTGTACAAAAAAGACAGAAGCTGATGATGGTTCACCTGAAATAAGGCACACTTCCGATTTACCATGAAATAACGAGTCTGCCTTAATTTTTTCTTATATTTGCTCGATATGTATTTATGTACATATATATTTAGAGCTCTCTTAGAGAGTTATCCTACCACTTTATGTACAGGATACTCCTTTGGATTCTTCTATATCTACAGCATATGCTTATATATATATATATATATATATATATATATATATATATATATAAGGGTAGGTCGATTTTGGAACTGTAGAAAATCGCACTCGAAGAAAGTTGCAAAATAATGTCAAGAGTTACCACAAGAAATTTTTTTCTTCAAAACTTTGTATTTATTTGAGCATTTAAACTTAAAGACGAAATAAATTGGGATTTTTATCGCGATATAGGTGTCACCAGAAACACGTGTCGCTTAATAAAACCCGAGTTTTAACAATAAGAAAAAAATACAATACGCTTAATAACAGATAGTTTAAGTTTAGTATTTTTTTTCTTAAGAAATTAGATAAAAACATCAAACTTAAAAAGAAATAAAAACACTATGATATTCAGTTTAATATACAAATAACTCTTTACGTATGCCGTTTTATTTATTGGAATTTTTTACGGTATTCACCTGTTGAAATTACCTCCCCTTAAACGATTGTTTTTGCTTTGTTTATACTCTTTTACGCTTTTAATTATCACGAATATCCCTTGTACTTTTTTAATAGTTAAGTCTTATTTTAATGAAAAATTCAACTTTTATAATTATTCTGATTTGTTTATATTTTTAAAATTAATATTTATTCATTAAAAAGCCTGTTTACGAGCTAATCTCGGAAGTAACACTACTTTAAAATAAGTAAACATTACTTCTAATTGAATGTATTTATTTCAAATTTTATCAAATTTATTTTTTTAATATTTGTGGAATTTCATTTCTGATAGTACATATATGTTTTTTTAGGTATTTCAGGATCATGAATAACTAAAAGGATCAGAGATGCAAATTAGGGTTTAAAGGCACTTTCCAGCTTGGACCCGTTGATGAAAGTGCTGTAAAAAAGTAAAAGGGAAAGAGAGAGGTTAAGAAAAAAATTAGTTTCATCACCAACAGCTTCAACATCAAATGTTCAGGCTAATGTTTCTTCCCCCTCCTACTCATCCTCCAAGTGAAAAACCAGGTGAAGAATATTTGCAGCCAAGGAGACATCCAAAAGGCCCTTATAATTTTCAAGTTAGTTAGGGGGGACATATCTTCTAATCTTAGAGCTAGCCTTGTCAATGCCTTGCTCTTGGATTTGAAGGCTATAGGCCTTCTTATACCAAATATTAATATGAAAAATATAGATAAATGCAAAGTTGATAGGGCAAAGTCTAAAGTGAAAACAACTGCCCAACAAAAACATGATGAAAGTGTGGAAAACCTTATATGTATTGCAGTTGATGGGAGAATGAATAAGGACACATTGCTGTATGAGGAAATTGTGGAGGAAAATGAACAGAAAACTATGAAAAAACTAAGGAACCTGACCGCCATTTAACATATACAAAGGAGGCACCACATGAAAGTCAATATGTGATACATAGAGTTCTCCCTAATAGTGGTGCAACAGGTGTTGTTCATGCAGAGCAAGTAGGGGATGTTTTGCATGAATTCAACAGTGAGAACACTATCAAGGTTATCCTTGTTGACAACACTAATGCCAACACAGGCTGTGAAGGTGAAATGGTTGCAATTTTAGAAAAGAAAAATCTTCATGCAATTGTTCCTGTTTGCACCATAATGAACTACCTTTCAGAGCTCTTTTCAAAAGCACAGATTGTTGCACAAAAGGCCCTACAGCATTCAGTGTTCCTCTGGGGAAATTATGCTCAAATGATTTACCACAAATATAATTTTCCACTATTAGCAGTCCTCTGCATTCAATTTTGAAAATTGGAGAAATACATGATCTTAGTTGTGACCAAAGGCTCCTGTATGAATACACAGTGGATATTTCTAGAGGTAAGGTTGACTCTAGATATGCATCCTGGAAAATTGGTCCTTTAAACCAGGCAAGGTGGTTAACTTTGGCCATCAGGCCTATGCGTTTATTGAGTCGTGGTACATACCCACAAAAGCTCACGACAAAACTTCACAGTTTAATAAGTTTTATTGTAAATGCGTATGCCACTTGTTGGTTTGAAATTAAAAGAAATAATAAGTTCCACAATCAGCAAGTGCACATTTTAATATGATCCAGAAGATCAAGAAGCAGCCTCATGAAATCCAACAGATCACTTTAAGAAATATACAAGGAAGTACATTTTGTTTACTGTCTAAAAACTTATACTCCATAGTCAAATCTGATGAAGTTGAAGTAAGAGAAGAAGCTTTAAAAAGAGATTTAGCCATTAGGTAATTAAATATTTATTTATATATCAATGACTCAATTATTTATTGCAGTTTAATATAATCATTTTAAAGATTTTATCTAATTTCACCATAATTATTATAGTAGAGACTGGAAGTTTTTAAATGAATCAATAAATAATTTTTTATATTCTTTCAGGAGTGGGGAGTCAACCAAGAAAAGGTTAAAAAGAATACCAACCATTAATTTTAATGTCACACACTGGACAAAATTGTTAAATTCATCATTGTGGCATTGTTGAACCACCAATGATGGAAGGTTTTTCTGAATCTGAACTTCAGGAATCATTGTTAAATGGAACAAAGCTTGACTTGCCAAATTTGCCCTCACTTTTCCAAGGCATGGAATGGGCAGTCAAGTTAACAACAGAAGCTTTGCAATCTGTATACGGTTTTGAAGCAAGGCATCAACATATTACAGCCAAAGTTTTGAGTCAGAAATTGAGACCAGCATTTTTGTATAAGGGCTCTTATATGGAGCGGTTTGACTCTATATATTAAGCACTATTAAAATAGTGTTTGTTTGTCCTTATTTGTTTGTTTGTTATATTTTCACTTATAACAGAAAAATCATTTAAGGTATTCAAATATCACTGCTTAATTCATAATGTTTTTTAAAGCAGATACTGAAAATGGTGGCGCAGATTTTCAATTTAAAGATTAGTCATCATTTCTTTAATTAATGTCATTTTTATAAAATAAAATGGCATTTCTTGATTTAAATACTAAAATTATTTGGTTTTCTCACTAATATTCAAGCCAAATCTTGCGAAAACGAGGAATTTTCAGTATATTTTTGTCTGCGATCTTGGATGCCAAACGCTCAAAAAACCGTTGAAGTATTTGATCTAATATTTTGTATCAGTACTTAATGAGTCCATACGCAATTTTCGGTAACTGAAATTTTTAATATTTTAAAAAAAGTGAAAAATCAACCTACCCTAGTATATGTATATATATATATATATATATACACACACACACATATATATATATATATATTAGAGTTTGAATCTATAGACCATCTTTTTATGGCTTTCCGTCATTTCTAAAAACATACCTACCCGAAAATTTCCATTTGAACTAACTTGAAGCAATATGTTGGTTACAACAGCCAACATACCATGAGCTAGATAGAAAGACAGAGAAAATAGAGAGAGAATTAAAGAGAGAGAAAGAGAGAGAGATAAGAGGAATCTAGTATAACAGAAGCAATTTGTACTTTCTGTCTCTGTCTGTGTCTCTCTCTTTCTCTCTCTCTCTCTCTCTCTCTCTCTTTCTTTCTTTCACTCTCTCTCAGTCACACAGACAGGGACAAACGTTCACATATACACTCAGAAATCTTATCACAATGATTCTTGATCACCGAAGTTAAGGAACATCCAGCTTTGTCTGAGCTTAGTCGGGGTTGGGGCTAGAAATTGTGAGTTGGCATTTGTATGCCTTTTCGTACGTGGAAATGTATTTGTGCTTTGAATATATCAGGTTTTTTTATGACTTCTCACTGTCTTCCAACAGATGACGTTCTCAGAACCGCGTTCGTGTAGTTTCAGATGATAACGCATCTATAAGTAAGTACTATAAAGAAGCTTGAAATTCAGTGTATGCCATATGTTATATAATTATATAGATATACATATACACATATGTATATACGCATGAAAACACTGATATAAATATTTATGTGGTGTCAGTAGAATAGTGCTCAATGTAATATAACAGAGCTATTAAATATATATTATTAAATATGCATATTATCCTACATCTATAGCACAACTCAACATTTCATGCACGACACAATCATCAGGTGCATAATATGAACTATATATATATTAAAAACAATTTTAGGAAAATCTATGATCAAGTAGAAGCATTTAAACAATGTGAGATATTAAATAACTGAAGTCATAAACACATAAACAACAATAAAAAAAACTAAATTAAATCAGATAGACTATATACTGAAAACAAAAAAACTTTACGAATACAAGATATTTCTGGGTATGACAATAGTCTGTTAAGACCTTGAATAAGTTCTCACTATTTTTCAACAGATGGCGTTACCAGAACCGCGTTCGTGTAGTTTCAGATAGTAACGCCTCTATAAGGAAGTTCTATAAGCAAGCTTGTAATTCAGTGCATATCATTTCGCTAAAGTGTAAACCATTTTTTTTTTCATAGCGTTAAACATTCGTGGCAAAGAATGTATATTTACGGGGAATTTTACTTCACTACTTTATTCAAAAGAAATCTGCAGCTGAAGCACATAAAATTCTTGTTGAGACTTACGGTGACCATGTTCTGTCGAAAACAATAAGCCGAGATTGGTTTATACGCTTAAGAAATAATTATTTTGATGTTGAAGTTAAAGAATGATTTGGATCTACGAAAAACCGTAAAAACAAAGAATCGGAGGTATTACCACATGATGACTCATGTCAGGCACAAGATGAACTCGTAGAATCGATAGGAATTGATCACACAACAGTTTGGAAACTTTTGAACGTGTTATGGACCAGTTTAAGGTCCGAAAAGAACAACACGGCCATAAGGGTAGAAATAACAAATATATATTAATAAGAAATAACAATACAAAATGTGGAAGGTGTTAGTATGGCTGTCAGTTTGGTTTGGAGTTAACTACTAACAACTCGACTCTCGAGAGAGATATTATTATTATAATATAATAGTAGTATAATATATACTACTATACTACGCCTCTCTCTCTCTCTCTCTCTCTCTCTCTCTCTCAAGAGAGAGAGAGAGGCGTAGTATAGTAGTATATATAGTGTTAGGAAGAGTTCGTTCTCGAGTTACAGGTAAGGACCCATGACAGAAAGCATGAAGTGTAATTCAAACAAGGTCACTGGGCACAGTATGAGTTGCAGCCGAGAGACTTCAAACGGTGTCTTGTCACGTGTGAACAGCTGCTTCAACAGCAGAAAGGGAAGGTCTTTTTTGTATCGTATCGTGACCGGTGATTAAATATGGATACACTATGATAACTCTAAGTGTAGAAGATCGTGGTAAGCCTAGGCATGTATCAACATCGACGGCAGCGCCGAATATCCATGTTTCTAAGCTCTGATCTGCATTTGGTGGGATCAGCTGGGTGTAGTTTATTATGAACTGCTCAAACCGATTGAAACCATCCCGGGAGATCGCTATCGACAACAATTAATGCGTTTGAGCCGAGCATTGAGGAAAATACAGACGCTATACAAGCGTAGACACGACAAAGTGATTTTTCAACATGAAATAGTTAGGCCACATGTTGCGACACGGGTGAAAAAGAAGTCAGAAAATAGGATGACTAGTGGTTAGTCTCAGATGACGTATCATGTTTCTGATATGGAATTCGAAGCCTGCAGTAGCATGGGGAAAAGTAGTGGCTAGCAATATATAATACTTTCAGTGACAGATTTATTCAAAAGGAATTTTTTTTAATAAAACTAAGAGAAACAAATATCAAAAGATTCTCTGTTTGTTTCCGAAAAAAATATTTTTTCATAGACTGATTGATTTTTATGATTTCTTATCAATACTTTGGAGGTTAATTAAAACCGGGTCATATTTCTGGATTTTAATAATTATTTTGAAATTATAACGATTTTCGGATAAAAGTCCTGCTATTTAACCCATATATGGAAGAAGATGTGAACTTATACCTTTCTGAATTGCATTTGCGCGTGAGTGAATTTAATAAACCCGACAGAAAATTTGAACTCTACTTTCCAATTGATCATTCTTACGCATTATAAACTGCACAGCCCGCTCACCCCAGTTTACAGAACCTGGTTCTCACATGAAGCCAGAAGCGATAACATTACAGACCTTCGTTTGCATTTTGTCAATCATCTCGAGATATATAGCAGAAGCACCAAACCAGATGTGGCAGCAACATTCAATGCACGAGCAAATGTCTGCTATCCGCATTTATTCATCTGAATATGTGATGTTGCTAAGATTATAGTCGCCATTAATGAATCGTGGGAGTTATTTTGATTATTTTAAGATTGCATCACCATAAAGGTTGAATAGTTTTGGTGTGATGATCATCCTTGTATTAAAGACTTTTCTATTTCTGGATTCATACTTAATTAACTTTTATCTGTATTCAGGCAGATTTCTCCCAGTATAACTAAAGGGTTATTCAAATATAGTTGCTAAATATATCGAGCTTAGTTAGCCGTTCCATCAGTTCTTTGTGACGTATTTTAAAAGACAACAGTTTCATTTTGGAAGTTTTAGAATCTACAGACTATTTCTTGCCTCAATCAACAATGGATATAATGTTTCTTTCGAGATCAGCCTGACTTTTAATTTATTGGCTTTTTCGGACTTAACACCTCCGATAGGTTTGAATTTGCTAAAATTTACAGGCTCTTTCTTGCTTCAGTTAACAACAGATATAATGTCTTTTTCGAGATCGGCCTCAGTTTTACTTTATTGACCTTTCGGACTTAGCATCGCCGATAGGTTTGAATTTGTTAAAATTTACAGGCTATTTCTTGCTTCAACAATGGATATAATGTCTTCTTCGAGATCAGCCGATAGTTTTACTTTATCAATCGTATTAGACTTAATAGCATGTCCGATAGGGGCGATGGAGTAAAACAGTAGTAAACGACTGGGAAATTATAGCATAGAGAATTTGGTTGAAGAAGTTAGAAACAATTTAGGTCTAAGGGTAGATCCCTTGTTGACACCCGCATTACTGTGAAATCATCTGGATGCATGAATGTTCAACACGGTTTTCATGATGCGCTTTGTTAAGAAAGATTGAATCAAATCAAATATTCGGCCTAAGATGCTATAGCCCTTCAGCTTGTGAAGAAAACAAACATGCCAAAGTATGTCAAACCTTTATCTAAATCAACAGTTCAAGCTCTAATATATTTGTCTATATTTCATTATTTTGTCTCTACTTTATTCGAACTAATGTCCTCATTTGTACGATGTTTTGGCCGTCCTACGCTCCAGCTTTCTACAGTTGCTTGGAATTTCGAAACGAACCCTGTTTTACGATCAATGGGATATATCATTATCATTCTTTGTACCATGCCTCATTTGGTAGTCATGAGTTATCTCCCTCTAACCCGACTGTCTAAGTTTACCATTGCTGTAACAACTGAATTCATGAGACTTATAAACCTAATGTTCAGTAACCATTTTTTACCAAATTAGATATTGCAATATCCGATGTTAATGGTGTTTTTGATGTTTCCAGGGTACATGACAACTCCAACGAACATGGAAAGGAGGGCGCATGAGGATAACAACTCTCAGAAAACAGCCTCGGTCTGTCTAACCTATGTAAAAAAGTTATCGGAAAAAATACAAAATCTGTGGTCCTTATAACATCAGGATGATCTTCAGAAGTGGTTATGCTCTTCGCAGGTACATCTCCCAAATAAGGCCACCAACAGAGGAGGACATGACGAAGGACACTATGTACGCCATTCCATGTAACTGTGAAAAGAAATATAAAAGAAAAACAGACCACCTACTTAAGGTAAGGCTATAAAATATTACGCGGGGAGATAGATAAATCAAACGTAGCCGCCCACATATGGAGAGAGAAAGGGGATCACCGCTACCACCCATGCGATGAAGTTTAAATAATAGAGAACACCACTGGAAACTACGTAAACTTAAGGAACCAGCACATATGCTATGCTACAAAGAAAAGAGATCAAGCATAGAGATTAATTCAATATGGGAACCAGTCATAAAAAGTGTAGGAGAAAATCATTAAAAATCAAAATTGCAATAAGAGATCTGGTAAAAAATACCAGAGAAACCTATTAACATAAAAAAATTAATATGAACGCTGGTAAAAAAAAAAACTAAAAAAAACTAAAGAGAACCATTAAGATCAAAAATTGCAATATGAACTCTGGTAAAAAAAAAAAAATTCCTGACCATTAGTTTATAAGTTCCAGAAATTCAGTTGTTGTCCTTAAGTGAATGGCCCAGTGAATATAAAACGTTGGTTAGTTTCAGTGACTTGACCAAAGAGTTGTGAGGTCAATACCAGCAATTTAGAGAGTCAGGTTACTCATAACTCCTGACAACCTACGCAGAAGGAATGATACCCCAGTGATCGCAATAAAAGGTTCGTTTCGAATAAATGGTCAGCAAGAGGAAGACCTGAAGAACGCTAGAGCGTACAACAGCCAAAACGTCGTACAAATCGCAACTAAAATCAAGATAATAGTCTGAATAATGCAAATAGTGTCGAGCTCTAATATCTCCTCCATTCGTGTCTAAAACTTGAAAGACTCTTTCAGTAATAAATATCAACACATAAGCGCTTAAGTTAATTAGAGCCTCTACTACTTTCGTAAAATAAGGTAGGAGACTTATAGGCCGATATGTCGAAAGAGCTGACAGCTCAAACGATTTCTTAAATATATAAACTATAGTGCGGGTTCAAGGACACTGGAACAAGGAACGCCATATTCATGATTAGGATGCTCTCTGAAAGGGCATTACAAATGAAGAAAGACTTGTACCTATGCTTCATTGATTACGCGAAAGCATTCGACAAAATACGACAGAAAGAATTGATTGAAATGCTAGGCAACCTCGACATTTTCGGCAAAGACATAAGAATAATCAAGAATCTCTACTGGCAGCAAACGGCCTGCATACGGACAGGTAACGACCTCAGTAGATACACAAGGATAGAAAAAGGCGTAAGACAAGGATGTGTCTTTTCACCGGATTTGTTCAACCTATACAGCGAGAATATTTTGAGGACCCTAGATGACACACCAGGATTTGTTATTGGAGGCCACAACCTGAACAACATAAGATACGCGGACGATACAGTACTGATTGCGGACACGGAAAGGAAACTGCAAGATCTCATACAGAAAGTAGCAGTGGAGAGTGACAAGAAGGGACTACAAATAAACTTTAAGAAAACTGAGTGCATGGTCATCAGCAAAAGATACAACCCAAAATGCCAAATACAGGTGGGGGATAACAGAATCAAACAAGTCCAAGAATTTAAGTACCTAGGAAGTGTTCTAACAGGAGATGGAAAGTGCGACACAGAGATCCGAAGGCGAATTGGCATGGCAAAGGACGCGTTCCAGAAGATGAGCAAAATACTAACACACAGGAAGATCTCAATAGAAACGAAGAAAAGAGTGCTAGACTGCTACGTGATGTCAGTTTTTCAATACGGCTGTGAATGCTGGACAATATCATCGAAAATGAGGACAAAACTGGAAGCGTCCGAAATGTGGTTCTACAGAAGGATGCTACGGATATCGTGGACTGAGCATACAAGCAACGACGAAGTGTTAGAAAGAATGGCAACAAAAAGGAAATTGATGCTGAGCATCAGGAAGAGACAACTGAAGTTCCTGGGACATGCAATGAGGAAGGAGAGCCTGGAGAACCTGATACTGACTGGACAGATAGAAGGAAGGAGAGACAGAGGAAGGCAGCGGATAACATATTTGCCGGGTCTGATCAGGTGGATGACGGAACGGGGGTTGCCAGGAGCAACAGGAGCAAACATACTAAGAGCCACAAGGGATAGGGAGACGTGGAGATCCATGATCGCCTACGTCCTGAAGGGACAGGGCACATAGAAGAAGAAGAAGAAGAAGAATAATATTTCCAACTAGATGTAAAAGAGAAAATTGGAACCAGCTCGAGAGAACATATCTTCACGACAATTGCAAGGAGACCATCAAATCTGCATGACGTGTGTGCATTGAGGAGGGTTACTGGTAACAGCAGTGTATAAAATTTGAAATATTTGTAGTATCTGCTGAATCTATATGTATATATTATCGATAGATTATAGTATATGTTATACAACGTATCGATAGTATGTAGTATCTATAGTATAAATTATATATAGTGGAGAGAATTTATAGTGCATAATATATAGCAAAGCCTATGTAAAGTACATAGTATCTATAGTACAGAGAATTTACAGAGAAAATATCTATAGTGAAAACGCGCAAATACCCTTGGGAAAGGTATTAATCCATCTCTTTCCTTCAGTTATGGTTTAAATAACAAGACAGATTTGGTTCTGTAGCCTTTGCTGGCAACCAGTCTACCGCAGAAAGCAATGGCAACATACTGCGGGATAATCTTCTGCCCAGTCAGCCATGTCTATTTTGAGACATGATCGCCGAAAGCGTGTATCACGTATGGCACATAACTGACTGACAAAGTATATCTATCTAAACTTATATTATTTATATTATAAATGTAACTTTGTCTCTGTGTGTGTGCCTTTGTGTGTGTGTGTGTGTGTCCGTTACCTATAGACTCCGAAACAGCTGAACCGATTTTCTTGAAAATTTACACAGTTGTACGATAAGCATCTGCGAGTGTTATTAGCTAGGTTTTGTGTCGAGGTACCCCCGATAAATATCGAAAATCGATAATTAAAAAAATCGTGTTATAGAAGCAGAGGTCCGATTTTAATCAAATTTGATACACTCATAGACAAAGACATACGAAACTATATTTAGAAGTTTCAAGGTTGTAGTTCTTACAATAGTGCAGAAAATAAATTATATATATGTAAAAGGCAAGATGTTTGCGTGTGTATCTGTTTATCTGTCCGTATGTCCTTTATACAAATCCACAATTTTTATCCGATTCTCACCAAACTTCACACAAATATTCGTGAGGCTGAGGCTGAGTCTGAGCTCCAGGAACATGGATTAGTTTTAAAGCTTTCATTACACCCGAGTAACTCCGGGCTATACTGCTCGTGTAGTATATATCATCTATAATATATAGTAAGGAATCTATAGGAAGTATTGCGGCCATACCTTGGCTGGAGATATCCAGTTCTTTTTTTCAGCCATGACTTATTCAAAGTTTATTACGTGCCCTTTTGGGCGATGAACTATTTTCTATCCGAAAATTTATTTCTCATAAACGAAAAAGTGCTTGTCTCTGCTTAGTCAATCTCTATTTTCATGCAGACGTTCGGTCGAACTACAAGCATTGATTGCACTAGTCATACACTCTGACCAGAGGCGACGTGCATTCAGTCAAATCATTCTCATTATTTTCATATTTGGGGAGAGGAAAGTTTTACTCAAACAGCCTCTTCCCAACACTTCTTGACGAGATTTCTGAGACCACAAAAATCTTAATCTTTTTAATTCTAGCGTCAACCGTTATCTATCCTACATATCCTAATAATATTCACCTCCAGCTACCTTACAAAAGCTATAGAAGTTTATAGATCTCACTCTGTTCAGATATTTAACTCATAGCTGGAGGAAGAAGAGATGGATTCCTTTCTCAAGGGTATTTGTGCGTAAGTAAATACAATGAATTCAACTGGAATTTTAACTTGGCTCTCTGGTTTCTCATTTCGAGCCGATATTGCACCACAACGCACAGCCATGCCATTCATAGTGATAATAATAATAATCTTTTAAAAATGATATATCTATTGATTATATTTTTAACTAGCAGTATAGCCCGGCGTTGCTCGGGTGTAATGAAAGCTTTAAAAACTAATCCATAGTCCTGAAGGTCAGACTCTTTGGACGTTGGCACGAAAGACTAAAACTCAATATTTGTTACCAGTTAAAGCGAAACCGTAGACTGAAAGAAAAATGAATGGATGTAAGTCAAACTTTGATTTCCTGGTATCAATATCAAATAAGTTTTTTTCGTCCTAAACTGAATTTTGAAGGCTAAATAAGTCCTCTGAGTAAATGGTATCATGGCTGAGACGAAGAACTAAAAATTATATCTACTTAGAGCCAAATCCGAAGCAAAAACTAAAATAAAAGGGCTGAAAAAAATACAGACATACAGACAGATAAACATAGACACAACCAAACATCTTGTCTTTTATATATGTATATTTAGATTTTCTACACTATTGTAAGAACTGCAACCTTGAAATTTCTGAACATCGTTTCTTATGTCTTTGTCTATGAGTGTATGAAATTAGATTAAAATCGGACCACTCCTTCTATAACCCAATTTTTTGGATTATCGATTTTCTATATTTATCGGGGGTAGCTCGACACAAAACCTAGCTAATAACACTCGCAGACGCTTATAGTACAGCTGTGTAAATTTTCAAGAAAATCGGTTTAGCCGTTTCGGAGTCTATAGATAACGGACACACACACACAGACAAAGTTCTATTTATAAATAAGTTTAGATTCTTTTTTCGTAGATTTTGAGAAATAAGTGTGAATTTGTTTTGTATTCATAGAAAGTTAATAATACTTATCTTGTGTTATAAAACAAATGACTAAAATATTTTGGAGGCGTATGACATTCAAATATAGCCAACCAATGATAATAAATGAATTCATGCGTAAAAATACTGTGGAAATAAATGTTCTATTTGTCACGTGAATGTAAATACTATTTCTTGATCATGAACCGGAGTTCATTTCACACTTTAAACTGATAAATATACCATCGCCTTACTGAATAACTAAAATATATATATCTGTAAAAAGACATGGAAAAGTTTTATCTCTGAACACAAAAAGATCTTGTACATAACACTTTATCAAATGCATTAGACATACACAGAAATAGGTTTAACCAAAACGTCGATATTTAAAAAAAATGATACATGTTAAAAGAGAAAAAAACTCGACGGAAAGTTCTTAAAAGTGACACTATTGAATATGAACAACATGTCACCGTCGCAACGGGTTTTTTTTTTCTGTTGTTTTTTTTTCAAATATCTTCTTTTCTAAACGAAATGCTCTATTCTTACAACACTGATATATTTTTAAATCAAAATACAATTGTTAAAACAAATAATTCAATTATTCAAAATAAATAAGTACATAAACAGTTTATCAAGTCAAATAGAAATAATAAATAATAATTCTGTCTAAAAATTATTATGAAATAGATTAAAAATAAAAATGTAGTTAAATAAATATTTATAAACAAATCAGAAATTTAAAAAATCACACAACTGTGATAACAACATTTACTTATTTTTGTTTAATAGAGATTAAATTATATCACTTCATATCCTCGATTTTACTTTGAATTTCAAAGTTAGTGTCAGGAATATTTTTGGGCGTTCTCAGATTTAATTTTTTTTAAAACCAAACGACGTTTTTAACATTAAAGTATGAAAGAGTATGCGTTTTCTTAAAGAAATGTTTCCAAATGTGTACACACACACACACACAGACACACAGACACACAGACACACACACACACACACATACACACACACACATATATATATATATATATATATATATATATATATATATATGCTATTAAATATAAGAGACAATGAATGTCTATTATGTTTAATCATGAGCCGTTCTAAACGTCGTATTTTTGCTTTAATTTCAGTTGAAAATAAAGACAAAAATTCTCCAACATTTGGATAATTATTTATTGGTTTTCTTCTAAGCTTTCGGCTCACATGAGCCATCTTCAGAGAGGTAGTTTAAACTGAAATATTATAAAATCCACCATTACCGACGATTTTATTTTGTGTTGACATAAAACTCCGCTTGGCAACGGCAATAGATACCAAAAATAATAAACGCAGTTCTTAAGTTTGCGATGCGGTTTTATGACGTCACACCGCGGGATAGCGCGAAATGACTACAAAACCATGTAGTCAAATGCAATGTAATATGTTATTTCCTGTTTTAAAGTTGATTTTATTGAGTGTTGGTTGTTTTGATTTGATGTACATGGCCTCCAATATCTGCAGGTTCCTCTTACTGTGTATATGAGTAAGGATCACCGTATTGTTGACCAAAATCTGTCTGATATTACCTACATGTTTATGTTTTTCAGAGAAATGTTGTTTAATAGTACTCTGATCAGAAAGATGACATGTAAGTCTACGGGAGAGCGTGGTTGTGGTAAAACCAATATATGTACTAGGTTTTTGATTAGTATCAGAGATGCAATCTCTGAATGGGCATGTAAATTGGTACACTACATTGGTTTTTTGTAAAGAATTTAGTTTAGTGCCTGTTGGGTTATTATAGACTATGAGGTCAATTGTTTTAAACTTTTTATAATATATAATGAGTTTAATTTGATTATAACTTTCGACTGGTTTAACATTTCTACGTATTATGTTTTTGAGAGTTTTTTCATCTTGTTTATAATTATGTATTTGGTTGCAATAGTATAAGTTAATAGTGCTATGTTTATTTTGATGTAAACCATTATTATTAATAATATTATCATTATTGTTAGAGCTATTGTTAAGTTTGTTGAGATACATTTTAATTTGTTGATCAATAACGGAGTTAGGAAATCCATTATTGACTAGTGTTTGCTTAATGTTGTGTAATTCTTTATAAAATATAAATTTGGAAGAAGATATCATTTGTGTGCGTTGAAGTAAGTTTTTTATAACGGCTAACTTATATCGTTGGGGGCATTCACTATTATAATTAAGAAGACACGAATTTATGCTAGTTGGTTTCCTATATAGAGAAGTAGTAAATTTATGTGTGCTAGAATCAATGAATACATCAAGGAATGGGAGTTTGTTATTAATATTAAGTTCTAATGTAAATTTGAGGACGGAGTGACTTTCAAATTTGTTTTTAAGATATTTAATTTGATCGATATTCTTAGCTAAAACAAAGATGTCATCTATATATCTTACATATATAGCGGGTTTATTGTTGTCATTAATTATTTTATTTTCTAGATTTGCCATATAATAATTAGAAAAGAAGGGACCTAAAGGAGATCCCATCGCAATACCATCTATTTGTGTATAAATTAGAATTACTCCCTATCTTCCCGGTAAATATAGTATTAACTCCACGGACGAATTTTTACAGATTCTCCATTCCGTAAAACCTAATAACCAAATGATTGCATCTTTGGATGTCCAAAACTTATTCACAAATGTTCCCGTCCAGGAAACAATTCACATCATTATCCGTGATGTATACAACCATGCTACTCTCCCATCAATCAATATTAAACCCACTATATTAAAAAACTATTATTAGCATGCACCACACAAGTACCCTTTCACGATCCCTTAGGCAATATTTATACACAAATAGATGGTATTGCGATGGGATCTCCTTTAGGTCCCCTCTTTTCTAATTGTTATATGGCAAATCTAGAAAATAAAATAATTAATGACAACAATAAACCCGCTATATATGTAAGATATATAGATGACATCTTTGTTTTAGCTAAGAATATCGATCAAATTAAATATCTTAAAAAAAAAAAATATATATATATATATATATATATATATATAATATAATGTAATATAATATAATTATATAGTTATGTAACAATTTTACATTGCGAGAGGTTCTCAACATCAGGCAATGTTGATGTGGTTGTGCAGAAACAGAAATTTCCATGTTGCAATGTAAAATTGATACATAACTATATAATTATATTATATTAAGCTCTATAATACTCATTATATTGAACAGTGTTTATAATAAAATAAATGCCAGAGTACTCAAAATAAAAACCTTGAATCCTCTTCACTTGGAATTATATATATATATTTGTGTGTGTGTGTGTGCGCGCGTGCTTGTGTGTGTGTGTGTGTGTGTGTGTGCGTAAGAATAAGGTAAAAGAAAGTAGAAAACAGTTGAAACTAACGTGTTATACTTTTTTAAAACATCTTTACGAGTTGAGGTGAAAATAAATGATTTTACAAAGAAACGGTATACTTGTATGTTGTGATCTGGGTTTTATTTTTACTGGTCAGATATGTGTCACTTGTGTTAAAGAAATAGATACTTATTTTCAATTGCATGTGAGTACAATATTTTGTGTATGTATGTATGTATGTGTGTGTGTGTGTGTGTGTGTGTGTGTGTGTGTACGTATGTATCGAAACGCTTATTAATGCTCATCTCAAGAGTGTTAAATTTTTAAATATATGTGTTGGAAATCTTTCCAACAGTAAAGTGTATGATGGCGCATGTGTCTTTGCTTGTCAATAACGTTAGTTAATATAAGTGTATACGTGTATGCGTGTGAAAGAAAAGTCTGTAGAGATTTCCGATTGAATCGTTGAAACATTTAATGGTGCGAGGATGCTATTATCATTTTCTGTTTTGGGTCGTTCGTTATTACTTTTGTATTTTATGTGTGTGTGTGTGTATCTTTCTCTCCCCCCCTCTCTCTCTATCTCTCTCTCTCTCTCTCTCTATATATATATATATATAGTATTTGTTTGACGGAGTGTGGTTGGAAGAGGAATGAATAACCGCTTGAATCTGATCTCCTAGCTGCTCTACGAATAACTCGGAACTCTGCTTCATTCGAGACTCCGTTCCCTGCCCACCGTAAACAAGCCAGTCGCTTAAACACCGGTGTAGCCTTCACGAGTCGCCAACACTCGACTGCCTGAGAAACAGAAATTGGCTCTTTTTATTCGTTTTCAGTCTCGGGCAAGAAACCGAAATTTCTCGCATGTGACTGGCTCGCTTTCGCCAATGGCGCATGCACTGTGTCATTTCAAAACTACTTTGCATGAGCTCGCCTCATGGTTCCATGACGTCAACAAACGCACGTGCACACAACCCGCCTTCTCTTGATTCGGCGAGGTAAGTCTCCGCCATAATATATATGTATCACGCTACATCTCTCTAAACATATGAAGTGTAGGGAGCTGGTTAATGTTTCTCTTGTTCGGCCTTGTGTCAGACCTAACCGAACTCCCTACAGCTTACAGGATTTATGTTGAATTATATTCATCAGACTTATTATCAGAAGGTTTTCATCAGAAGGTAGTTTGTCAGTTGGAATGTGTGGGTTAGTGTAGAAGAGTGGAATAATAAAATATACATTTTTGTTTGTTAAAGTAGTAATTTATTAAGAGGAAAAAATAACAAGAATTGTAGAAATTAATGTTCAATTACAAACCTTAGTGGGAAGTTATGAGTAGAGTTGGTATTCAATAATAAAGTTGTTTGTAGCAGTAATTGTTGAAATGGAGAAGGAGAAAGAGAGAGGGAGAGAGAGAGAGAAAGAAAGAGGGGACAATGTCCGGGTCACTTGAAGTTGAGAGTTACATCTTTGATATGTGTCAGCAAACCGCCTCCTCTGAAATGAACTCTGTGACCGGTTAGAGACCATCCTTAAATATTCAATCCAGTTACGCGGGTTGGATCAGAAACGATTTTTTTTTTTAGCTACGGAAAAACCATTTTCTCTGACGTATTATGTATTTTGCGATTTGATGACCAATCAGGACCCAGTGTTCCGCTACAGATCCGTAAGAGGAATTTGATATTTATTTATTTTTCGTTTACCTCCGGAACTTCTGCGTAGAGCCCAGATGCGGAAAGACCAGTTTTGGTCATTTTCTGTCTTGACCTCTGAGGGCAAACATCCAGTCCCTCGCTTGCTTGGTATCAACACACATAGTTTAATTTAGTTTCATTTAAACACACACAGAGACCATAGGAACACACTTAACAACACAGATATCATAGCATGCAAAAAATATTAAAACTAATGGAGTTATTATTGACGAAAAGAAAAAAACAAACACTCAATAATAACAACTACGAACTCACTATCAACTTGCTAATCGTGTTCAGTGCATAACACGGGCGCACACGCACTACTCTAAAAACATACATAACACTACATATATTCAGTTACACATAAAATAACATCCATCCTCGATAATGGCTAAAACTGTAGCCGAAAGCGCACGGATAAACAAAACATTTGGACAATCTTTATATAATTTATGTCTTCAAAAAAATCATAAGACTAAAGGAAAATTACATAAAAATTATACCATGATACTTTGTTAGTAATTTTTAATGAAACCTGCATAAAAGAGAGATTGATGCCAATACAAGATAGATAGATAGATAGATAGATAGATAGATAGATAGATAGATATGATATGAACAGACTGAGATAGATAGATAGATAGATAGATAGATAGATAGATAGATAGATATGAACAGACTGAGATAGATAGATAGATAGATAGATAGATAGATAGATAGATAGATATGAACAAACTGAAATAGATAGATAGATATATAGATAGATAGATACGTATCTCTGTAAGCGTAAAACTGTTTTGCCTTCGCTGTAAATATTTACGTCTATCTAACGTAGCACCAACCAATCAGCTGACCTAATTATCGATCTGCTCATAGGTTATCAGATGTGATTCGATCCATTTGTCTACGTCAATATCTATCATCCGTTTCCTGATAATTTTCTGCAGACATCGCACTCTTCAAAGAAGCCCAGTTACCATAAGAATTTTGATTCTAAAAGCTTTCAAACTAGTGACATCATTGCACACACGTCACCCCCTATACTTTCAATCGATTTACGACTTTTACCTGGTATATTGCAGCGGCGACACGCTTTCATATTTTCGTTTTCTTTTTGCTTTTTTTTTTTGTTTTCTTCTTTTGACTCAGAGGCAACGAATGTATAACGAACTTATCGTTGAACTTCCCCCCACTAAAGACCCACTAAAGACCCACTTCCCCCCCACTAAAGACCCACTTCCCACCTACTAAAGACCCACTTCCCACCCACTAAAGACCCACTTCCCACCCACTAAAGACCCGCGGGCGTGAGGGGAAAAAAAACTGATCTCATCAGAAATTTTAACTATGCTATTAATTCTTCATTTTCAATTTTCTTTTCATCAGTTTATCTCTCACATCTTTTGTGATTTTAGATATGGACGAATCGGGGACTTCTAGTTTAGGAAAGAAGATGTAGATTTTTCTAAAATGTTCTGGATGGTTCTAGAGGTATCTTGAAGCCGGCAACGGAGGTTGTCCTCTATACAAAATTTCGAAATATAAAAGGAAGAGATTTGGAAACAAACAGTAAGGATAGAACAGACCAAAAAAATTGCGAGTAGTAGATGGACGCATTTCTTGTTCTCGTTTTTCTCCCTCTCTTTCCAAAAAGTAAGAAAAATAACGAAAGAACACAAGAACACACACACACACACACACACACACACACACACACATATATATATATATATATATATATATATATATATATATAGACGCAAGCCGTCAAATCAGAGCAGAAGTCAACAATATTGGCTCTCACACTCACCCTCTCTCTTTTTCACACATGTACATCTTTCCTTCCCTACTCACAGTCTAGTAGTTTAAAGAAAAAGAACACAGAATCAATGCATCTTAGTACTTAGTATATCATTGTCATTAATAAATGTCATCTTTATTATTAAAGAAGTTTAATTTATCATTCAAAAATTGTTTGATTTTATTTAGAAATTTCATATAGGGATCCAATTTTGTTGACTTACGAATCGTTCAAGAAAATAAGTAAGCATTACAGACACTTCTGTTTAATTCTAGTACAAAGCCACAAAACCATGCACCAGGTGGGAATCAAACTCACTTCACCAAATTAATAATCAGTAGATTTAGTTTGTAAATGACTACACCACAATAACGTTTGATTATTTAAACTGTCTAAGCATTAGATAGGTTCAGTAAGAGAGCTTCTTGCTTCGAAAGTAATACGCACCCGATTTTTAAAAATTATCTTTGAAGCTAGTATCAACATCATTTGTCTTATGATCCTCCAGTCAGTCAATCATTTGTGCCATACGTGATACACGCGTGGGTGATCATGTCTCGAAAGAGACATTAGTGATTGGGCAAAAGATTTTTTCCCTAGGAGATTGCCATTACAAGGCATTAGAATCAATTATGTTCTGTTATTTAACCCATAGCAGAAGAGAGAAGAGAAGGATTAATACCTTTTCTAAGTGTATTTGCGCGTAAATGAATGCAGCCAATCCAACTAGAATTCGAACACGGATCTCCGATTTCTCGTTCCGAGCCGATATAGATATATATATCCGGTGGGAATCAAAATCACTTCACCAAATTAATTAGTAGATTTCGTTTGTACACGACTATACCACAACAACGTTTGATTATTTAAACTATATATATATATATATATATATATATATATATATATATATATCCAAGTGAAGAGGACTCAGGGTTTTTATATTTTGAGTACTCTGGCATTTATTTTATTATAAACAGTGCTCAATATAATGAGTATTATAGAGCTTAATATAATATGATTATATAGTTATGTATCAGTTTTACATTGCGACATGGAAATTTCTATGTTTCGAGATAGGTTCTCATTATCAGTCATTGTTGATGTGGTTGTGCAGATGATCTACATTTAAATGAAGAAAACTTTTGCTGTGAATGTATGTGGGTCTTTTTATTTTTTGTGACTAATCAGAATGGAGATTCACTTTGGGGTTTGACCCCAAAGAATACATGCTAACCAACATTTTTCCTCTTTCTTCCTTCTTCCTTTTTCCTCAATCCTATTCTTCCCTTGTTTGTTTCCATTCCTTAATGTTTTACCTCTCATTAATCTGATCTTATCATTTTCCCTTCATTCCCTTCAGTTTTATTACATTTGATGTGATATTCCTTTTGAGTACTAATCTATTCTTTCGTTCTTCTTCTTCTTCTTCTTCTTCTTCTTCTTCTTCTTCTTCTTCTTCTTCTTCTTCTTCTCTATGTGCCCTGTCCTTTCAGGACGTAGGCGATCATGGTTCTCCACGTCTCCCTATTCCTTGTGGCTCCTAGTATGTTTGTTTCCATTACTCCTGACAATCCCCGTTCCGTCAACCACCTCTGTCTTTCTTTCCTTCTATCTGACCAGTCAGTATCAGGTTCTCCAGGCTCTCCTTCCTCATTGCGTGTCCCAGAAATTTCAGTTGTCTCTTCCTGATGCTCAGTATCAATTTCCTCTTTGTTGCCATTCTTTCCAACACCTCATCGTTGCTTGCATGCTCAGTCCATGATATCCGCAGCATCCTTCTGTAGAACCACATTTCCGCTGCTTCCAGTTTTTTCCTCATTTTCGATGATATTGTCCAGCATTCGCTGCCGTATTGAAGAACTGACATCACGTAGCAGTCCAGCACTCTTTGCTTTGTTTCCAGTGAGATTTTTCTGTGTGTTAGTATTTTGCTCAGCTTCTGGAACGCGTCTTTTGCCATGCCAATTCGCCTTCGGATCTCCGTGTCGCACTTTCCATCTTCAGTTAGGACACTTCCTAGGTCTGTTAAAGAAAATACTTTTTTAAAAAACCTAAACTGTAATTTTTTGTTCTATCTATCTTTTTGTTGTAAAGATTTTTGGGGTTTTTTTTTCCATTATATAAAGGGGGATTTTAAAAAAGATTAAAAATAAAAATAAATAAATAAATTATGTATTCTATTTTCGGCTTCATTTTTACCTAGTTCGTCAGTGATTATTTTTCTTATGTACTTGTTAGTTATATGCATGTTATTTAATTTAGGTTTTATCCATTTTCTAATGTGAATAATTTACAATGTCTACATATGACATTAATTTCGTTGCGTTTATTTAATAAATTTTTATTTTTAAAGAATCTAATAATAAATAGTTTTTCATATAAGCATAATGAACATGGCTCATTTAAGGACTTACATGTTTTTTTAGGGTCAAACGCCAAAGTAAAACTCCTTTTTGATTAGCCACAAAAAAATACCCACATATATTCACAGCAAACCAAAATATTGTGTCATTTAAATGTAGATCACCTGCACAACCACATGAGAATCTATCACGAAACATAGAAATTTCCATGTCGCAATGTATAATTGATACATAACTATATAATTATATTATATATATAGATATATAGATATATAGATATATAAACTCAACATCCTCATATAAACTCAATATATATATAAACTCAATATCCTCATATAAATGACGCAATAAAATAATTTTTTTCTGATAACTTGGACTCATTATATTTTAATTGAAGTGCCTCTTTGCACCGTAGGTGATCATGGTTTTCTGCATTTTCGTTTTTATTTTATCATATCTGAATTTTCATATATTTTTGGGAGAGATATTGGATTTTTTCGGCATCGCTTTCTCGGGGTTTTTATATTAATATTTTTCCTTTTTTAAAGCTCATGTCCATCCAGTCTAATATAGTCTGCTATTACAAACCATACCTAGGAAAAGAAAAGATTGACTGATATCTTTACCGAAAGAATTAATAAGAAAGTGAACGCAACTGAGTATAAAAAATTTGAACCTGGTTTGCTGAATTGCATCGATAGCCGTTACAGTACAAACACACCCACTGAAATGAGAAAATATCAAGGAAATATATATATATATATATATATATATATATATATATATATATATATGTTTGCGCAGTGTACGTTGGCAACATCTTTCATTCATCCTCTGAATGTATTAACAATTTATTAGATAATAAATATTTTCCGTTCGCTTCGATGGATATTGTTCACACCGATCCTGTGATAAAATCGAAACATATTTATTCTGTGGACAAGTAATTTTTTTAATCGTTTCACACAAATCAAGGCGGGAATGCCACTACTACGCAGGGGGTTAGAGAGAAAGGACACAGCGGGTATTGAGGAAAGGATAAAAAATAAAAAGGATTCAAGAAAGTAGAATATGGCGATTGACGTTGAAGACAACAGTCCGAATAATGTAAATAGTTACAATACCTCATCTAGTTATCATGGAAGCAAATAAACGAAAGGGATTTTCATAGGATGGATTTGCGAGAAAAGAAACTATTGGAGTAGAAAGCGATCACATTAAACTATTTCAAGGGTAAAATGATGGGATCTTGATTTCAATCTACTAGCACGATTAAATTTTTGTCAGGGCATTAGTGAAAGAAGCTTATCAGATCTGTTGCTATTAAAATATTTGTAGAAAAGACAGAGAGAAGCCACGTAACATCTATGAGAAAGTAACTGATGTTGAAATATCTGTTATGGGGAAAAACACCTATTCCTCAGATAATGGACTCTCCCCCTATTAATAAGAGTTAACAGGAAGTTCTGAAGAAGTTCATAGGAATTCTTTAGACTTCTACTGGAGTTCAGTAGAACTACTAGGCAGTTGATATTAGTCGGCAGTTAGCCGAATACTAAGGAGTCAGCTTTCAGTGGAAGCTTACTAAGTTCCTAACATTTTGGGTAGGTTAAGTCGATTAGCTACCGACATAGCACGATTATAACCTTCGTGCGAAAACTATCCCACAACAATATCAAATGGGGATTGATTACATTCCTTCTTTGGATTTTGTCAAGAACCACGAGATGACGAGCAGGAACAGCCGACCAGATATGAAAACAGTAGTCAATGCACAATATAATGGTATTTTTATAAATGTACATGATAAACTCTGACGAGATAAAACATTCTGGCAAGACACAGTGACCCAAATTTTCTTGCATTAGATGCAGCTATTGTTTCGATGTATTCGATCTAATTCAAGTCTGTTAAAAAAATGAGGCCAAGGAGGCACTGTGTGTTGTTTTCCAGGTGACGACCATCAGCCATTATGAGGGCGAGCAGGAAACTTTCTCTAGGGTAGTTAGGTTGCTCTGGACATCTCCAAGGCTTTCGACAGGGTTTGGCACTCTGGCCTCCTATGCAAACTACGCGGTTATGGTATTACGGGTCGCCTGCTTGACCTAATCCAATCTTTTTTAAATAACCGCAAAATGAAGGTCGTTCTAAATGGGCGTGCCTCTTCGTCCTACAGCACGAATGCTGGTGTCCCACAGGGCTCTATCCTGGACCCGATGCTCTTCCTTATTTTCATCAACGACCTCCCAGATGAGATCAAGTCCCAAGTAGGCATCTACACAGATGACACTACAATATACTCCCGCTCCAGTAAGAAACCTGTTGTGGCGGACAGACATAATCTCGCTGCTGACCTTGAACGGGATCTACACTCTGTGGTGAACTGGGGCAAGAAGTGGCTTGTCAACTTCAATTCATCTAAGACCAAGCTATTGTCTGTCAACCATTACAGGCAACCTCTTCTGCTTCCCATAGGCATGGACCAAGTGATTCTCCCTGAGAGTAACACACTACGCCTCTTCTGACTTACCCTGTCCTCAGACCTCAAATGGAACCACTATATTGAATCCATAGCAAAATCTACTGCTAAGAAGATTGGGTCACTATGTCGATCCAGGATGTTTTTTCCACCTGAATCCATCCTGCATATATACAAGTCAACCATCCGTCCGTGCATGGAGTACTGCTGCCATTTATGGTCAGGTGCCCCTGCCGTTCTCCTCAGTGTTCTTGACAAGCTCCAAAGGAGAGTCTGTAATGTTATCGGTACTGATCTGGCGACTCGACTGCAGCCACTTCACCATCGTCGAAATGTGGCATCTCTTTGTCTCTTCTATAAATACTTTCATGGCTTCTGCTCGGATGAGCTTAAGTCACTGATGCCTCCTCAACAGGTGTTTACTCGTGCAACCAGACTGGCAACTGGGTCCCACCCATTCACAGTCAGGTTAGCCAAATGCAGACGACAATTTTACTCCTGCAGCTTCCTCTCTCGCACTTCCCACCTGTGGAACTCGCTCCCGTATTCTTGCTTTCCTGACGGCTACAACCTCCAGAAATTTAAATGCAAAGTCAATACTCATCTACTAACCACTGGACTCTAGCTCTCTCCCCGCCCCTGTATAACCTTCCCTTTCTCTCCACTTATATATCTGTCATCGCACCTGCTTTTTCAGTTTTCTGTTGTTCCTTTCTAACTAGTTTGTACTCCTCACTCTTTTCTAATTAATCTTTTTACATTTATGTAACCCGCTGCACACCAGTGGCGTTTCCGCCTTGATCGGGGTGAAATGATTAAAAAAAAAATTAAAGTTCACAAGACATTTCTTACCCACTTAACCACACTCTAGAGTCCTCTTCAAGGATAGCAGCCTTGTTGACGTTGTCAATTCTAAGGGATTTTCTGTTCAGATTTTTCTGTTGAGACGGGAGTAAATGGTACCCTCAAGAAGATCATTGATGAAGATCAGAAACAGCATAGTACCTAGCATAGAGCCTTCGGAGACACCCGTACTCTGGAAGCG
Organism: Ascarosepion bandense; assembly: GCA_037127315.1. Classification (NCBI taxonomy): domain Eukaryota; kingdom Metazoa; phylum Mollusca; class Cephalopoda; order Sepiida; family Sepiidae; genus Ascarosepion; species Ascarosepion bandense. The sequence continues at coordinate 576,462 of JBBBDQ010001522.1, forward strand.
TTGCACAGAATCTCAGCATATCAAACACTGACAAACGGTTCGAGATATTTAGTGCCACAGCCGTTATTATCAAGGGTCTGGTATGCATATTCAGTGATGGCTGTTAGCACATCAGCGGCAAACCTGGAGAAGCGGAAGCTATATTATTTACCAGATAGTTATATTGCTTGTTGGTCGTGAAAGTCGTGACGTTTACACAGTTCAGCATTGGTTAGACTCTATAATACTTTGCCGAAAAGAGGTAAGAAACTAACAAGGCGATAGTTAAAGGATTCGGGGTGTTCTTCAAAAGTCTTAAAAATAGGGACTACAGAGGAGTACTTCTAACAAGCTGAAAAAACAGGAAGCAGAGAGGCAATAGTTTTAAAGTTGGGTGAGGACTGGAGCCAGTGAGGGGGCCTGTTTCTTTATGACAACGGCTTGGATTCCATCAACCTCCGCTTGCCTTATAAGAGACTAATTTAGAAAAGAAGGCTGTGACTAAAGACGGAGTTATGCACATATCACTCATTAGAGCTTCTTCTCTAGGGGAGAAATCGGAATAGGGTACTTCAGACGAGTCAAGTGTTGAGTTGGAAGAGAATTTCTGTGCAAAGCATTCAACTTTTTCTGCTATAGATGCCAAGACTTCGAATCGATTAAAAAGTTGAAGTATAGAGTGTTTTCTGTTGTTCAGCAAACTCTTCAGCAATAATCACTAGAAAAGAACATTTTTGGCCTTTAAATATGTTTTATAAACAAAAACTCCTGTGATTGGTTTTCATGGCGAGCTATATTTCATGACATCCTTTCACTGACTCATCGTAGGTCCCTAAAAACTTGGTGATGGATCTGTTCATGGCCTGTTGGTCAGTGGATCACTATCTCTACTTTTGGCTATTATTCGTCTCTGAATACTGTAAATTATTATAATTCCACCTCACAGAAGTAAAGTAAAGTATAAATTCAAAAATATTGGACAGGACATAAAATTTTATTTATATGATATAATTTGTTTATATCATCCTAGGCTATGTTCATTGGGGATGGAGATGTCCAACAATCTATGCTGGGATTTGGACTGAAATGTATCAGTTATTAGTTTTTAAATTCATTTTGTAATTTTGAAATATAGTCGGATGAATATATGTAGAATCATGAAATTTAAATATTAATATTTCTCTATATTTCTGAGATGAAACATTGTAACTGTTTAAACTATTTACATTATTCGGACTGTTGCCTTCATCTTTATTGCTATATTCATGATGTTTTGGTGGATGTACGATCAACCTTCTTCGGAATCGGTCTATTTCTGAGATGAGGTATTAAAATTATTTACACATCTGTTAGTCTTTCTTCTTATTGTTATATTTATGACTTTTCGGCGTTTGTAAACTTCTCCTTTCTGATTTTTCATTTTTGAGATGAGGTATTGTACTTATTTACATTATTCGGACTGTTGTCTTAATTTTATTGTTATATTTATAGACTTTTTGGTGTTTGTAAAATCCTCCTTTCTGGATTTTTTATATTTTTGAGAGAGTGCATTGTAACTATTTACATTATTTGACTTGTTGTCTTTATTCTTATTATTATATTTATGACTTTTCATGTTTGTAAAATCCTCCTTTTCTGGATTTTTTATATTTTTGAGATGAGAGGTATTGTAACTATTTACATTATTCCGGACTGTTGTCTTTATTCTTATTGTTATATTTATGACTTTTCGGCGTTTGTAAAATCCTCTCTTTTCTGGATTTTTTTGTTTTGAGATGAGGTATTTGCAACTATTTTGTTATTTGACTGTTGTCTTGTCTTTATTGTTATATTTACACTTTTCGGCGTCGTAAAATCTCTCCTTTTCAGATTTTTTTATATTTTGATGAGGTATTGTAACGTTATTTTTATTTATTTTGACTGTTGTCTTTATTTTTATTGTTATATTTATGACTTTTTTTATGTTTAAATCTCTCTCTTTCTGGATTTTTTTATATTTTTGAGATGAGGTATTGTAACTATTTACATTATTTGGACTGTTGTCTTTATTCTTATTGTTATATTTATGACTTTTTCTTGGCGTTTGTAAAATCCTTCTCCTTTCTCTGGATTTTTTATATTTTTGAGATGAGAGGTATTAGGAATTACTGTATATTATTTGGACTGTTGTCTTTATTCTTATTGTTATATTTATGACTTTTCGGCGTTTGTAAAATCCTCCTTTTCTGGATTTTATATTTTTGAGATGAGGTATTGTAATCATTTAATATTATTTGGACTTGTTGTCTTTATTTTATTGTTATATTTATGACTCTTCGGCGTTTGAAAACTTCTCCTCACTGATTTTTTTATATTTCTGAGATGAGGTATTGTAACTATTTACATTATTTGGATCATAGTTTTTATTTTATTGTTATATTTATGACTTTTCGGCGTTTGTAAAATCCTCCTTTTCTGGATTTTTTTATATTCTTTTGATATTATGTTTGCACTATTTACATTATTTGGACTGTTGTCTTTATTCTTATTGTTATATTTATGATTTCTTTTGGCGTTTGTAAAATCCTCCTTTCTGGATTCTTTTATATTTTTGAGATGATATTGTAACTATTTACATTATTCGGACTGTTGTTCTTATTCTTATTGTTATATTTATGACTTTTTGGCGTTTTTAAAATCCTCCTTTTCGGATTTTATATTTTTGAGATGAGGTATTGTAACTATTTACATTATTTGGACTGTTGTCTTTATTCTTATTGTTACATGAGGATTTCTTTTGGCGTTTTTAGAAACTCTCCTTATCTGATTTTTATATTTTCTTGATGAGGTATTGTAATTATTATTACTATTTGGACTGTTGTCTTTATTCTTATTGTTATATTATGACTTTTCGGCGTTTTTAAAATCCTCCTTATCTGGATTTTTTATATTTTGATGAGGTATTGTAACTATTTACATTATTTGGACTGTTGTCTTTATTTTATTGTTATATTTATGACTTTTCGGCGTTTGTAAAATTTCCTTTTTCCGATTTTTTTATATTTTTGAGATGAGGCATTGTAACTATTTACATTATTCGGACTTAAGTATTGTCTTTATTCATTGCTATATTAAGACTTTTCTTTGGCGTTTGTAAAATCCTCCTCTGATTTTTTATATTTTGAGATGAGGTATTGTAACTATTTACATTATTTGGACTGTTGTCTTTATTCTCATTGTTATATTTATGACTTCCTTTCGGTGTTTGTAAAATCCTCCTTTTCTGGATTTTATTTTTGAGATGAGGTATTGTAACTATTTACATTATTTGGACTGTTGTCTTTATTCTTATTGTTATATTTGACTTTTCGGCGTTTGTAAAATCCTCCTTTTCTGGATTTTTTTATATTTCTGAGATGAGGTATTGTAACTTATTTATTATTATTTAATTGTTGTCTTTATTCTTATTGTTATATTTATGACTTTTCGGCGTTTGTAAAATCCTCCTTTTCTGGATTTTTCTATATTTTTAAGGATGAGGTATTGTAACTATTTACATTATTTGGACTGTTGTCTTTATTCTTATTGTTATATTTATGACTTTTCGGCGTTTGTAAATCCTCCTTTTCTCGATTTTTTATATTTCTGAGATGAGGTATTGTAACTATTTACATTATTTGGACTGTTGTCTTTATTCTTATTGTTATATTTATGACTTTTCGGCGTTTTTAAATCCTCCTTTTCTGGATTTTTTTATATTTTGAATGAGGTATTGTAACTATTTACATTATTTGGACTGTTGTCTTTATTCTTATTGTTATATTTATGACTTTTCAGCGTTTTTAAATCCTCCTTATCTGGATTTTTTATATTTTTTGAGATGAGGTATTGTAATTATTTACATTATTTGAACTGTTGTCTTTATTCTTATTGTTATATTTATGACTTTCGGCGTTTTTAAAATCCTCCTTATCTGGATTTTTTTATATTTTTGAGATGAGGTATTGTAACTATTTACATTATTTGGACTGTTGTCTTTATTCTTATTGTTATATTTATGACTTTTCGGCGTTTGTAAAAGTCCTCCTTTTCTGGATTTTTATATTTTGAGATGAGGTATTGTAACTATTTACATTATTCGGACTGTTGTCTTTATTCTTATTGTTATATTTATGACTTTTCGGCGTTTGTAAAATCCTCATACTGGATTTTTTATATTTTTGAGATGAGGTATTGTAACTATTTACATTATTTGGACTGTTGTCTTTATTCTTATTGTTATATTTATGACTTTTCGGCGTTTGTAAAATCCTCCTTTTCTGGATTTTTTTATATTTTGAGATGAGGTATTGTAACTATTTACATTATTTGGACTGTTGTCTTTATTCTTATTGTTATATTTATGACTTTTCGGCGTTTGTAAAATCCTCCTTTTCTGGATTTTTATATTTTTGAGATAGGGTATTGTAACTATTTACATTATTTGGACTGTTGTCTTTATTCTTATTGTTATATTTATGACTTTTCGGCGTTTGTAAAATCCTCCTTTTCTGGATTTTTTTATATTTTGAGATGAGGTATTGTAACTATTTACATTATTTGGACTGTTGTCTTTATTCTTATTGTTATATTTATGACTTTTCGGCGTTTGTAAAAATCCTCCTTTTCTGGATTTTTATATTTTGAGATGAGGTATTGTAACTATTTACATTATTTGGACTGTTGTCTTTATTCTTATTGTTATATTTATGACTTTTCGGCGTTTGTAAAATCCTCCTTTTCTGGATTTTTTTATATTTTGAGATGAGGTATTGTAACTATTTACATTATTTGGACTGTTGTCTTTATTCTTATTGTTATATTTATGACTTTTCAGCGTTTTTAAAATCCTCATATCTGGATTTTTTTATATTTTGAGATGAGGTATTGTAACTATTTACATTATTTGGACTGTTGTCTTTATTCTTATTGTTATATTTATGACTTTTCGGCGTTTGTAAAATCCTCCTTTTCTGGATTTTTTATATTTTGAGATGAGGTATTGTAACTATTTACATTATTTGGACTGTTGTCTTTATTCTTATTGTTATATTTATGACTTTTCGGCGTTTGTAAAATCCTCCTTTTCTGGATTTTTTTATATTTTTGAGATGAGGTATTGTAACTATTTACATTATTCGGACTGTTGTCTTTATTCTTATTGTTATATTTATGACTTTTCGGCGTTTGTAAAATCCTCCTTTTCTGGATTTTTTTATATTTTTGAGATGAGGTATTGTAACTATTTACATTATTTGGACTGTTGTCTTTATTCTTATTGTTATATTTATGACTTTTCGGCGTTTGTAAAATCCTCCTTTACTCGATTTTTTTATATTTTTGAGATGAGGTATTGTAACTATTTACATTATTTGGACTGTTGTCTTTATTCTTATTGTTATATTTATGACTTTTCGGCGTTTTTAAAATCCTCCTTATCTGGATTTTTTTATATTTTTGAGATGAGGTATTGTAACTATTTACATTATTTGGACTGTTGTCTTTATTCTTATTGTTATATTTATGACTTTTCGGCGTTTGTAAAATCTCCTTTTCTGGATTTTTTTATATTTTGAGATGAGGTATTGTAACTATTTACATTATTGTCGGACTGTTGTCTTTATTCTTATTGTTATATTTTATGACTTTTCGGCGTTTGTAAAATCCTCCTTTTCTGGATTTTTTATATTTTTGAGATGAGGTATTGTAACTATTTACATTATTTGGACTGTTGTCTTTATTCTTATTGTTATATTTATGACTTTTCGGCGTTTGTAAAATCCTCCTTTTCTGGATTTTTTTATATTTTTGAGATGAGGTATTGTAACTATTTACATTATTTGGACTGTTGTCTTTATTCTTATTGTTATATTTATGACTTTCGGCGTTTGTAAAATCCTCCTTTTCTGGATTTTTTTATATTTCTGAGATGAGGTATTGTAACTATTTACATTATTTGGACTGTTGTCTTTATTCTTATTGTTATATTTATGACTTTTCAGCGTTTGTAAAATCCTCCTTTTCTGGATTTTTCTATATTTTTGAGATGAGGTATTGTAACTATTTACATTATTTGGACTGTTGTCTTTATTCTTATTGTTATATTTATGACTTTTCGCTTTTGTAAAATCCTCCTTTTCTCGATTTTTATATTTCTGAGATGAGGTATTGTAACTATTTACATTATTTGGACTGTTGTCTTTATTCTTATTGTTATATTTATGACTTTTCGGCGTTTGTAAATCCTCCTTTTCTGGATTTTTTATATTTTTGAGATGAGGTATTGTAACTATTTACATTATTTGGGCTATTGTCTTTATTCTTATTGTTATATTTATGACTTTTCGGCGTTTGGTATCTTTTCTGGATTTTTTTATATTTTTGAGATGAGGTATTGTAACTATTTGCCACATTATTTGGACTGTTGTCTTTATTCTTATTGTTATATTTATGACTTTTCGGCGTTTTAAAATCCTCCTTTTCTGGATTTTTTATATTTTTTGAGATGAGGTATTGTAACTATTTACATTATTTGGACTGTTGTCTTTATTCTTATTGTTATATTTATGACTTTTCGGCGTTTTAAAATCCTCCTTATCTGGATTTTTTATATTTTGAGATGAGGTATTGTAATTATTTACATTATTTGGACTGTTGTCTTATTCTTGTTATTTATATTCATGACTTTTCGGCGTTTTTAAAATCCTCCTTATCTGGATTTTTTTATATTTTGAGATGAGGTATTGTAACTATTTACATTATTCGGACTGTTGTCTTTATTCTTATTGTTATATTTATGACTTTTCGGCGTTTGTAAAATCCTCCTTTTCTGGTTTTTATATTTTTGAGATGAGGTATTGTAGCTATTTACATTATTTGGACTGTTGTCTTTATTCTTATTGTTATATTTATGACTTTTCGGCGTTGTAAAATCCTCCTTTTCTGGATTTTTTTATATTTTTTGAGATGAGGTATTGTAACTATTTACATTATTTGGACTGTTGTCTTTATTCTTATTGTTATATTTATGACTTTTCGGCGTTTGTAAATCCTCCTTTTCTGGATTTTTTTATATTTCTGAATGAGGTATTGTAACTATTTACATTATTTGGACTGTTGTCTTTATTCTTATTGTTATATTTATGACTTTTCGGCGTTTGTAAAAATCCTCCTTTTCTGGATTTTCTATATTTTGGGATGAGGTATTGTAACTATTTGTTATTTGGACTGTTGTCTTTATTCTTATTATTATATTTATGACTTTTCGGCGTTTGTAAAATCCTCCTTTTCTCGATTTTTTTATATTTCTGAGATGAGGTATTGTAACTATTTACATTATTTGGACTGTTGTCTTTATTCTTATTGTTATATTTATGACTTTTCGGCGTTTTTAAAATCCTCCTTTTCTGGATTTTTTATATTTTGAGATGAGGTATTGTAACTATTTACATTATTTGGACTGTTGTCTTTATTCTTATTGTTATATTTATGACTTTTCGGCGTTTTTAAAATCCTCCTTATCTGGATTTTTTTATATTTTTGAGATGAGGTATTGTAATTATTTACATTATTTGGACTGGTGTCTTTTATTCTTATTGTTATATTTATGACTTTTCGGCGTTTTTAAAATCCTCCTTATCTGGATTTTTTTATATTTTGAGATGAGGTATTGTAACTATTTACATTGTATTTGGACTGTTGTCTTTATTCTTATTGTTATATTTATGACTTTTCGGCGTTTGTAAAATCCTCTTTTCTGGATTTTTTATATTTTGAGATGAGGTATTGTAACTATTTACATTATTCGGACTGTTGTCTTTATTCTTATTGTTATATTTATGACTTTCGGCGTTTGTAAAATCCCACTCCTTTTCTGGATTTTTTATATTTTTGAGATGAGGTATTGTAACTATTTACATTATTTGGACTGTTGTCTTTATTCTTATTGTTATATTTATGACTTTTCGGCGTTTGTAAAATCCTCCTTTTCTGGATTTTTTTATATTTTTAGGATGAAATTATTGTAACTATTTACATTATTTGGACTGTTGTCTTTATTCTTATTGTTATATTTATGACTTTTCGGCGTTTGTAAAATCCTCCTTTTCTGGATTTTTATATTTTTGAGATGAGGTATTGTAACTATTTACATTATTTGGACTGTTGTCTTTATTCTTATTGTTATATTTATGACTTTTCGGCGTTTTGCCAAAATCCTCCTTTTCTGGATTTTTTTATATTTTGAGATGAGGTATTGTAACTATTTACATTATTTGGACTGTTGTCTTTATTCTTATTGTTATTTATATTTATGACTTTTCGGCGTTTGTAAAATCCTCCTTTTCTGGATTTTTTTATATTTTTGAGATGAGGTATTGTAACTATTTACATTATTTGGACTGTTGTCTTTATTCTTATTGTTATATTTATGACTTTTCGGCGTTTATAAAATCCTCCTTTTCTGGATTTTTTTATATTTTGAGATGAGGTATTGTAACTATTTACATTATTTGGACTGTTGTCTTTATTCTTATTGTTATATTTAAAGCTTTTCGGCGTTTTTAAAATCCTCCTTATCTGGATTTTTTATATTTTGAGATGAGGTAACTGTTTACATTATTTGGACTGTTGTCTTTATTCTTATTGTTATATTTATGACTTTTCAGCGTTTTAGCAAAATCCTCTTTTCTGGATTTTTTATATTTTGAATGGGGTATTGTAACTATTTACATTATTTGGACTGTTGTCTTTGATTATTATTGTTATATTTGTGACTTTTTCGGCGTTTGTAAAATCCTCCTTTTCTGGATTTTTTTATATTTTTTGAGATGAGGTATTGTAACTATTTACATTATTCGGACTGTTGTCTTTATTCTTATTGTTATATTTATGACTTTTCAGCGTTTGTAAAAATCCTCAACATGGATTTTTTTATATTTTTGAGATGAGGTATTGTAACTATTTACATTATTTGGACTGTTGTCTTTATTCTTATTGTTATATTTATGACTTTTCGGCGTTTGTAAAATCCTCCTTTACTCGATTTTTTTATATTTTGAGATGAGGTATTGTAACTATTTACATTATTTGGACTGTTGTCTTTATTCTTATTGTTATATTTATGACTTTTCGGCGTTTTTAAAATCCTCCTTATCTGGATTTTTTATATTTTGAATGAGGTATTGTAACTATTTATTATTTGGACTGTTGTCTTTATTCTTATTGTTATATTTATGACTTTTCGGCGTTTGTAAAATCCTCCTTTTCTGGATTTTTTTATATTTTTAAGAGATGAGGTATTGTAACTATTTACATTATTCGGACTGTTGTCTTTATTCTTATTGTTATATTTATGACTTTTCGTAGTTTGTAAATCCTCCTTTTCTGGATTTTTATATTTTGAGATAGTGTGTAACTATTTACATTATTTGGACTGTTGTCTTTATTCTTATTGTTATATTTATGACTTTTCGGCGTTTGTAAAAATCCTCCTTTTCTGGATTTTTCTATTTTTGAGATGAGGTGTTAGCTTCTTCATTATTTGGACTGTTGTCTTTATTCTTATTGTTATATTTATGACTTTTCGGCGTTTGTAAAATCCTCCTTTTCTGGATTTTTTTATATTTCGAGATGAGGTATTGTAACTATTTACATTATTTGGACTGTTGTCTTTATTCTTATTGTTATATTTATGACTTTTCGGCGTTTGTAAAATCCTCTTTTCTGGATTTTTCTATATTTTGAATGAGGTATTGTAACTATTTACATTATTTGGACTGTTGTCTTTATTCTTATTGTTATATTTATGACTTTTCAGCGTTTGTAAATCCTCCTTTTCTCGATTTTTTTATATTTCTGAGATGAGGTATTGTAACTATTTACATTATTTGGACTGTTGTCTTTATTCTTATTGTTATATTTATGACTTTTCGGCGTTTGTAAAATCCTCCTTTTCTGGATTTTTTTATATTTTGAGATGAGGTATTGTAACTATTTACATTATTTTGGACTGGCCATCCTTTATTCTTATTGTTATATTTATGACTTTTCGGCGTTTGTAAAATCTCCTTTTCTGGATTTTTTTATATTTTTCTGAGATGAGGTATTGTAACTATTTACATTATTTGGACTGTTGTCTTTATTCTTATTGTTATGTTTATGACTTTTCAGCGTTTTTAAAATCCTCTTTTTTTCTGGATTTTTTTATATTTTTGAGATGAGGTATTGTAACTATTTACATTATTTGGACTGTTGTCTTTATTCTTATTGTTATATTTATGACTTTTCAGCGTTTTAAAATCCTCCTTATCTGGATTTTTTTATATTTTTGAGATGAGGTATTGTAATTATTTACATTATTTGGACTGTGACTATTCTTATTATTTATATTTATGACTTTTCGGCGTTTTTAAAATCCTCCTTATCTGGATTTTTTTGTATTGCAGAGATGAGGTATTGTAACTATTTACATTATTTGGACTGTTGTCTTTATTCTTATTGTTATATTTATGACTTTTCGGCGTTTGTAAAATCCTCCTTTTCTGGATTTTTTTATATTTTTGAGATGAGGTATTGTAACTATTTACATTATTCGGACTGTTGTCTTTATTCTTATTGTTATATTTATGACTTTTCGGCGTTTGTAAAATCCTCCTTTTCTGGATTTTTTATATTTTTGAGATGAGGTATTGTAACTATTTACATTATTTGGACTGTTGTCTTTATTCTTATTGTTATATTTATGACTTTTCGGCGTTTGTAAAATCCTCCTTTTCTGGATTTTTTTATATTTTGAGATGAGGTATTGTAACTATTTACATTATTTGGACTGTTGTCTTTATTCTTATTGTTATATTTATGACTTTTCGGCGTTTGTAAAATCCCTCCTTTTCTGGATTTTTTATATTTTTGAGATGAGGTATTGTAACTGTTTACATTATTTGGGACTGTTGTCTTTATTCTTATTGTTATATTTATGACTTTTCGGCGTTTGTAAAAATCCTCCTTTTCTGGATTTTTATATTTTGAGATAGAGTATTGTAACTATTTACATTATTTGGACTGTTGTCTTTATTCTTATTGTTATATTTATGACTTTTCGGCGTTTGTAAAATCCTCCTTTTCTGGATTTTTTTATATTTTTGAGATGAGGTATTGTAACTATTTACATTATTTGGACTGTTGTCTTTATTCTTATTGTTATATTTATGACTTTTCGGCGTTTGTAAAATCCTCCTTTTCTGGATTTTTTATATTTTTGAGATGAGGTATTGTAACTATTTACATTATTTGGACTGTTGTCTTTATTCTTATTGTTATATTTATGACTTTTCGGCGTTTTTAAAATCCTCCTTATCTGGATTTTTTTATATTTTTGAGATGAGGTATTGTAACTATTTGTTATTTGGACTGTTGTCTTTATTCTTATTATTATATTTATGACTTTTCGGCGTTTGTAAAATCCTCCTTTTCTGGATTTTTTTTATATTTTTGAGATGAGGTATTGTAACTATTTACATTATTTGGACTGTTGTCTTTGTTCTTATTGTTATATTTATGACTTTTCGGCGTTTGTAAAATCCTCCTTTTCTGGATTTTTTATATTTTTGAGATGAGGTATTGTAACTATTTACATTATTCGGACTGTTGTCTTTATTCTTATTGTTATATTTATGACTTTTCGGCGTTTGTAAAATCCTCCTTTTCTGGATTTTTATATTTTTGAGATGAGGTATTGTAACTATTTACATTATTTGGACTGTTGTCTTTATTCTTATTGTTATATTTATGACTTTTCGGCGTTTTTAAAATCCTCCTTATCTGGATTTTTTATATTTTTGAGATGAGGTGTTGTAACTATTTACATTATTTGGACTGTTGTCTTTATTCTTATTGTTATATTTATGACTTTTCGGCGTTTGTAAAATCCTCCTTTTCTGGATTTTTTTATATTTTTGAGATGAGGTATTGTAACTATTTACATTGTTGGTGTTGTCTTTATTCTTATTGTTTATATTTATGACTTTTCGGCGTTTTTAAAATCTCCTTTTCTGGATTTTTATATTTTTGAGATGAGGTATTGTAACTATTTACATTATTTGGACTGTTGTCTTTATTCTTATTGTTATATTTATGACTTTCGGCGTTTTTAAAATCCTCCTTATCTGGATTTTTTATATTTTGAGATGAGGTATTGTAACTATTTACATTATTTGGACTGTTGTCTTTATTCTTATTGTTATATTTATGACTTTTCGGCGTTTGTAAATCCTCCTTTTTCTGGATTTTTTATATTTTTGAGATGAGGTATTGTAACTATTTACATTATTTGGACTGTTGTCTTTATTCTTATTGTTATATTTATGACTTTTCAGCGTTTTTAAAATACTCCTTATCTGGATTTTTTATATTTTGAGATGAGGTATTGTAATTATTTACATTATTTGGACTGTTGTCTTTATTCTTATTGTTATATTTATGACTTTTCGGCGTTTGTAAAATCCTCCTTTTCTGGATTTTTTTATATTTTGAGATGAGGTATTGTAACTATTTACATTATTTGGACTGTTGTCTTTATTCTTATTGTTATATTTATGACTTTTCGGCGTTTCTTAAAATCCTCCTTTTCTGGATTTTTTTATATTTTGAGATGAGGTATTGTAACTATTTACATTATTTGGACTGTTGTCTTTATTCTTATTGTTATATTTATGACTTTTCGGCGTTTTAAAATCACTCCTTATCTGGATTTTTTTATATTTTGAATGAGGTATTGTAATTATTTACATTATTTTGACTGTTGTCTTTATTCTTATTGTTATATTTATGACTTTTCGGCGTTTTTTTAAAATCCTCCTTATCTGGATTTTTTTATATTTTTGAGATGAGTATTGTAATTATTTACATTATTTGGACTGTTGTCTTTATTCTTATTGTTATATTTATAGGCTTTTCGGCGTTTTTAAAATCCTCCTTATCTGGATTTTTTTATATTTTTGAGATGAGGTATTGTAATTATTTACATTATTTGGACTGTTGTCTTTATTCTTATTGTTATATTTATGACTTTTCGGCGTTTTTAAAATCCTCCTTTTCTGGATTTTTTTATATTTTTGAGATGAGGTATTGTAACTATTTACATTATTTGGACTGTTGTCTTTATTCTTATTGTTATATTTATGACTTTTCGGCGTTTGTAAAATCCTCCTTTTCTGGATTTTTTTTATATTTCTGAGATGAGGTATTGTAACTATTTACATTATTCGGACTGTTGTCTTTATTCTTATTGTTATATTTATGACTTTTCCGGCGTTTGTAAAATCCTCCCTTTTCTGGATTTTTTATATTTCTGAGATGAGGTATTGTAACTATTTACATTATTTGGACTGTTGTCTTTATTCTTATTGTTATATTTATGACTTTTCGGCGTTTGTAAAATCCTCCTTTCTGGATTTTTTTATATTTCTGAGATGAGGTATTGTAACTATTTACATTATTTGGACTGTTGTCTTTATTCTTATTGTTATATTTATGACTTTTCGGCGTTTGTAAAATCCTCCCTTTTCTGGATTTTTTTATATTTCTGAGATGAGGTATTGTTACTATTTACATTATTCGGACTGTTGTCTTTATTCTTATTGTTATATTTATGACTTTTCGGCGTTTGTAAAATCCTCTTTTTCTGGATTTTTTTATATTTCTGAATGAGGTATTGTAACTATTTACATTATTTGGACTGTTGTCTTTATTCTTATTGTTATATTTATGACTTTTCGGCGTTTGTAAATCCTCCTTTTCTGGATTTTTTTATATTTCTGGGATGGTATTGTAACTATTTACATTATTTGGACTGTTGTTGTCTTCATTCTTATTGTTATATTTATGACTTTTCGGCGTTTGTAAAATCCTCCTTTTCTGGATTTTTTTATATTTGTTACATTATTTGGACTGTTGTCTTTATTCTTATTGTTATATTTATGACTTTTTCGGCGTTTGTAAAATCCTCCTTTTCTGGATTTTTTTATATTTCTGAGATGAGGTATTGTAACTATTTACATTATTTGGACTGTTGTCTTTATTCTTATTGTTATATTTATGACTTTTCGGCGTTTGTAAAATCCTCCTTTTCTGGATTTTTTTATATTTCCCTGAGATGAAGTGTTATAACTATTTACATTATTCGGACTGTTGTCTGCATCTTTATTATTATATTCATAACACATCAGCCGTCGTATAGTCGGCCATTTTTAGGATGTCTATATATTTGAGATGGGCTATTGTAACTATTTACATTATTCGGACCGTTGTCTTCAATTTTATTGTTATATTCATGACAGCTCAGCAGTTGTACGATTAGCCTTTTTCGGGATCTATCTATTTAATTGAGATGAGGTATTGAAACGATTTACATTATTCAGACTTTTGTCCTCATCTTTATTGCCATGTTTACGGTATTTTGTGTTTGTCAGGTGCTATATGTCGTGATTTCGAACAGGAATCTTGATTTAATCCACGAGGGGTGGTTAGACTGTTTTATTCCACGTGCTATGTCTTTTTTAATATCTCAAATTTAGATAATCTGTTTAGAAATTCAAAGTCTCTAATTTTTTAAACGGTTTGAAGATATATTTCGAAAAGAAACTGCTAACTGTGCCGATTCTAGTTTTGTGTTCATTACCCAACTTCAAATAATTCATTGCTTTTGTCTATTTAGCGTATTTTGCACCGCAGTAGTCACCACTTTACTCCCTATCACAATTCTCGTTCGCGGTGATATTGAGAGAAAATAGTGCAATGGCCTACCTTTTTTTACTTTTTTTTCTTGAAAACTTACACAGTTGTACTATAAGCGTCTGCGAGTGTTCTTAGCTAGGTTTTGTGACGAGGTACCCCCGATAAATATCGAAAATCGACAATCGAAAAAATCGGGTTGTAGAAGGAGTGGTCCGATTTTAATCAAATATTGAGGTTGCCCCGTCATTCTTCTCAAGGTTAGATTAGCATGGATCAGGCTAGTATCCCTGAAAGCAAAACACTGCGCTTCCTCGGCTTAACTCTCACAACAGACCTTAAGTGGAATGAATATATAAAATCAATAGCTAAATCCACTGCTAAGAAAGTCGGTTCTCTGTGTAGGGCTAGGAAGTTTTTCCCGTCTGAAAAAATCCTGCACATATATAAATGTACCATCCGCCCGTGCATTAAATACTGCTGCCATATCTGGTCGGATGCTCCTGCTATCCACCTAGGTCCCATTGACAAAATCCAACGGAGAATCTGTAATGTTATAGATCCTGACTCGGCAGCTCAGATACAGTCCCTTTCTCATAGGCGCAATGTGGCTTCCCTGTGTCTTTTGTACAAATACTTTCACGGCTTCTGCTCTGATGAACTTAGCTCCCTGGTACTCCTATATCTAAATTTACTCGAGCCACAAGATTAGCAACGAGGTCTCACCCATTTACCAATAAATTGTAAACTCAAATTCTACTCCAACAGCTTCCTTTCTCGAACTTCTCGCCTGTGGAATTCCCTTCCATTTACTTGCTTACCCGACAGCTATAATCTCGAAGAATTTAAATGTAAAGTCAATAGTCATCTCCTATCTCACTAACTAGCATCCTCTCTCTCATTCTTCTTTCCCCATCTGCTCCACTCTCATCAGTATTCTCATCCTTCTCTTACCCGCTTCCTGACACCTCCTATAACCTGTCACTCTTTTCCATAACCTTCCTCCTATGTAACCCCCGGCAAAACTGTGGCAATAAAATGCCTTGCTTGGGGCGATATGATTATAAAAAGATTTCTTTTGAAGTTATGTTTTTCTAGCCTTTACCTAAAGACCTGCAAGGCAACAGATTGTTTGAACTTAGACTTACCCTCTTCTAGACTGGTTTTCATCTAAGGCTAATTGAATCCAGCCTCTCTTACTATTTTATCGATAGCCAGAGAAGAAAAGATGCATTCATACCTTTCCGAAGGATATTAGCACTTATGTGAATGTGAATAACTCGATTGGAATTCGAACTCAGCTCACAGATTCATTAACCCGTGCCTCAACATTTGCAATTACACACAATTAGATTTATGTAGAAAGAAAGTGCTGATACCGAAACGTGTGGTCGAACCTGGACGTCCAGGCAACAAATGTATATGTTGGATTGATTGTGCTACTGGGATCAGTAAGTCCGTCAGGTGCCATATGTAATAAACACTTAGGCGATCATGTTTCGAAATATATATGACTGATTGACAGAATATTTACCCACATTAGGTTGCTATTATTTTCTACAGTAGACTGGTTGCCAACCAAGTCTCTAAAACCTAATCTGTTCTTCTATTTACACTATAGCTCTTGCGTGAGTGCAACGAACTCAACTAAAATTCGATATCGGCTCTCTGGTTTATATTTCCGAGCTGATAACCAGTTGATATCAGCATGTATTAATATATAAAGCACTCAATCAGAAGTCTGAGTGTCTTCCTGTGTTACAATGTATTCTGGGTATTCTGTGTATTCCGGGTATGCAGTATTATGCGTTTTCCTATATTCCCGGTGTTCTACAGCATTATTATGTATTATTCGAAGGATTACTTAGTAAGTTGTCTTTACGCGAAGATACAGATATATTTCAGATTAACGTTACGAAAGACATCGTTATAGATTAGGGCAACAAAAATAAAATTAGCTCTGATGTTATGAAAAAAAATTGATATACATATTTTCAAATATTGCCAGTACGTGGAACAGATTTAGTAAGAAGCTCAAAAAAGAAGATTTAGAGAAAAGAATTTATTGATCGTAGTCGACAAAAAGTAATATATATATATATATATATATATACATAAAATAAATGACCCACACAATACTAAATTGTTGTTCCTATTCTATATATATAAAATGCAATCTGTGAGTTTGTGTGTGACTGTAGCCTATGCACGCCTACATTTTTTTAAGCTACGCCATTCAAACTTTCCAGGGACACATATCTACAAGGAAGCCAGGTCGACACATACTTTTTGTGTTTAAGTTCAGCAATTTTCCCCTTCGCACTTTTTGGCCAATGGAGCCGATTGTTTACATTTGCTCCGTAAAACATCTAAGATCTAAGATGGTTGCTAGATTACGTCACAGAAATCAAATCACACGTGTCAAACGCGACTAAAAAAACTAAGCCTTTATATTTAATTTTTTTCCAACGTTTTTGAAAATTCATTTGGTCAACAAAAAAATGTGAATATTTTTACCCGTAATTTTGAAACAAAAGAAATATTTTTAAAATAGTGTTTTTCAAGCAAAAACAAAATATGTAACAAAAATGGTTAATTTAATTATTTCAGTCTTTTTATTTTCAGATTTAATATTTTATACTTCAGAAAATAAAATTTAAAAAATAAAGCTTTTTTTTTTCGCTAAATATTTCATGCAGGAAATCAACTGTCGGTAATTCGTGTGGCATTAATGTAACTTTTTCCTCTAAAATTAAATATCTCCATTTTTAAATATTTTTCGAAAATATCTGAAATTCATTTAGTCAACAAAATGTGTAAAAATTTTACTCCGTAATTTTGGAACAATTTAATTACTTAAGTCTTTTTTTTTCAGATTTAATATTTCATACTTCAGAAAATAAAATTTAAAAAAAAGATAAAGCTTTTTTTTTCGCTAAATATTTCATGCAGGGAATCAACTGTCTGTAATTCGTGTGGCATTAATGTAACTTTTTCCTCTAAGATTAAATGTCTATATTTTTAAATATTCTTCGAAAATCTCTAAAATTCATTTAGTCAACAAAAAAATGTAAATATTTTCCACCGTAATTTTGAAACAAAAGCAAACACAAACAACGTCAAACAAAACATCAACTCACGTTTACGCAAAACAAAAGAAAATAGATTTTTTAATGAAATTTTGAACAATTTTAAAACAACAACATTTTATATAATAATTTTTTTTATATAACTGAGTTTTAAAGTGAGGCGGCGACTAGAAGCGTTCGGAAATCGCAACACGCTGCATTAATCATCTCATTAAAAAAATGTACTGAGTTGCACGGCCAACGCAGGACTATGATTCTAGTGCAATATAACTAAGTATACCGTAATTATTTAATCGTAATTCTGACTTATACTCATAAATAGTTGTAAAAAAATCTATTGATCAATAAAAACCTAAAATCTAACCTCCGGATTAAAATTATTGTTTAACTTTTATAAACATCTAAGGTCCCACTATGTATCTTACCCAGACAAAATTAAGAAGTGACTTGTCTAGATCTAATCCATCCTACCCCTTTTCATAACCCAAATATTTATATCTCCATGGTTACATAATTCTAAATTTTGATTGAATAATTTTGACACACCTAAATGCATTTCCCCAACTACCATTCCCTAATTTCTAAATAACCAGAAATTTATCTTATATTTTAAAAAATAAACCGTTTTTACCATTTATTTTAACATAATCTAATGCTTTTATAATGATTTTATAAGCCATTGTAATAACAAAATTACAATATATATATATATATATATATATATATATATAAACTTAGTTATAAATGGAACTTTGTCTGTGTGTGTATGTGTGTGTCTCTGTGTGTGTGTCCGTTTCTTATAGACTACGAAACGGCTGAATCGATTTTCTTGAAAACTTACACAGTTGTACTATAAGCGTCTGCGAGTGTTCTTAGCTAGGTTTTGTGACGAGGTACCATGATAAATATCGAAAATCGACAATCAAAAATATCGGATTGTAGAAGGAGTGGTCCGATTTTAATCAAATTTGATACACTCATAGACAGAAACTCAAGAAACGATATTCAGAAGTTTCAAGGTTGCAGTTCTTACAATAGTACAGAAAATCGATAATATATATATATATATATATATAAAAGCTTTCATTACACACGAGCAACGACGGTCTATACTGCAAGTATATATATATATATATATATATATATGTTTGTGTGTGTGTGTCTGTCTGTGTTTGTGTGTGTATGTGTGTGTGTGTGTGCGTGTGTGCACGATATAAACATATAAACATACATCTATCTGTAAGCAAAAAATATTTTTGTGTCATCTTTTCCGCGAAATTGGTGTAAATCCCTAGCATAAATTAAGCGTCATTAAAAATCTGACCCTTTAGTATTTTTTACCCTTTTATATGATAATTAATATGTATTTATAATGTCTTAGCATATAATTTTAATTTGAATATAGTAATTAATTTCCTATATATTTTTAATCAAATAAATACATTTCAGTGACGCACATAAACGATTTAATGTAAAATTAGAGCAACTAGAATGATATAATTGCGTTAGAAGTACTGGAATAACTAGTAAACAGCCATCATAAAGCTACCAAAACAAACATATGCGTATATATATATATATATATATATATATATATATACAAATCTGAGTCTTATCAAGTCTTATATATATATATATATATATATATATATATATATTTTAGACCCACAGACAGATTTGTTTTGCTGTATCACAGCTTATCAGTACGGTTAGACATCCGATTGCTTTTTACCCAGGATTGAAACCCGACCGAATTGGCGTCAATCGGTATATCTACCTCTGAGTCATGGGCGCTCAGTAGAAGGAGGCAGACTTTTAGCGTATGATGTATCATACACCACTGATCAGAGTGCTCTACTTCATTACCAAATGAGCGATGCGTAGATGCTAGAGTTGCTAATGTTTTTTAATGTCTACCATTCTTCGAGAGTGCTCAATCAGGGAGTGAAAGCGTAAACAGTAATATATATATATATATATATATATATATATATATATATATATATATATTTCTTATAGACTCCGAAACGGCTGAACCGATTTTCTTGAAAACTTACACAGTTGTACTATAAGCGTCTGCGAGTATTCTTAGCTAGGTTTTGCGACGAGGTACCCCCGATAAATATCGAAAATCGACAATCGAATATATCGGGTTATAGAAGGAGTGCTCCGATTTTACATACATACATATATATATATATATATATATATATATATATATATATATATATATATTTGTTATAAATATCTGACATTCACACATACATACTCGTGCGTGATTTTCCTGACGCATATAAAATTCTTTTTCAATGAGTTTCTATTAAAAGATTTCTAGTTGAATGCGATATATGCCCCTGAAATGAGAAAGGCGAATTAACCATTGAATGATGTCTCGATAAATGCAATCCTCTACCAAAATTCCAAAGTCTGTACTCATTAATCGTATGTCGACTATTTTTCCTCCGGCAAATCACTGGAGATTCACCTTCATCTTCTCACCTCCCCGCTCCGGCTACCAACAGATTCCTGTCATTAGTATATACAAGTGACTAATTTCCTGGCAGAAATTACTAACCTTCAAATCAAAACAAGACCGCCTGACAAGCTCGATTGCTCTCTCAATTGTAGGTTCGACTGAGAAAGCAAATTAAGAAAGAATCTGCAGTTTTTGTATCGTTGGGCGTTGGGGGACACGTGTGAGTTGAGGGGACATCATTATCATCATCATTATCATTTCAGCCTCTACAGTAGATATTTGACGAGAGATAGCAAAACATCTTAAATGTTCATTAATTTTATTATTATTCTTTCTGAAATAGTAACACCAGAAAGTAGAGTGTGTGTATTCAGTGCGTATTCTGCCTCAACCGTGTCATACATTATAAACGCTCTCCAAAATTCATAATATTGCTAATATACTGATATGTTTCAACCTTTTTTTTTCTTTCTCTAAACAGGTAATATAGTCCCGTCTCCATGTTCTTTTTCAATCACTTAGTTAAGTGCCATACGTATTACTCGCTTTGGATATCATGTCTCGAAAGAGACATGACTGATTGGGCAGATTTTCCCAATTAAACTGCCATTACTTTCTGTGATAGAATGATTGCAAGCCAAGTGCTGTTATTTAACCCATAGCTTGAAGGAAGAGACGGATTAATACATTTCCGAAAAGTATTTGTGCGTAAGTGAATGCAACAAATTCAAGTGGAATTGGAACTCGTTTCTACGATTTCTCGTTCCGAGCTGATATGCACTGTACAACAACGCACATCCCGAGTTCTTTTCACCGAGTTCAAAATCATCGCTGTAAATCTCACTGTTACAGCTGTTTTTTCTTTGTTTTTAATGCTTCTTTCATTTCGTCTCATCTTACGACTCGTTTCCTGCTTGAGGTCACGACTGTTAACGATTGTTAAACCGCGTCACAGATGACGTTAAAAGTGTTTTTCACAAGTTCTATTAACCGTTGCAATGTTTCCATTTTAAATTCTGTCTCAAGAAATGATTTGTTCGTGACACTACGTTTCCTACTTGTTTCGTTCCACTCTCCTCTTTAGTTCCATTCTTTAAGAACGCAGCCTATTAATCTTCGTCCTCTTTTTGGATAGGTACAAGATGTTCTAATCAACTTTGAATTGGTTAAACATCTCAATTTGCCGTGTCTTCTTTCAGACAAGATTATAGCTTTCGCTTCTCTATAAGAAATTTTGATGCATTGCAGATTATTGCGTCTACGGCTATCTCGTGTTGAATGCACCGGTTCCCGTTCGATCACCGACGTTAAGCAACATCGAGCCTGGTCAGTACTTATATGCGTGACCATTTGGGAATACTAGGTGCTGTAAACGTAAGGACTAAGAATGGTCCAACGGTCCTCCAGGTTTGGGGGTTGGGTGCAGTGCTAACAACCCTGCCTCTTAAAAAGTTTATAGCTTTTGTTATCCGGCCCTCATTCATCCGGGTAACATGCAAAGAATCCCGATGGTTACAATCTTCTCGTTCCACTGCCTTATGTCCAGGGATACCTAGTCTAGTTCTTACCATTTATTTTTCACTCCGTTTCCACTGGGTCCAAGTACACACTGCCTGGACCAGGGATTGAATTGACAATTACATTTTAATCCACTCGTCTATTTTCCATAGAGAATTGTCTCTTGGAACAGTGACCTAGTAGATTTAAGCGTTGGCTTAACACGGACAGAAGAAGACGGAAGAACACAAAACTATAACATCAAAACTATTTCGCATATAGTGTAAATAACAAATTACTTATATATATATATATATATATATATATATATATATTATTGAGTTGTGATAATGTTGTGATAGCGGCAAGATTGTTGTTTTTGAGGGGTTTACGAATAAAAATAACTTTCCCAAATTTATTTGTGCGTAAGTGAATGCAAGAAATTTAACTGGCATTCACTTACGCACAAATACCCTTGGGACAGGTGTTAATCTGTCTCTTTCTTCTAGCGAAGAGTCAAATAACAGGATAGATTGGATTCTATAGCCTTGGCTGGCAACCAGTCTACCGCAGAAAGCAATTGCCCAGTCAGCCATGTCTATTTTGAGACATGATCACCCAAAGCGTGTATCACGTATAGCCCAACTGACTGACTGACTCACTGACTGATGAAAAGATATTTTTAATGCGGTTTTTTGTCGCAGAGTGCTCAATATCGAAATAGATAGTGTATGTGGCCGCTTAACAGATTTTTAGGTCCTAGTTAAGTTTGGGGTGTTCTTGTGCATGTTCATCCTTTAATCGGTCACATATGCTAACATGGTAGGGTTGGTTGTTTCGTTTTACAACGTATCCACCCATCGTCGGTCATTTAACGCCGAATCGAATTATTAAAAATCGAACAAAAAGTTAAGAACAAGTTCAAAGAGTTTATATATTTAACAAATAAACATATATGACAGACTTATATATTTAAACAAATTCATACAAATACAAATACAAATTTATATATTTAACACATTTTAAATTACTAAAATATTTTCTAAAAATGTATATATCTAATTTGTCTGTTTAGATTTTATGGCATACCAACCACCACGGGTTATATGAAGCCAAATCCAGCCTACATAGATTGTATGTATATATATATTACATATACAAGATTTGCAAGCGCACATTCGGCAGAACTAAAGTTTGGGATATATAGCAAATTGTTAGAAATACATATATCTGTGTGTGTGTGAGATAGTATTCAACCAATCATATATTTGAGTACATTCCGATTTCTTTTAAGAAATCGAGTATTCTGTTTGGTCTTGTTTCCATAAATAGTTTTTTTTAAACTACTTGTTTGGCAATACTTTTTTCGCACATAGAGTTTGTACACTCTAAAAGTATATGTTTGACACTTAATCTTTTTTGACAGCTGGTACATGTTGGGGATTCTGTACCCTCCAATAAATGTTGGTGTGTGATGTAGGTATGGCCTATGTGAAGGCGGGTCAGCAAAACCTGTTCTCTTCTATTTCTGTATTGAATGTTCTATTCTCCAATAGTGAGTTTTATGTTTTGGATTTTGTTGTTAGTGTATCTATCCCAATAATTTTGCCACTTTTTAAAAATTATTCTATTCACAACAGCTTTAAAATCAGCATAAGGTATTTTGATTTTTGCTCTTTCATTGCTTTGTTTGGTTCCGAGTCTGCCCTGTCATTTCACGGAATACCTAGATGGCATGGGATCCAACAAAAGATTACTTCTTTGCTTTTAGTTAAATTAAAAACTCTGTTTAATATTTGTGTGATTAAAGTGTCAGAAGATTTTTTTGTAAGAAAAAAGGTCAACCAACACAATATAAAAGTCCAACTAAAATGACAAGAAGAAACCGATTCACTATCAAGTAATATAGCGGACGCCCATTCACGCGCGCTAAAAAGAAAGTAACACAATAAATGCAATAAAAAGAAATCAACCACAGACAGCATAAAAAGAAATAAAAAAGAATATAAACTTTCTGTTTAATAATACAACATTAAAATATGTCAGCACAACAAAAGCAATCAAAAATAATTTACTCACATACCAAAATACCAAATTAAACCAAACAAATAATAAGAAAAAAAAAGAGGCACAACAGCAGATTGAATTTCAACCCTGACGAGTCATCAAATTTTTCGAAACGTTCCCTTCTAATAAAATGTTGGCAAGAAGGAATTCCTAAAGGAAGAGAAAAAATGCCCACTCGACTCATTAAATCTCTCTCTCTCTCTCTATATATATATATATATATATATATATATAATTTTAAATTTACATTTCATCTGTTAGAAAATTAATTATTATAATACAAATATGAATAAAATTCTTTATAACGATTATTAAGTAAAATTAATTCGGCCATAAACTTTTAACTAATTACGATATAAATATTTATAATTAATGTCTGCGTTTCATTTCCTTATGAAAATCAACAATATCCTTGGGAATTACAAAAAACTCAAAAATACATAATTTTTTTTTATTACATTTTTTGGTGACATTTTTTTCGATCCAAATGTTGACTCATAATTCTTGGTTATTTTTTTCACCTGGGATATGAAACTAAGTTTTATTTTTTCCAATTTTTTTTAATTAGGTATATTGACCTACCTTAAGTAACATAGAAGGTATCTGTACTGAGAAAGTGTGATGTGATTGGGAAATATGGACTCGATTTTCCCATTCAGCGTAAAAAATAGCCCAGAAACATGTGCCCATTACCCAACAATATTTGGGTCGAAAATAGTGTCGACCAATGCTATTAATGTTATTAGTGATTTACTGTTTCGTTAAATCATTTGCTAGCTTGACAACTGAGACATACGGTAAATGAATGCTTTTCTAAGTTAGTTATTAGGCATATCTTGCTGGAAGACACCCTCTATTATACGAGCAATTATCTTCACACAGATGAAGAAGAGATTCGAGAAAACAGAGATGTAGTTTTACAGAAGGGCGTTAAGAATACAATGGATTAAACATGTGAGCAATAAGGAAGTCTCAAGGAATATTGAAAATAAAACTAAGCTTATACTTAGAACCTGAAAGAGTCAATTGAAATCCTTTAAGCTCATAAAGTGGAAAAAGAACCTAAAATGTTTGGCACAACTAGACACATTGAAGTCAAGATCGAGAGAAGAACACTACCTAACAAATGAATGGCAGAATAGTCACTAGGAGCGATGGTGAAAATAAAAAAAACATTTGAAAGGATAGAAAGTTGTGGAGAGTCATACACATCCATGTCATAAACAGACACGGTAAAAAAGCAGAGCAATAATCATAAAACTCAAGAAAAATGGTTTTCTGGAAGTTTTTTATTGTGTGTAACAGATGTATTCTCTTTTCTTGTAAGTATTTTTACTGGAATAATGTCAATTCAAATGTCATTCACATTTATATTTCGAAATATTTATATATGAAATTGTCCTTCTAAGAGAAGGGGAACTCTGTAATAAAAACCGGTTGTTGTGGGACTGGTTGTTTCAATACGTACAAAATTGCTTTCGTGCAAAGCACAGCATCAACATCTCGCTTGGTGAAGCTGGGGTTGTATTCGTCACATAGAGTTAAGCAAAATAAATAGTACTTACAAGACCTTCGGAATAATAACAAGAAGGCCCTCTCATTACCCGCCATGTTTGTTGTGACGTCAGCAAGTGTAGTCAATTGAGGAGCCATAATACGTTCAGAAGCTCTTTCTACGAACACGTTGTTTTTCACTTCACTAATAAGTTTTACTTTAAGTTTTTTTTCCACTTAAAAGAAAATGCCTTTTCATTGTATTGTTCCTAACTGCCAAGGAAATTATCTTAAAGGACCAAAAGTTAGCGTATTCAGATTTCCCCAAAATCAAGTATCGTGCAACAAATGGCTTCGGGCCATGAAACGGATAGATTTTTCAGTTAGCAAGTATAGCAGAGTAAGTGAAGAAACCTTTTATTAAATTCCAGATTTTTAAAAATTTTAACATGTTGTTTGAATTGAATTTTTTCTTTAACTGTGTTTAAAAATCACTTTTAATGGATTTAAGCAGCAATAATAATTTTTGAACCGAGTAAAAATTAATTAAAACATTTATTTTCTTTAAAATAATTCCCGACTAGTTTCAGTCCTTACAAAAATAAACGAAAATTTCTAAAAAAAATCCTGTTTCTATTTCTATTAAATTTTCATTTTGTAGAGATTCTGAGTCTCTTTTTGCACGTAAAAACATAACAAAATAAATGGATATCCATAGAAATTAAAGTGTAATTTTTTGACGAATGCTAATTGGCCTTGTGTCAGATAATATTGAAGAATATTATTGTCTCACGCGAGATTTGCTAATAAAAAAATGAATCCATGTCCGTAAAAAATTTTTTATGAATGCTCAGTAAATTGCCTTATGTCAGTTACAACAATATTATTCTCTCATTTACAACCTTTGCACGTACAAAAAATGAATTGATGTCCATAAAAGAAAGTTTAATTTTTTTTGTTTTACATTTTATCTGTTCATTTACCTATCAGAGTAATATGGATCAATTACTACGTCAGCTATCTCTTTTTTTTTTCTTTTTTTTTTTTTGGTGTGTGAATTGAATTTTAATGCAAAGGACATTTTATGGAAAACTTACCATTTTGTTGAAAAAAGTGGAAAAAGCGAGCAGCCAAGCTTAGGAATCCACAAATACGGGAAGGGGTTATCACAACTAAATTCCCAAATTGTCCCTCCTTCATAACCTCAACAAAGTCTATGAGAGAATCACCAGATTCTAGGAAAATGCGTTTGGAAAACTCCTCATTAGAAAGTGATTTGGCACAAAGTATCGCTGGTGAGGCAGAATTCCAAAAAGAAAATGGGTTTAAAAACCCCAACAAACTTGAAAGAAAATTAAACTTTCTGGACCACCAATACTGGAGTATTATTAGAAAGCAGGGGACACTTTTTATATGTCGCATCATTAAATCCATATCCAAAAATAAGTCTTTCTCTTGAGGTTGAAACTGACTGCACAATATATGCTTTCAGTGGTGATGTACAAATATAATTTATAGGGGAATAAAATTTCTATACATATAAACGACATTATCACTCTTGAAGATTCACTTAATAATATGAGAAAACTTGATGTTGAGGAACACAAAGCCAACTGTCCAAATGTGATTACTTTGTTGAATTTATTAATTTCCTTGTTGTCACTGATTGAAGGGCAGTCTTTTAAAAATTTTACAACCCTAAAATTTAGATGTGAACAGTTATATCTAATGACAAAAATAAGTTAGAGTATTCAGCAGAAATGTTAATTTTTTGTTCCTTATATTACAACTGCTTCCCACAAGGTTACAGACTATTAAGAGATAGTAATAAACTCATTTTGCCCAGTTATTCTACCATTAGAAGATTAACTCTATCAAACTATATGAATCTTGTAGTTGAACAAGATGACAATAAATTTTTGATTTACATAAAAAATAAATTCAAAATATTATCACAGGAAGATAAGACAGTATCTTTCCTTGTCGATGCGATCCATTTAAAGCTATACTTTGATTTTAAAGGTGGGAAGGTACTTGGTTTCGCCTGCAATGGTTATGAAGCTGCAACAAGTGCCTTTGCTTTGATGTTGAGCAGTGTCTGTTCAAAATACAAGGATATTGTGCATATTATGCCTACTAAATGCATTAATACTCAAAATTTATTTGACATATTAAAGCTGGTAATAATTGGGTTAGATTTTATTGGGTTTAAAGTAATATCTATTATAGCAGATAATAATGCTATCAATAAGAAAACCATGTCATTATTTTGTATCCCAACAAAACTATCAATTGTATATCAACAACCCTTCTAGGCCTCTTTTCTTCATATTTGATTCTGTTCACATTTTAAAGTGCATAAGAAACAATTCACATCGCCAAAAAGACGGCAACAAATGCATGAAATTCCCTAAGTTTTACGAAAATGAACATAATCACTCAGATACACTTCTCGAAGCCCAATTTACTAGTTTACAGGAAATGCACAAACTTGAATCAGAGTCACTTCTTAAATATTGCTACAGATTAACTTCAAAGGCCCTTTTATCCTAATAATTTGGAAAGGCAAAATATAAATTTAGTAATGCAGATTTTTAGTGAATATACCATTCAAGGACTGCTGACCTGAGGAAAACAGAAATGCATACTAAACTTTGCAGAAGCTGTAGAATATATAAATATATTTCATAATCTCATCTTTTTTTTTTACACCCAATGGTGTGTAGGGCAGTAATTATCCTTTTTGTAAACACAATGGTGTGTAGGGCAGTAACTTTTTGTTTCCGTAACATACTGCTTTTTATGGGGCAGGGTTGTTAGCCCTGCGCCCAACCCCCAAATCTGGAGGACCGGTGGACCATTTTGGTCCCTAACGTTACAGTACCTGGTATTCCCAAACGGTCACCCATCTAAGTACTGACCAGCCTAGATGTTGCTTAACTTCGGTGATCGGACGAGAACCGGTGCATTTAACCCGATATAGCCGTAGACGAATATATTTCATACTTGGTGGAAAATATTAAATGTAAAAAACCCCTTTAAAGGTTGCCGGCTTAATAATAAATATACAAATCTACTTACTAATAAAGACAACGATGCAAATTTATATTTCTTAATACTTTTTTTTTTAATCATTTCACCCCGAGCAAGGCGGAAACGCCACTGATGTGCAGGGGGCTACATAAATGTAAAAAGATTAATTAGAAAAGAGTGAGGAGTACAAACTAGTTAGAAAGGAACAATAGAAAACTGAGAAAGCAGGTGCGATGACAGATACATAGGTTGAGAGAAAGGGAAGGTTATACAGGAGTGGGGCGAGGACTAGAGTCCAGTGGTTAGTAGATGAGTATTGACTTTGCATTTAAATTTCTGGAGGTTGTAGCCGTCAGGAAAGCAAGAATACGGGAGCGAGTTCCACAGGCGGGAAGTGCGAGAGAAGAAGCTGCAGGAGTAGATCTGTCGTCTGCATTTGGCTAACCTGACTGTGAATGGGTGGGACCCAGTTGCCAGTCTGGTTGCACGAGTAAACACCTGTTGAGAAGGCATCAGTGACTTAAG
The DNA here is from genome assembly GCA_037127315.1 of Ascarosepion bandense. Lineage (NCBI taxonomy): Eukaryota > Metazoa > Mollusca > Cephalopoda > Sepiida > Sepiidae > Ascarosepion > Ascarosepion bandense. The sequence continues at coordinate 605,370 of JBBBDQ010001522.1, forward strand.
TTCGTCTGAGCAGAAGCCATGAAAGTATTTATAGAAGAGACAAAGGGAGGCCACATTTCGACGATGGGGAAGTGGCTGCAGTCGAGCCGCCAGATCAGTACCTATCACATTACAGACTCTCCTTTGGAGCCTGTCAAGAATACTTAGGAGAACGGCAGGGGCACCTGACCATTTTTACAACTGATTAGAGATTTAGAATAACATTCCTGAAATTAGTGGGAGGCTAACAAAGGAAACATTTACAGCTTTACATTATTACAGCAATTCTACAACTGGCTATTTATTGCATAGAATAATTAAAAATGAAATATATATTACCAGGCAAATTCAAGACGGATCACCTTGAGTTAAGATTTGACAAGTGTCATCAATTTGCAGGTGGTCAGTATAATATATCGATACGTCAATTACTCGAGTGTGAGAAAAAAATTAGAATGTTGTCAGTTTTCAAATTAAAACTACCACTTAATAACAAAAGTATTGATCTCAGTAACTTACAAGAAACTAACTTGAATGATAGAACAGATGTGCAACAGATCTTCATAAATTTAATATAGATGTAACAGATGATGATATTAAATGTAGGGAAGTTTTTCCCGTTATAGTCTACTAAGCGGATTATTGTTGTCATGCAGTTTTCAAGAAAGTAGAATGCAATAAGTGCAAAGACTAGATAACTGGAGCAATGACAAACAATGTAGAACAAATCCCTGAAAGTAACCTCAGGGGATTAACAGAGGCTCCCTGCTACACCCTAATGATACAACTGCAAATTTTGTTCTCTACAATTTTGTTCTCTACAATTACGTAATTGTGGATAAACTAACAAAAGACACTTCTTTTCTTTATTTAATAAATCAGCTGTGTACATAACTTTGAATATTTTGTCAGATTATGATATTTTATCTCATGTAGATTCTTGTGATGGTGGTCACAATATAGAAAAATAGTAAAAATGTTGGTGTGGACTTCTACAAATGCGATATTGAACAATTTTTGAAATGGGAAAAAATTTAAATATAAAAAAAAGAAACTTTGAAACATGTTTTAAATCAATAAATAAATAAAATATTTTATAAATAAAACATTTTGATATATTTATTGTGTTTGTCATTCTTTTATTGTCATTAATTTAATTTTGAAAATTTTCATCACTTGCTAAAACATTGAACTTAAAAATCAGTATCTGCCCTTAAATGAATTATCTTCATTTAGCTTGATTACACTTGTTGACGCCATATTTGAGTAGAGAGGCTCACGGTAATTATGATCTTAGGTTGTTGGCTTAGTGTAGCGTTTATCCGTGAGAAAGTTTGAATCGGTGGGTTTAGTTCGTCTTCTGACCAAGTCGTTTCCGTGCAACTTTTCACATTCTCCGTGAGTCTGGTATAGAGAAAATTCCCTGTCAGTTATTAGCATGAGTGATGCAAGTCTCTTTGAGAGCAGCACACTGCTTCTATGGCCTCATTTTTTCAAACGATCTGACGTGGAACGCATATACTGGATCTATAGCTGCATATCCTGCTGGGAAAGTTGGGTCTCTATGTAGCGCCAGAAAGTTTTTCTCGTCAGGATCTGCAATATAATAGATCTTGATCTGTTCTCTCGACTTCAATCACTTTCTCACTGACGTGATGTGGTTTCCCTCTGTCTTTTCCACACACCTCCTAACACACTAACTCGCAACCATTCTCTCAAATACTCTTCCCATCTACGCAACCCTCATCCTCGGTATCCTCACCCATCTATCACTCTCCTTCTGACATTTGCTAACCACTCTTTCACATCACTTTCCCCTATGTAACCCCCTAGTCACTCTTTCACATCACTTTCCCCTATGTAACCTCCTAACCACTCTTTCACATCACTTTCCCCAATGTAACCCCCTAACCACTCTTTCTCATCACTTTCCTCTTTGTAACCCCCAACCACTCTTTTCCCCTAGGTAACCCCCTACGCAACAGTGGTAGTGAAATGTCTTGCTTGGGGTGAAATGTTTAAAAAATGTATATACATATTTTCTTTCAAGCAACTGCTACTAACGAGATTTTTTCACTGGTGATCGACCACATCAATTTACACGTACTATTAGATTTTAAATATCTAAATGTTAACCGTTGAAATAGATAAATGCAACTTACACTTCTAATACAACAGATTCTTTTATCACACTTTTTTCCGCGCAACTCACTTCCGTTTACTTGTTAGCCTGAATTTTCAAATATTTAAATGCAACATCAATTGGCATCTTATATATTCTTGAATCCCGTTCATCTTTTATTCTTTCTTTAATACACTTGTACCCCATATTTTCTCTTCCTGTAATCCCCATGTGCACTATTGGCAGTCACACCTTGTTTGGAGTAACATGTTTAAAAAAATCCTACATCCAATAAAAACCGGCATATTTGAAAACCCGCTGAATAAATATCTATTGTGATTAAGCTACAGTCATGTATTTTATGAGCAAGGTTGATGTTATTAAGGTGAATGTTTCGAGTTTTTACCAGATTCTATCTCTGAAATGTTTTTATTATATGGTACACTACCGGCCATAATTATTAGGCCACCCTAGGTTTTTTATTTCATACTAATTTTAGTATTTATTGCCATTTGGATAATTCTAAATGAAAATAGAATGGCTATTTTTTAATACTTCACAATAACATGTGCATCAAATGAAATGTTCTGGTGTCCAGTTTTTGTGCTCTCTTCCCCATGCTAGTCTCTTCTTATTATTGACTGGCCGAATCAATGGCTTCCTGGCTGCCTTGTAAAATTTTGCAAAGTAATAATAACAAAAGAATCAGTCTATTTTTATTTAGAATTATCTACTTGGCAATAAATACTAAAAATAAGATAGAATACATAATTTTTTTTTAAAAAATGGGGTGGCCTAATAATTATGGGCGGTAGTGTGTATGCGTGTCTATGAAATAGTATTATTTTTACTCACTCAGTTGTAACATTAATAATTGGTAAAGCTCCCTTAGAACACTCCTGTATTCATCCAACCCCTGCCTTAATGAGAAAGTTTTTACAAAAAACTTTACATCGCCCCTCCTAATCGATGGTCACAATTTTCATTTTCATGCTCCAAACGGCCCATAGAATTCCCCAGCTTTTCACTTTTAATCTGCGGTTTGATGTGAGAACGACATCCACCCTCTTACAAGTTTGTTCCATATTTACATGAATGAAATACAGTCTCTTCATCAGAACTGAATGGAATTCATTTTTATTGTCCAATAAAATCTTCTTATTTTTTTTTTTAGATTTCGGGGTGTGCATATAACATTACTCTTTTTTATAGTCAAATGCTAATCGCATGGACAATTCTTTTTGGTTCAAATTTCCGCTAATCCATACCAAATTTATAATTCTTCAACAACTATAGTTCTAGTTCTTTTCTCCTTGTCTTCTTTCTTTTTTTCTTGTTCTTCTTCTTGAGTAAGATAACAGGATGTTGATAAAGAGGCTATTGCTTGTTGTTATTATTATTCAATTTAATTTGGCTCTTGGTGCATACTCATTTATTTTCGGGTGCCAATCAGAGACCAAACATCAGAGACAGCATCATAATATTTTCCACTGAGCATTCTTTCAAGATACAACCCTAGGATCACGCATATAAATAAAGCCCTTTCTAAGGTGTGAGCTGCACTTGTAAATACAATACTTCGTATTTCTTGAGCTACCAGAAACCTCTCCAATGAATCTATTGGAATTTCCAACTAAAACTTGCTGATGTCTTGATATTATTATTGTCATTTTATATTTGTAAATCGATTTCTGCTATGGTCGCAACAGCAGACCATACCAAGTCTCCAAGAAGCAATAAAATATCTTGACCAGAATTATGCATAGAAATATTTAGGCATCCAAGAAGTAGATGAGATAAGACTTTTGGTAAGCAAAAGCAGAAATGATTTTTACCGAAGAATAAGAGTCATTTTACGCACTGAACCCAGTTCGCCTCAGTGCTTTTTAGTTGTAATTAGAATTTTAAAAATATCAACGGTAATATAGCAAAAATAAATGAACATTGATTCGAAATTCAGAAATTTAATGACTTGCTATAATTTGTTCCATGAGTAGGCCCAATGTTTGAAGGATTTATATTGCTAGATGTAATGGCAGTAACAGCTGAATTATTCTTGCCTTAACCTATAAAAAACTCACAATCTATAGAAAATTACCTACAGAAAGCATATGATTGGATGCAGCAGTTACTTAACTCTCCTTAGAAATGTGAAAATATTCGATTTTACAAAGGTCAAGGAAATAATTAACCATCTACAGTATTTCCCTATAAGGAAACATTTGGTATTTCCCTATAAGGAAACATTTGGTATTCATTGACTGAGCAGTCAGTACTGCATTCATTTGAAATTTATAAAATATTTGTCTTAAAAAATTTTTCAGGAAAATATTTCTTTCAAGGCTTGTTTTCATACTGTATCAAATATGATACGAATGGCCCTAGAGGGTTAAAATACTCAGCTAACAAATGCGGTTAAAACTCTAAAAAAACAACGCAAAGTTACAAGGGTCAAACATTTCTAAAAACACCTAAGAAGAAAAACTTTTACATAGCCAATATGCATTCATAAATAACGATGTGGATATAAATAAACAATAAATCCATCAGTGGCTGAAGCGTTCTGGGCTAAAAGCAGAGACGGAGGCAATTTTAATGGATGCACACAACCAAAGCCCATTTACCCGGAATAACCAGGCAAAGATAATAAAGAATGGTCTTGACAAAATATGTAGATTGTGTGAACAACATGTTGAGACGATTGGCTACTTAGTGTCAGCCTGTCTAATCTTGACACTGAAAAAATACAAAGATCAACAAGATTGGGTAGTTTATTCACTGGAAGATATGTCAATATTACAGCGCGCCACGTGCTAAAACTGGTGGTAGCATCAAACTGAAACAGTTACCGATAACCTTCAGGCCCCAATTCTTTGGGACTTTATCATTCCTATAGACAGACCTAAAAAAATAATAAACCAGATATTGTGATCAAACGATAAAAATAAAAACATTCTCATAAATATGGCTGCATCACCAGATAAATCTATCTGTCAAAGAATATGGCAAAATTAATATAAAGTTTCGAAATTGAATGTGAAACTTTAAAACTATTGTTATATATATATATATATATATATATATATATATATATATATATATATATATATTCTCATCCGCAGAGAGATCTGTTTCGCCGTATCACAGCTCATCAGTACGGTTAAACTCCGATTGCTTTTTTACTCAGGATTGAAATCCGACCAAAATGGCGTCAGTTATAGGAAAAACTACTAAAAAGTTGTAAGTTTTTACAGTATTTATTTATTTCTATTATATATATATATATATATATATATATATATATATATATATGTATATATATATATTTGATATTTCAGACCGGCCTCGGCCTTTCATCAGAAGAAAATGATTTTAAAATTTAAACTAGAAGTGTCCGTCACGAGAAGCGTCCGTCACGTGATGTAGAAAGCAACAGAGTCTGAATATTTTTAAACTGAAATCTAACTGTAATAATTCTTTTAAATGTTGTTTTAAAGAAAAAATTTTAAATGTATCTAAGTGTATCGAAAAATGAAATGGGAAAAGAAATATATATATATATATATATATATATATATATATTTTTTTTATTTATTTATCTGTAAATTCAGAGAAAACTTAGTGGGGAAATAGCCATTTTCATTATGTTATTTTAAGGCTTTGGCCTCTTATAAAAAGAGAATGAGGAAAAATCCTAAGACGAGAGGGTAGCTTTGGTAAAGAACTGGTTGGGATGTATTGGTTTTCATTGGGTTTGGCTGGGGAAAGGAATTTAGTAGTAATTTCTCCTTGATAGTGGAATGTATGTGGTCTGATCCATGAGTTAGTAGTGGTAGGTGGTGAGGAAGTAACTGCTTGGCCAAATTTTAAAAAGAAATTTTAAATATTATTGGGGCTAATTGGGGGAATAGGATAATTATTGGAATTTATACTTATTTCTATGGCAACACATACTTAAGATCTCTCTTCGTTTGTTCAGGAGTATATTTTGGTCTTAAAAGTTTGAAACTTTAATTTTTTTGTCAAACATAGATTACACCTATCTCTTAAGCTATTAGGGGTCCTAGCCTTGCTTATTAGTTCCCATTTTATTTAGGGATCTAAGTTACTTTCTTTTAATTCAAAGTATTTTCTCGAAAGGGCCGTTTGGTATCTTAAACTAGGGTTGATGAAGAAGTGCCTGTGGGTATAAAGTCGTTGGGGAAGGAGTGGCGTAGGTATAAAGATGTTAATATATATATATATATATATATATATATATATATATATATCGCACCTATCACGAAAATTCCTCGGAATTCTAGCTGAACCTATCAGTCTCCAGCTAATTACAGGGTCCAGCTCTTCTTCCTTTATTTTCCAGAATCTCCGTGAAAGAGCTGTCTGGTATTTTTGACCTGCGTTCGAAAAAGAATACCTGTGATTGTAATATCTCTGCTTAAAAGGTCCCGCGGACATACTAATGTAGGTCCGGTAATTATTCTTCTTGTTGGATGGTGAAATGTGAGCTTCATAAATTACCTGGGTGGATTTACATTTGCCCTCCACCGGGCAGGCATCCACGGAGCTACAATCGCATTTATTTAAAATTCCGGACTCAGAGTCAGTATTACATAAATTCTTTAGAATTTGCCTATTATGAGAATTTATAATGTTGTCTCTTGTTTTCTAGACAACATTATAAATTCTCTAAAATAGGGAAATTTTTCTTTTTTTTTCTTTTCTTTTTCCTTCTCCTTCTTACCCCTTCCCTCCCTCTCTTTCTGTTTTGTTTAACCCACTTCTCAATCAAACACCACTTCCTATTCCATCCGTTAACCCTTTTCCCTCTGTAAAGCTAGACAAAGCCAAATTTTCAAATATTTTCACTTACAACTCAATCTAAAAGTAAAATTGTCCAAAATCTAAAAATAAACATTGATTGCTAACCGTTTTTTTTTGTTTTTCTTTTGTGACGTAAATTTTTTACTTCTTCCGGTGGTGAATTCTTAATCTTCATTGTTTTTCTTTCTTTTTTATTTCATTTTGAAATGTGGTATTTGCCTATGATATGTGAAATCTCTCTTAGGGTTTTCATGTTGAAATGATCATTCAACAGATTTGAAGATCGAAATTTATTTTATATATATATATATATATATATATATATATATATATATATATATATATAATAGTTGGAGCCTTAAGTACGATCAGACTTGTACAAATAAGTACAGTAAAGTCACTGATGGCCATGTTTAAAAGTGTTTGAAATTTTACATTATAAAGAACTACTCGGTTACTCACGATAGAATTGAAAAATTATCCAATTTAGGTAAAAACTAAAAACTGAAATTCAATTCGAAAACATGCGCCAGATTAACCAATAGTGTTATGTATATGTTATGTAACCTTTACTATCAGAATGGATTAAAACATTATGCATCTATTTATTACGTTACGGTAAGGGATTATATTAAAAGCAAATCAAAAGGATGAACTAATAATAAGAAAAATAGGGCTTTATTATTAGTATTATGTCATTTTCATCATAATTTGATTTCTCTTATGGTCACATTACCTACCAAGTCTGTGGAAAGACCTAAGGCAGGTCGTGTTGTGTTGTTATCGTTGCATTTTATTTTCATCTATCTTTGATAACATCACTACTATTACATGAACAAAGTTCTTCTTAATGAGTGGGCTGTACTTAACAAGACAATATTTTTTGTAAATCCCATAAGCTGGGATTTTCAGGGATTCTTTCCATGTGTTGTTTTATTCCATTTTTTTATCACTCCAAGCGCACCGACTATCACTGGTACTATACTTGTTTTTTAATTTCCATATATTTTTCTATTTTAGTTTCCAAGATTATATATTTTGTTAGTTTTTCATTATTATTATTATTATTATTATTATTATTATTATTATTATTATTATTGATTTTCTTTTAGTAAAATCCCTTATCTTGAATCGAAAAGCTTCAAATAAACTCATTGACGGGGTCACTGGTAGCCACAAGCTTTACAGAAGTAGAAAATAACATACTAACAACTACAACTCACACCTTGCGAAGAGCCTCATCTATGTAAAAGTATGAGTGATATTAGGGTTTTTTCCTCATGCTCAGTGGAAAATGTCTTGATGCCATTTCTGACCTAATGTCTGTGGTTAGGATCCAAAAATAAATAAGTACACATCAGAAATCAAAGGAAATAATAATAACAATAATAATAATAATAATCAGGCATGTATTAATAATAATAATAATAATAATAATAATAATAATAATAATAATAATAATAATCAGGTAAATATTATACATAATAATGTGAATCCAAAATGCAGGTTCTGTGATAAATACCAAGAAACAATAGACCATCTAATTTCAGGATGTTAAGTACTTGCCCCAAATGAATATAAAAATCGTCACGATAGAGTGGGGCAATATTTACATTGGTCAATGTGCGAACACTATGAAAAATCTGTAAACAAACACTTGTATGAACATCACCCAGCACCGGTTATAGAAATAGAAGATGTCACAATTCTATGGGATTACACCATCTACACAGAGAGAAAAATTGAAACAAATAGGTCGGACATTATTGTTAAATACCAAAAAGAAAATACTTGCCTATTAATTGATATGGCTTGTCCAGCGGATTGTAACATAGCAACGAAGGAATTTGAAAAACTGTCAAAATATAAAAGCCTGGAAATTGAAGAAGAAAAAATGTGGAAATTGAAAACAAGTATCGTAGCAGTGATAGTGGGTGCACTTAGAATGATAAAAAAACAAAACAAACAAAAAACTTTGAAAGAATCCCTGGGAACCCCAGATTAAAAGATATACAAAAAATGATCTTATTAAGTACAGCCCATACACACTCAAGAGAACTTTGACTATGTAACGCTAGGGATGTTAAGAGAGATAGAAAAAACATAAAATGGAGCCATAGCAACACACCACGACCTGCCTTAGGTCTTCCTGCAGACTTGGTAGGTAGGGCGACGATAGCAGGAATAGAAATATGATGAAAGATGACATAATAATAATACGCATCTAGAGTTACAACAGGAATGGCGCGTTTTTCGAATCTCTTAAAGATGTAACATTATCATTCTTTAAAAGCGTAAATATGAAATTTTAATTTCACGTAAATATGAATTTTCTCATTATTATTATTATTATTTAATTTATCCGTTCCCATTTTAACGAGTCTGATTGATTAAAGTAAAAAATACGATAGAAAAAACAGTATTATACATTTTCTATGAAATCCTTTTTTAGAAAGACTACATCTTTTTAGTTGTCGATAATGCTGTTTTCGACGAGTTTAATGAATAAATAACTTAATATACAGATGATTGAACAAATGATTTAACAACTGAATACAGTTTCTATAATGTGTGCATATGTATATATATATATATATATATATTTATGTGTGTTTATATATATATATGTGTGTGTGCATGCATACGCGCGAGTACACATAAAGAAATATACATATATATATATACACATATATATATGTGCATACG